>CAJQZJ010032201.1:2999307-3011154 GCA_907164525.1 Lophiomys imhausi | reverse complement strand
CTTCCAAAACTGAAAAATGACATACCAGTGGCTGCCTGGACAGTTCCCATTTTCTCTCCATATATTACAGCATCAATCTTCAGCCATTTGGCCCCATTTCTCTGACAGACATTGGTTGTAGGTAAGTCCTTGATAACTCAAGTTTCTATAAACTCCTGGCAGGGAAAGAATGGAACGCAGGAGTAAATGCAGGTGCTGAGGAGCATATCGATCCATTTCTTTGATAAGTTAATAATGTGGTTACTGTCTACTAGTGAATGATCCATATTTAGTCCTAATGTCCAGGTTTATACATTTTGTAGCAGACTAGGACCAGGTGCTGGAAACTTGTGGAGTGGTATATGGTGAGGAAAAAGACAAAACTGAATAACTTTTTCTGTATTTGCAGATACCTTGAAGGTCAAGCAGGGTACTGCTGTGAGAAGTTCAGAACTGCCCCTACCAATGGCAACTCCTTAGAAAGACTTGAAGATGAAAGAAGTTAATGCCTTAAGGCCAAGGTGATGTCTCCCTATTGTCTTGAAAAAGGCAGTGTGAAGTTAGTTCAAGAACAAGAAAGTCAACAGCTTCAAGCTTGAAATCAAAGAACATAAGTGAATGCAATCCTTCAAAAAAAGTCCCCAAATTTCTTAGGCACATGAGCTAAACTGTGCCAAACTGAGGTCCGGCAAGTTACAGAGTTGATACAGCAGATTCATGTACAACCAATAATGTCTCCTTGGTCAGGATGAAGGCAAGACACTAACCGTGGAGGATGGGGTATAGTACTGCCCAGACACTAGGCTCTCCTTTCCACTAGGAGGAAATGTAAAGGAGAAAATCCACAAAAGGAGTAGAAAGATCAAGGGAAAAGAAAACCAATCAAGTCTTCTGTGTACTATCCAGCAGTTATGTTGAAATGATTCTCAATCAATGAAAAGAAAAACCTAACCCTGGAATCTTACAAATTTTACCAAGAAGGAAGTGAGGAAGGAAAGGAGGAAGGAAGAAAATAGGCAGGCAGGAAGGGAGGGAGGGAAGGAGAGAGAGATGGAGGGAGGGAGGTATAAAAATGTCATCTGAGAATGCAGCTTCATTGCTTGGGCTAAGGGGTCTACAGCAACCTTTTCTTTCCCACAGATAGCAACAGGCACCCTACTGAGACATGGTCTGTGAAATCCTAGTAACAGACATCCTGGGGCCACCTGGCTAAATGAGTTTATATCAAAAGGGGTATGGTAGCCCCACATCCTACTTCCCACACCCTTCCCTGCCTCATTCCTGGGGATCAGAGCGCCAGGCCGCAGGCTTCTGCTGTGAAACCAACCCTTTACTCAAAAAGGGCAATATGGGATCTGGTTTCCTTTCTTCAAAATTCCTACCATCCTGTCTGTCTCTAGTGCTAGGGCCTGAAACACTCCTCAGAACCCCTGCCACGCTGTTGTCTATCTGTCTGTCTGTCCATGGCATTAATAACTTTTCTAATGAACTCCTCACTCCCCAGGAATCTGTCTCACCATACCCCTTGAACTCTCACCACCAGGAAAAAAAAAAAAACCCTTCTGGAAACAAATTAAGCAATTTACCACATGCTAGGAATTGATACCAGATTGTTTCAGATAGATTAACATATACTGAAATTTTACCAAAACAAAAAAAGAAAACCCTAAAACTTAGATCATTTTTGCCATTTCTATTTTTTTAGGTGAGAAATGACATGTATTGCTATATCTAAAAATCAAACAGCTTATTAAGTATCAGACATGGAATTTAACCTGAGACCATGTGTCTTTGGAAGCTGTGTTTATTCTAGTTTGTGATGGTGTGTAATTATAAAGCTGAGGCTGCGAGCTAGGATTGGGTAGGAAGACAGAGCTTCACACATGAAGCAAGATCTGACCTGAGCCTTGGAAAGGGGTCGATACTAATATAATCAAATAACGACCACTGAGGCATCCACTAAGAACGGTGCCTCACAAGGACTTTATATCCTTCTCCAGCACCATGTTTGCCTGCGCACCCCCATGCTTCCTGCTATGAAGATAATGGACTGAACCTCTGAAACTGTAAGCCAGCCCCATGGAAATGTTTCCCTTTATAAGGAGAAAGAGAGAACTTTATAAGTCTGATTAATTTCATTGGATATGAAGAAAGATGAGAAATTAATGTCCATCTTCCTAAGTTATCATGAGCAGCAAAATAAAATCAAAGTAGAAATCCATGAATATTGGATTTCTAAATAGCATTAAAAAACATAATACAGAGAAATAGTTACTATTTTCATTCTGTAAGAACAGCACAATTTTCATTCCATACATGGTTTAGCATGTTTGGAGAAAGAACTATTACACTTACGAATAAAAACAAAGACCCTCTAAATGGATGATTTCAAAAATAAATTCAACAGTACTTTTAGACAATCAGTGTGGAACTAATGGGGCTTGACACAACAAAGCAAGAGGTTTTAATAACTTAAGAAACCAGGGACAGCTACATGGTTCAGCAGGTAAAGTTGCTCGCTGCCAAGCTTGACAACCTGAGTTCAATCCCTGGATCCCACATGGTGGAAGGAAAGAAATGACTCTTATGTTCATCCTCTGTTCTCTACATATGTCCGTCTGCACACACACACACACACTCACACATACAGACACACACTCAAGCGCACAAATACATAAATAAATCTTAAATAAGTCACTACATAAGGAAGTTTTAAAAATCATATTATCATACATATTAAGCGTACCCAATGAGATCTAATACCAACATATCACAGTCTCGCAGTGAACTAAAATAGAATGTCATGTAAGCAGATAAATGATTTAGTATTTCTAAAAGCTCCAGAACAAACATCATCCTAGATATAATAATATACTCGGCTAGTATATAAATGGCTGAGTATATTTTTGTAAGTGTTTGCATATATTCATCTACATTCAAATGGCACTTGTATTTCTTGACAGTGAGAGCAAACTAAAAAGTATAAGTAAAGAGAAAATAGCTTTTACAACAGTTTGGAGAGTGTAAATAATCAAGAACTGAGGCTAAGTAACTGCATAAAATGAGAGATGCTGCAAAGTAAACAAGGACGCAGAATGTGTCCTTACACTAAGAGGTTCACCAAAGAAATTACTGCTTCAAGCTGAAGTGTGGATTCAAGGTAACCCCAATTAGCATGACAAGGTTGGGGTATAAGAGTGTGGGGAATTTGCTTAGATGATGAAATGTGTGTTTTTTTAAAAAAGTAGAAGGAAACAACCAATTCGGACACTTTTGAGTAAGAATTTTCAGGAGTAGGCACATACCTTCTTTAGACAGCAGAAGTAGACAAACTGATTACAGAATAAACTAGAAGAACTAGGAATGGATTAGGAAAGAAAACTTAACACCCCTTCATGTTAAAAGTCTTGGAGAAATCAGGCATACAAGGACCATACCAAAACATAATAAAGGCAACATACAGGAAGCCAGTAGCCAATATCAAATTAAATGGAGAGAAAATTAAAGCATTTCTACTAAAATCAGGGACAAGACAAGGTTGCCCACTCTCTCCATATCTTTTCAACATAGTACCTGAAGTTCTAACTAGAGCAATAAGAAAACTAAAGGAGATCAAGGGGATTCAAATTGAAAAGGAAGAAGTCAAATTATCCCTATTGGCAGATGATATGATAGTATATCCACCAAAGTACTAGCTGATAAACATCTTCTGCCACATGGCTGGATACCAAATTAATTCTAAAAAAATCAGTAGCCTTTCTTTACACAAAAGATAAATGGGCCCAGAAAGAAATTAGGGAAACAACATCCTTCACAATAGCCACAAATAATATAAAATACCTGGCAATAACTCTAACCAAGCAAGTGAAAGGACAAGAACTTCAAGTCCTTGAAAAAAGAAATTGAAGAGAATATCAGAAGTTGAAAAGATCTCTCATGCTCATGGATAGGTAAGATCAACAAATAAAAATGGCCATCCTACCAAAAGCAATATACAGATTCAATGCCATTCCTATAAAAATACAACAAAATTCTTTACAGACCTTGAAAGAACAATTCTCAACTTCATATGGAAAAACAAAAAAACCAGAATAGCCAAATAAAATAGCCAATAAAAGAACATCTGGAGGTATCACCATCCCAGATTTCAAGCTGTACTACAGAGCAATAGTAACAAAAACAGCATGGTATTGGTATAGAAACAGACCGGTTGATCAATGGAATTGAATCAAAGACCCACACACCTATGGTCACTTAACTATTGACCAAGAAGCCAAAACCATACAATGGAAAAAAGAAAGGATCTTCAACAAATGGTGCTGGTCTAACTGGATGTCAACATGTAAAAGAATGCAAATAGACCTATATTTATCATCATGTACAAAACTTAAGTCCAAGTGGATCAAAGACCTAAACGTAAAACTGGACATGCTAAATCTAATAGAAGAGAAAGTGGGGAAAAGCCTTGAATTCAACTGTAATGGGTTAGTTTTCTTTAGTGAATTAATAAGGATTCTTAAGGGAAATGCAAATCAGACTGGCACCTGGCAGCACATAGTCTTGGTCAACCATTTAGAGAGCACTCTCAAAGCCTGGGAAACTGAAAGGAGCTTATAACTTGGTTGCAAGAAAGATATGAGCACAGGTGGGCAGAAATCAGATTAGACTGGGGCCTGCAGACAGTGCCTGGTGTAGAGGTGTGACTGAAAAACCACAGAAGCGGCAGAAAACCTCAATTACCAAGAGTGGTTACAGGAGATGCCAAATAGTGCAAGAAAGGGTGAGACTGTGAAAGACCATGAGAACACACCTTACATAAGCCAGGGAGCTCCACGTGAAGACCCCCAGCCCCCATGGACGTGAGGAGACAGGAATGCACTCAGGAGAAGTGCAAAAACGAGGTATGCCATCTGCTTGGCCTTAGGCCACAATAGCCCCGAGGCAAATCAGCAGTCAAAAGCCTCGGCAAGTAAACTGAGAATTGTTGAGGAAATAGAGAGGCAGAGTCTGAGAAAGAGACTCTTGCCACAAGCCAGCCAGAAAAGGCGTGGCATAGAACTTTCTGAGAGAAAGTTCGTGAAAACTAGACACTAAAGACGTCCATTCAGGGGTTTGAGAGTTGTCAGGCAAGTAGACAAGGTGCCAGGAGGTGGGCAGAGTTCAGAGGCCATGGCAAGAACCTCAAAAAGCAGGAAAAAGGGTGGTCCCTGTCATGTGAGGCTGTACAAGGGCTTAAAGTAAAAGAGTAGGCTGTGAGGCACACACAGCCCGAGGAGACTATGGAAGTGAGGGCCTCAGCTGACTGAAACTGGCCCCTAGCTGAACAGGGGTGGCAACTGCTCACAGAAATTGGTGGATAGCAGTGACACTAGGCCTGAAGAAAGCTGAGCCACACTGAAGATAAGTTTGCCGTGACTGCCAGAGCCAGACTGAGAACACTTGAAGTGTGCCTGCAGATAGAAGGCTGACCAAGGTGCCCACCCGGACCTGCACTAGAGAATCCTAATATCCTTTCAAGGGGGTTAAAATAGGATTGTTTAGGTGTTCTTAGGTATTAAGTGTTTACAGTTATTAGGTTATAGGTTATAGGTGTTTTATAGGTGTTTATTAAGTATTAATAAATATAGGATAATAAAATCTCCATTTGCACTCATTGGCACAGGAGACAGCTTCCTGAACAGAACACCAATACCTCAGGTTCTAAGACCAACAATCAATAAATGGGACTTTATGATATTGAAAAGCTTCTGTAAGGCAAAGGACACTGTCATTAGAACAAAACAGCAGCCTACAAATTGGGAAAAGATCTTCATCAACCCCACATCTGACAGAGGGCTAATATCCAAAATTTATAAAGAACTTAAGAAATTAAACACCAAGAAACCAAATAATCCAATGAAAAAATGGAATACAGAGCTAACTGAGAACTCACAAAGGAGGAATCTCTAATGGCCGAGAGACACTTGAAGAAATGCTCAACATCCTTAGTCATCAGAGAAATGTAACTCAAGACGACTCTGAGATTCCATCTCACACCTGTCAGAATGGCTAAGATGGAAAGCTCAAATGACAGCACATGCTGGCGAGGGTGTGGAGAAAGAGGAACACTTTTACGTTGCTGGTGGAAGTGCAAACTTGTACAACCACTGTGGAAATCAATCTGGCGATATCTCAGAAAACTGGGGATAGTTCTACCTCAAGACCCAACCATACCACTCCTGGGCATATATCCAGAAGATTCCTCACCAAACCATAAGGACATCGTCTCAACTATGTTCATAGCAGCTTTATTCATAATAGTTAGAAACTGGAAACACTCCAGATGTCCTTCAACTGAAGAATAGATTAAAAACAAACAAACAAAAACCTGTGGTACAATTACACAATGGAATACTATTCAGCTATCAGAAACAAGGAAATTATGCAATTTGCAACCAAATGGATGGAACTAGAAAAGCTCATCCTGAGTGAGCTAACCCAGACTCAGAAAGATACACATGGCATCTATTCACTTATAACTAGATGTTAGCCATATAGTACAGGATAACTATTCTATAATCAACAGACCCAAAGGAACAGGAACCTAGCATAACTATCCTATGAGAAATTCTACCCAGCAACAGATCAATCAGATGCTGAGATACAGAGTCAAACATCAGGTGGAGCTATTTGAGTCCTATATAAGAGAGGGAGAAGGAATAGAGAACCCCGCAGGGGACAAGGACAACACCTGAAGATCAACAGAACCAACCAACCTAGGCCCCTAGAGGCTTACAGAGACTGAAACACTGACCAAAAATAGAAGAAAAAAAGCTTATACTAGACTTACCCCCCCCCCAATTCATATATAGATGATAGGCAACTTAGTCTTCATACAGATCACTTAGCAAGTGCAGGGGGAGGAACGCTCTTAGCCTACATGTGTCTGATGAACTGAGGGGGATTGACATGTGGAGGCACTCTCACCTGAAGAGAAGGATAGGAGGGAGAAGGGGAAGATGTTAACAGGGTAGGATTAGGAAGGGAGGAGGGAGGGGCTGTGATCAAGAAGTATCTTGAATTAATTTTTAAAATGTTTAAAAAAAAAGGAAGGAAACTAAACTGTGGAATGGTTGACCAGTGAAGAGAACTAAGGCTTATTTAATAGCACTGAACTTATTATATATATAAGAAAAACTGTAAGCCTGTAAGCAAAGTAGTATGTGACATAAAAGTGGGTGGAAGATGTAAACAGGCATTCCAGAACAGGATGTCACTGATCTGCATTAAAGTTCATCATTAGCAATCTAGGGGATGTCATTCAAGGCCCCAAGGAGAGACCATTAAATACCCACTTAATTAACTAAAATGACAAAACCAGCGCCAGAGAGAATATGAAATCAGTTTCTGTACAATTCTGCAAGAGGAAGCCGACGTATGATATGCTGATCCCTATAGGAACAAACCACAGTTTATTCACCTAGCTTTCTGGAGAGAGGGTTTTTCTTATTGTGGACAATGTGTATGTTTTATGTTGTAGATGTGGAAGACTTTCTCTTGGGGGTGTGATGGGAAGTAAAATTATTGGTCATAAGACACATGAATGTTTAGCTTTAGAAAAAAAATTTTCCCACAATGCATTTGTCAGCTTACTCCTACTTTTATGCACATACTGCTTTGCTCACTGGCTTACAAGTTTTATATATATGGCATTACATTCATGATCAGAGATTCCCAGTAATTCCTGGTGTCTAAAGAAGGCTTATGTCTATTCCTGAAAATTCCTACTCAAACGTATCCAGATTGATTGTCTCCCTCTACTTTTTTTTTTAAACACATTTCATCATCTAAGCAAGTTCCCCACACCCTTACAACCTAACCTTGTCATGATAATTGGGGTTGCTCTGAATCTACACTTCAGCTTGGAACACCGATGACTATAAACACTATTGTAAGTTTCTAAAGGCTTCCAAAGTTACAGTTAGTGTGATATCATTTTTATAAAATCAAAACCAACAAAACTACATATGTGAAGAGAGGACACTGTATGTGGACTCTTATGCTGGAAAAGGAGAGCCATGACATGTATCAACATGGGAGACATATCAAGCCATACACAACAGAATGGGAAGGGACACAGGGCTGACTGACCATATATGTTGGTCATATCTAACATCTTGATTTCAATTCTGAGCTGTAGTTTCAAAGATCTTCATTACAGAATGGAAACTAATAAATAAACATTGGGCCACACAGAAATCAATGTTGAGACTATCACAAACTAAAGACAATTACTAGTCCATTTAATCATAAATAAGGAAGAACTTATAAAGGAAGCTTTATAAGTCTGTGAAATGGCTATAGCCATGAAATATGAGATGAAAGAATTGTTCTGTACCTGAACAAGCAGCCATTTGCTTATACTAAACATTCACAATGTGGACAGTGTGACAGAGAATGTACATTTTCAACTGTGTTTAATGTGAATTTGGATGTTTAAACAGATGCGTGGTATAAAAGACTTTCAGTAGGGGAAGAGCAGAGTAACATTCAGGGACTGGCAGGAAAGTTGGCCTGACTTAATAGCCTGACTCCAAAAATAATATTGACCAAATGCATAAGGTACTAATCTTGTGGAATATCCAACTCACCACTCCAAATAATACAGCATATTCTTTTCTTTCTTCCCTCTGTCTTTATATCCAGACAGTGTGAAAGCTTTTCAATACATACACCCAAATTTTCTGCTTACAGTATCCATTCACCCTTCCATCTACCCACCATCTATTCCCATCCATCCACCCATTCCTTCGTCTACCTATCCATCCATCCATCCATCCATCCACCCAACCATCCATCATCTAATTTTATCCTGTTTCAGTAAACAAGCAAGAATCTTGACAAACAAGCCAGTTTCTTTTTTTTTCTTTTTTTAATTATAATTATTTGAGCAGTGGCTGCACATTTGAATGTATTTACCTCCTCTTGTTAATGGCGTCATTCAATCACTGTTTAGTGGCTTCCAAGTGAGAAGATTAGAAGTGCCCAGGGAATTGCTCACTCTAACCAGGAAATGTGGGGCTTTTAGTTCAAACAGGATTTGAGGGAAGCTGGGAAGCAACAGCTGAGAAGATGAAAGATCAGATCAACGCCTCCCTTTGAAGTAAAGACTCCTCAGACTGTGAGAATAACAGTCTTCATTACTGCCAGAACTCCAAGTGGCTGCTCCTGCCACATGCTTTAGGACGTATCATAAAATCCATAAAAATATCAACAAGATGCTTTCAAGTGACACAAAACAGCTAGCGTGCCCTATTTGCAGGGATACTGCTGTTTAAAGGCAATTTGTTGGATTGTTTTCCATCTGGGACTGAGGCAAGTAAGTATCTTCCAATCTCTTCCTCTTTCCCTCCCCTTTTTTGCTCCCTCCCTCCCTCTCAGTCTCAAGTCGAAACTCAGATTTTTAATGTTTCGTTTCTGCCTTCCTTTGAGGACCAGAAAGAGAAAATGAAACTTTTCTTGGCTGGCTTCTCAACACTCCTCAGAGATTCACAGACAAAAAGATTGCTTTGGGAAAATAATAATGCCAAATGAGCATTAAAATAATAAATGGGTTTTCTGGAAATTAGGTTCTCAGAGGTCATGCAATTAGAAGTTAGGAGAAAAACACACCTCAGGCTTGATTGGAGGAGACAACAGAGAGCCAGGGCAAATATTTCCACCACACTTAAAGTTCCACTCAAGGTTTTAAGTGTGGGAGCAAGTTGATTAATCTATTTGCATACTTCCAGAATGCAGTATAATTTCATAGGCTCTGATTATTAATAATAATGTGGGATGTGATTGGAGCGCTGAATATCCAGGGATCACATCAGGACACCAGGCGGACATGAGTCAGCAAGGCAACGTTATTTGAAATAACAAAGGATTTCCCCACCTGAGATGTGTAGATGCCCTTCATTCCCCTGACTGTGGATCTGTCAGACTCTGCCATCCCAGTTAAAACTCAAGGAGCTTATTTTTGACAGACATGTGGGGTGCAAGGAAATTCAAGACTCCTAGCAGCAGACCTAGCTCTCTTCAGGGCTACGTTTATTCATGGCTCTGTCAGTGAGATTCTTCACAATATTAGTGACTTTTCTCAGTGCTGTGACAAATACCTGAGAAAAGCAACTTATGGAAAGGTTTACCTTGGCTCCCAGTCTGAGGGCCCCAGTCCACCCTGACAGGGAAGGCATGGCTGCAGGAGCATGAAGCAGCTGGTCACACAGTTTCTGCAGTGGAAGCAGAAATAGATGAGTCTTCCCACCTTGATGAACCCAATCTGAAGACTCTCACAGAGGTTGCCCTGCCTAGGGGATGATGCTGCCCCCAATAAGCTGAGTCTTCCTATGTCAATCAACAATCAAGACAAACCCTCTAAGCCCACAGGTCAATCTGATCTACAGAATTCCTTGTTAACACCCTCTTCCCAGGTGACTCTAGGTTGTGCCAGATTGACAGCTGAAACTGTGACCGCAGCACAGGTACCTCTTCTTCAGAGGCTACGTTCTGTCAGTACCTCAGCATGCACCTCACCTCGCACTTGTCCATTACATTCCTAGCTCTTCTTACATTATATGGAGACTACTTTCATTTTCTTAGAACTGGCCATCTGATTTCTTCCTCCCATTCATTAGAGATTTTTTTCTCCACAAATACAAGATGAATCTCTCGCTACTTGTCTGAATATTTGTTTCCTTCCAAATTTATAAGTTGTTATCACAAACCCCCTAAGAACATGGTATTAGAAGGTAGAAACTTTTAGAGGTGATTGGGTCATGAGTATGGATCCCATACCATGGGATCAGACTAGCTAGTGTCCTTATAAAAGGGGCCCAAGAGAGACATCTCATTTCTTCCATCATGTGGGGGGACCAAGTAGAAGATATTAGCTACACAGCAGGAAACAAGCCTCCATAAAGACACAGAACATCTTGGTCCTTGGTATTAGACTTCCCAGATCCATAATTATGAGGAATACATTTTTGTTTAGGAATTACTTGTCTTGAAGCCAGACAAGATATCAAGTGGTTCCCAACAGAATGGGAAGGGACACTGAGATATGCAAGATCCTTAAAAAGAACTTAGTCAGCACTTTGTGAAATCAAGCCTCAAAGTCTTTGGCACTCTAACAAAAAGGTGACAGAAGAGACTCTTAGAAACTGCCGATGTCGGGCTGGAGAGGTGGCTCAGAGGTTAAGAGCACTGGCTGTTCTTCCCAAGGTCCTGAGTTCAATTCCCAGCAACCACATGGTGGCTCACAGCCATCTACGTTGAGATCTGCCCGGGCATATATGTAGAACAAATACTGTATACATAATAAATAAATGTTTAAAAAAAAAAAAAAGAAACTGCCGATGTCATAGTAACTAAAAAAAAAAATGACACGTTTTCATGACTATTAGTTTCCGTTTCTTTTTTTTTAAATACTTTATTTTTTTTCTTCAAGTTACATCTCAGTAACAAACCCCTCCTTATTCCCCCTTCCTATCCTGCCCTTCCACCCTCTTCCCCCCAGAAGTTTCCCCTTTCAGTCCAACAGATGGTTCCTTCTCTTATAACAGTAAGTATTATACAAAACAACAAATATAAATATGCCACATTTGTGAGAGTTAAATGGTCCAGTATACCTTCCCAATGTCCAGTTTATACATATTTGGCCCCTGACTTTAACACTCTACTATCTAACCAACTCCATGAGTTTAAAGGTCTATATGTGACTCAACATTCATACTAACTTGCAACACACTTTTAAGAGTATCTTCTTAGATCTATAACACCCTCTTGATTCCTAAACAACTCAAAATTTAACTATGAGACTCTAGCTGTCTATTCTTCAACCACCTC
>CAJQZJ010032201.1:2938629-2994307 GCA_907164525.1 Lophiomys imhausi | reverse complement strand
TATGTGGTCGATTTTGGAGAAGGTTCCGTGGGGTGCTGAGAAAAAGGTGTATTCCTTTGTGTTTGGGTGAAACGTTCTGTAGATATCTGTTAGGTCCATTTGGTTCATGATCTCTGTTAGACTCAATATTTCTCTGTTTGTCTTCTGTCTTGATGATCTGTCCATTGTTGTGAGTGGGGTGTTGAAGTCTCCCACTACTAATGTGTTGTGATCGACGTGCGCTTTAAGTTTTAGAAGTGTTTCTTTTACGAAAGCAGGTGCCTTTGTATTTGGGGCATAGATGTTCAGTATTGAGATTTCCTCTTGATGAACATTCCCTTTAATGAGTATATAGTGCCCTTCTTTGTCTTTCTTCATTAACTTCAGTTGGAAGTCTGTTTTGTTTGATATTAGGATGGATACTCCAGCTTGCTTCCTGGGTCCATTTGCTTGGAAAACCTTTTCCCAGCCCTTTACTCTGAGGCAGTGTCTATCTTTCGTAGTTAGATGTGTCTCTTGTATACAGCATAAGGAAGGGTCTTGCTTGCGGATCCACTCTGTAAACCTATGTCTTTTTATTGGGGAGTTGAGTCCATTGATGTTGATGGAATTTAGTGACCTGGGGTTGTTATTTCCCATTAGTTTGGTATAGGTGGTGGTCCTGTGCTTCTTTTGGTTTAGTTGCTGAGGGGTTTTCTATTCCCTTTGTTTTTTTGGGTCGAGTTTTCTTCTCTGGGTTGGGATTTTCCTTCTAGGATTTTCTGTAGGGCTGGGTTTGTGGGTAGATATTGTTTAAATTTGATTTTGTCATGGAATATCTTGTTTTCTCCATCTATGTTGATAGAGAGTTTTGCTGGGTAAAGTAGTCTGGCTGGGCACCTATGATCTCTCAGGACTTGTAGGATATCTGACCAGGCCCTTCTAGCTTTTAAAGTTTCTGAGGAGAAGTCAGGTGTAATTCTGATGGGTCTGCCATTGTATGTGACTTGACCTTTTTCTCTTACAGCTTTTAATATTCTTTCTTTGTTCTGTACATTTGGAGTTTCAATTATTATGTGGCGAGAGGAGTTTCTTTTCTGATCTAATCTTCTTTGGTGTTCTGTAAGCCTCTTGGATTTTTATTGGCATCTCTTTTTTCAGGTTTGGGAAGTTTTCCTCTATGATTTTGTTGAAGATATTTCCTGGACCTTGGAGTCGGGAGTCCTCTCTTTCCTCCATACCTATAATTCTTAGGTTCCGTCTTTTCATTGAGTCCTTGATTTCTTGGATGTTGTGGGTGAGAGATTTTTTAGCCTTCTCATTTTCTTTGGATGTTGTACTGATTTCTTCCACTGAATCTTCCATGCCTGAGATCCTGTCTTCCATCTCTTGCATCCTATTGTTGATACTCACCTCCGTAGTTCCTGTTCTCTTCCCTTGGTTCTCCACTTCCTCTTTTAACTCTGTGTTTTCTTTATTGTTTCTATTTCTATTTTCATGTCTTGTATGGTTTTGTTCGTTTTGTACATTTCCTTCTCCAGCTTGCTTGTTTTTGTATGAAAATCTTTCATGGCTTTTTCCTTTTCCTGTTCAAGCTCTGTCACCTTGGCTTGGAGCTCTTTAATGGTGTTGTTCCTTGTTTTGAGTTGTAGAATTGTGGCTTCTTTGAATTCCTTCATAGATTTAAGTTCTTCTTGCAGGGACTCTATCACTTTCCATAATGCAGAATTGTCAACATTTTCATGTGATTCTTTTGGTGTGAGGTCATCTGAATTGGATGAGCTAGGATAATTCTGCTTTGTTGGTGTCATATTTCCTTGATTTCTATTTTTGTTTTTTTGACCTTTGGCCATTGGGTGTGTTTAGCTGTCTGTTCTTGTCGTTTTCTGTGCTTGGATCCACAGTGGATGCTTTGGTGCAGGGGACGAGTTACTTGGCTATCTGTCGTTGCTTACAGGGGGATTTCAGGGTCACTGTGATTTTAATCGCCTGAGGCACTGTGAGCTGGTGCAGCCTATTCCCAGGTTGTGAGTAATGGACCAGGATTTTTTCGCTGCTCCCAATTCAGACTTCTCTATGTTGCACTCTGAGTTATCAGCCTGTAATGGTTCTGATGGTATTGACCTGTTTGCCCAGGCACAGATTCTGTGGGCTTTGTTTGTCGTCACGGAGGCTGACAGGGTCTGGCTCCACACCTATTATGTCTGGATTTTCCAGAATACAGCTATGGTCCCGATTTCTGGTTTCTCACTAGGCTTCTCGCCACAGGCCTGGCCTCTGAGTCTGATTCCCTCCCTCTGCATAGCCGCGGCTCTCCCTCCCTGGCTGCTCGGTGGTGGGTGCACAGTGCCCCAGATCCCCCGGCCGCCTGAGAGGACCTCTCGCCCCAGCAGCTCTGCCGTGGGTGCGCGGATCCCTGGCCCAGCCCACGCCTGACTCTCTCCCCAGTTGTCCTGCCGTGGGTTCGCGGGGATTTGGCCTAGCCAGCCGGGCTCACACCCCAGCTGCGCTGCCGTGAGTGCGCGGGATTAGGCTCCTCCCGCCCACCTTTGTGTTCCCGGCTTCCTGCGCTCTGTCGGAACCTCCCGCCCTCCGCTTCTCAAGCGGCTGCGGACCTCCCGCTGAGCCCCCTGTTTGTTCCTTGCTAAAACTTCCACTATCTTGCAAAATTTTTTAAGTGAGTATAAGTTCTACCTGAGGCGTGGGGAGTCCAATAGGCTAGTGAACTAACGCCAAGTGGCCTCTGATCCTGCCTGCTGTGTGTTGGGATCGATCTTACCAGGCGCCTCTCCAAATGGGAGTTCCCGAATCCCGGGTTTAGTGGCTTCCATGTCTGCGAGAGATGGGTGAGAGCCTTGCCCTGGGTCTTTTAACAGTCCCTTGGGAGCTGTGAGTGTTCGGGGGGGGGGGTCTAGCCCCTCAGGTTTTTGCACAGTGCCCAATAACTCTGTGTTTTTTATGGCTCTTTTTCCCCCCGCGTTCAAAATGCGTCAGTGTAGGTCGCTGCCATCTTCCTTCCCCCTAGTTTCCGTTTCTTAATTATCCTAAACAGTTTATGTCGGTTGGTAGCAAGAGGCCAAAACTTGACATTTCATTTTTAAGTATTACTACGAACAATACCTTTAAGAAGCATTACCCTTAATTTTGTATCAATATACAAAGATCAATACCAATGTGGCCAAATATAATCTTAATTTTGTACCGATATACAAAGATAAATACCGATGTAGCCCTATACAATCTTAATTTTGCATTAATATACAATGATCAATACCAATTTAGCCAAATATAATATTAATTTTGTATCCGTATACAAAGGTATAAGGCCATATTCAATAATCTGTCCTTTTTTCTTGATCTTTCCTATACTATGTCTATGTCCCATTTTTCTCAAGTCTGTTCACTCCTATATAGGAGAGAAAGAAGGATACAGAAAAGAAAAAGAGAGAAGTCCCTGGGTCTAACCTCCAAAACCCATTTAACAAGACCATTTAACAGCTTGTAGTCTTTTCCCCTAAATAACAAAATTTTCTATTATCTATCAAATAACCAAAGGGGGGGGGGTGAACACCCTCCCCGCCTTCTGGGGATGGGACGTTGTTCTCTTAAAATGACTTCCTGCTGATTTGGGACATAGTAAACCTGTTTGGGGCCCAAATAAGAATGGAAAAATGGTTAAGAATGTTAATAGAATCATTTGATGTTCAGTCCTTTTGTGCTCAGCTATTTAGATGTCCTAAGAAGTTCATAGACAGAAGCTGATCTTCAGAGCTTTACTGAAGATCTGGCTGGAGTAGTCTGTGGAGCTGAATGATCTTAGCGATTTTGAGTTCAAAGATGTTTTCTTAACTTAAGATTTTTTGATATCGAGACATGTCAGCTCCTGACAGCACCCCCTACTCTACTCTAAGTAGAAGATGAGCATCGAAGAATCTCCAGTGGGAGATGATTGAATTGGTGGTAAGCCTTTCTCTTGGCAAGAAAAACCCCTTGCTTCAACTGTAGACAGACTTCTGTCCAAAAAGGACAAAACTTGGAAGCAGGTAAGTCTACAGCCTAGCTCTGCCAAGACAGGGTAGGTAAGTCCTTCATAATTCCTACTCTACAATCAATGTCTGTCAGAGAAACGGGGCCAAACGGCTGAAGATTGATGCTGTAATGTATGGAGAGAAAATGGGAACTGTCCAGGCAGCCACTGGTATGTCATTTCTTAGTTTTGGAAGCTGCAGGCCCTGTACTTCCTATATAATCAGATATATTTATCCCTCTCAGGTCTCTGAGGTGGTTGAAGAATAGATAGCTAGAGTCTCATAGTTAAATTTTGAGTTGTTTAGGAATCAAGAAGGTGTTCTGGATCTAAGAAGATATTTTTAAAATTGTGAGGCAAGTTAGTATGAAAGCTGAGTTAGATATAGAACTTTAAACTCATGGAGATGGTTAGATAGTAGAATGTTAAAGTCAGGTGCCAAATACATATGGACTGGACAATGGGAATGTATGCTAAGCCATATAACTCTTATAATTGTGGCCTATTTATTTCTGTTGTTTTGTATTGTATTTATAGTTATAAGAAAAAGAACCATTTTTTGGACTGAAAGGGAGAGCTGTTGGAGGGAAAAGAAATATCTTAAACTAAGAAAAAAAAAAAGAAGAAGAAAGGAAGAGGATGGGGGGTTGAGGGGGAGGAGGGTGGAAGGGTGGGACTGGAGGGGGGAGTAGGGAGGGGATTGTGATTGAGATGTAACTTGAAGAAATAAAAAATAAATTATTTAAAAGAAACAAAAAAAAAAAAAAGAAACTGCCGATGTGAGTTATCTCTTGGTTAGTAACAATGTTCACTAGCAATCTGAAGTTTCTAGAAGATTTTTAAGACTATGTGGCTGGTTACAATATTAATCATTTTTATAACAATATGTGCATTATAATACAAACGTGTGAAATGAATATGTGCCCAATAAACTTATAAGTGGGAAATAAATTAATAATTTATTCAGAATTTAGTAAATTATTAAACTATTAGAATTTGTATTTCTGAGACAAGTTTAACTCTGGCTAATGTTCTATACAACTGTTATTCCATACCACTCTCTTTAGAAAATGCTGAGATAAACTAAATCCTTCATTTTGTAAATCATATTATTGAGACCCAGATGAATCTAGTGGTTTGTTTAAGATCACCCAGTAACTGTAGTGGAATGGAAAGATATCCCAAATTCAGTTTGAGAACCATTTCTTTCATGTAGCCAGGTATTTGAATGTAGACAACCAAAAATGATTTGGAATATAAATATCTTCACATGTGAGGCGAGGGATTTGCTGCCTCCATCTCAATGTTCTTATGACTGAGGTCATAATTAATCTAGAATTTTATACAGGTGCATTGTTATTGCACTTGGGGAATCAGGGCTATATGTATACCCTCTAGACTACTAGCCCAGTGATCTGTGTCTTACCTCATCCTGGATTCCAAGTTCTTCCTTCTGTTGGTCACATCAGTTTTGTACCACCTTGCCAGCTGTAAGTCATTTCATGTCTGTGTGGCTGTGTCCTTTTCAAGAGAGAAAATGTACCTTCCACTTTCTTCATAGCTCCAAGCATAATGAGATATACATCATAAGTACTTGCAAAGCAATAAATTGAAATTTTTTCTAAAGCCATTTGGAAAATGGTATTAAGTATATAGAAAGCAAGGATTATAAAGTCACTAATTCCTAAGGCAGAACTCATTACAATCCAGTGCCTTAAAATAAGCATATTCATGCAAAAGATTTTCTAAGAAAATGAGATAACTTACAAGTTTGACCTATGGGGAGAAGACATAGGAATGAGGGAGGTTTTTTTTTGGTTCTCTTTATGAAAATTTCTAATTGTATTTCATGAGAAGTCTTTGCAATGTGAACCCTCTATATATAGCTCCAAAATACTTTAAGTAAATACATAAGTATATGTTCTATAAAAGATTCATGTTGACAGCTATAAATCCCTGGAGGATTGGAAAATATCGAGCTTTCCTGTTTCCTTGGGAAGACATGAGCAAATGTCTATTTTCCTCAGCTAGGGAACTGAGGACAGACCACACTAACAAGTCCCCTCAAGTACACCCTAGTGAATCAGTGAGTTTGTTGCAGTTACTTACAGGAGCATGGTGACAAAAAGGCAGCTGCATCACCAAAAATGTCACCTTAATATGAGTGACAATCCACGGAAACTGCATCTCTAGAGTTTCCTGCACAATTTGCAGGACTCTCAGATGCTTAGAGGTACTCCCAACCCCAGCAACCCTCCCACCGTACATAACCATTGTAAGGGTCTTGTGAACCTTGCAAGCTTAGCAGCTTTCTGAAACTTGTAAGTTTTGTTTACTTCCCAAGCCTTGTAAATTCCTTTCCAGTTTGGAGGAAATAGCTCAAAACAATGACAAAGGCGCCACAGAAATATACTGACTTGGGGAGAAGAGAAAATCAATGTTTAGGGGCCTGGGGACATAGTTCTGTGGTAAAGCACTCTCCAGTGTGCGCAAGGCTAGGTCTGAAAAAAAATCTATTTAGTCCACCTGTAACTATTATGCACAGAATTATGTTGTTATGGGGAGAAGTGTTTGGTCTCAATTATCCAAAGCCTGTCTTGTCCCCCTTGGCACTTTGAAATGATCTAAAGATATATGAATAAAGATAATAGCCAAACAGATGAACACTTTGATGGGAGGCTTGCCTCCAAATATCACATAGAACCCAGACCCAAGGAACAAGAGTTGGGCCACATGCTGCCTTTTGACTCCAGGAGACAACCCTCAACCTTCTTTTTTTTTTTTTTTTTTTTCTTTTTCCTTTTACTTTATTTTATTTTTAATATTATTATTTTTATTTCTTCAAGTTACATCTCAATCACAACCCCCTCCCTACTCCCCCCTCCAAGCCCACCCTCCCACCCTCTTCCCCCTCACACCCCTCATCTGCTTTCTTTCTTTTTTAAGTTTAAAGTATATCTTTTTCCCCACAACAGCTCCCCCTTTCAGTCCGACAAATGGCCATTTCTCTTATAACAACAAGTACAACATAAAACAACAAGAATAATTAGGCCACAGTTATGAAAATTATAAGGCATAACATACATTCCCAATGTCCAGTCCATATGTATTTGGCAACTGACTTTAACATTCTACTATGCAACCATCTCCATGAGCTTAAAGTTCTAGTCCAACCCTGTCTTCTTACAGGCATGAGCATATCTCTGTGGCCACGTGTCTCAGACAGACAAAGGCTGAGATTCCTGAGGTGGCAATAGTTCTGCTATCTACAATAATTCTATTAATAGAAAGTTAATTACAAGAAAATGAGGTAGAAGTGAGTGACAGCAGCATTTACTAACTATTCCTCCTACTAACTTGCCTCTAACCAAGAATCTTGCCCAACAGTCCTACTCCAGTAACTCAAGTTTATCTGCATTGCAACATTCTGCCTTAGCGTGGGTAGAGGTGGAGATCACCCACCTCCTTCCAGCAACCAGCCTAGAAAAGTTTTTTTGTTCACTTCTAGATGGCATACAATTCAGCTTGGTCCTCAGGACCACCAGATTCCTGGAAAACACAACATTGGGATAGAACTTGTGATAAGGCATGAACCTGTTTGTAATATGTCCTAGGAGATCACAAAGATTGTCTAGCAGTGATTCTCAACTTGTGGGTGGTGACTCTTTTAGGGGCTGAATGACCCTTTCACAGGGGTCTCACATCAGATATCTTGTGTGTCAAATATTTACATTACAATTCATAACAGTAGAAAAATTACAGTTATCAAGTAGCAATGAAAATAATTTTATAGTTGGGGGTCACTACAGCAAGAGGAACTATATTAAAGGGTCGCAGCACTGGGAGGGTTGAGAACCACTGCCCTATAGGATCATGCTTCAAATTGATTGGCTGATATATCCAAGTGGGCTTTAGTAGACCAACCCGTTCCCTACCTCTTGGCTGTGAACACTGATAGTGTCAGAAGAGAGTCTGAAGGATCCCACACCCTACAGAAGTTGAAGTGAGATGAGCCTACTACCCGGAATTCTACTGTTATCTGGATACTTGCATTGAGGATCCTAGAATAAACTTAAAATATATTCACCAAAAAAGTGTCAAGGTTGTACAATATTAACAAAAGGTAATGAGTTAGATCAATTTCAGGTTAACGGACTACTTTCTATGATAGCACATTGGCAAAAAAAAAAAAAAAAAAAAAAAAAAAAAGATTTTAGCCAGAGATGGGACTCAGAATTGTTAGAGTGAGGGGCAGGTGAAGATGCTGAGTTTTAGTGTGTCACAGTGCAGAGACTAATGAAGGTCACACAGTCATTCAGCGGCCATGCTTAGCCTGGACCCAGGTATCTGCCTCTAGGGGTAAGATTAATAAAGCTTAAAGCATGTTGCTTTTGGCTTCTGGGCTAAAGGGCTATCTCAACCTATAGTGCTCTTCTGTTAGCCCCCAGACACGGACATGGAAATGGATCTGCTCAGGCAGTAACCCTGAGATTCTAAGCCTTAGCACCTTTTAAAATGAGCAAGTGACACAGCACAAGGTAAGATGCAACCTCTGCAAATGAATTAATTAGACTTCTCAAAAAGAGCAAGCAGGCACGCTGTGTTGTTTTATTACAGTTTTCTAAGTGGTAATAGAAAAAGAATCACTTGATTTTGAATTCTTTTCCCCAAGGTATATAAGAAATGAGGAAGACAGAGACCCCCAGCATAAAATGAATTGTTACTCTAGCTCAAGGATCTATGTACTCAGAGCCCCTCAAACTTGCTTTTGGAAATTGAAAGGGAGAAGAACATAGAGGGTAGAGAGCTCCAACCATACCATAATCAAGAAATGTGGAACATCCTTGGACGGTGCTGTGCTTCCAAACTACTGTGGATCAGAAAGTTGAATCGCACTTGAGGAAGACACTGAGCTTGACCCTGGGACCACTTTCCAGTAGCCTACCATCCCTCCTTCCATAAGATGCTTGGTCATGGCAATAAGTGATGACGATCTTCACTGCCAACTTCGTTGGACTGAGAGTCACTTATATTGGTTAGGCACACTTCTGGGTGTGTCTACCAGAGCACCTTCTGAGAGGACACGCTTGTGAGACAGCGCCTCAAGGAGAGAGACCTGTATGTGGACAGCAGCCTCTGGTAGGCTGAGAAAACCAACCAATGGTACAAAAGTGAGAATAGGAGGAAACCCACCATCTCAGGCCTGCTTTTTGCCCCTCTGTTTCCTGGCTGCTATAAGGTAAGTCACTTTGGTCCACTACAAGTTCCCATCAATAGAGTCAAATAAATGATTAAGGGTTGAAACCTCTGAAACTGTGTACCAAGATGAACATTCTGTTTTTTATTCCCTTGAGTCTTTTGTCACAGAAACCCAAAGCTAACTAAGTAAGCCAGACCCACATCTAAACACAACACTCACATCACTTTTCATATATATCTTATGTGTATGACTTCACAGTGACTTCACTTTGTGTTTTTAGCACACTGAGCACCATCACATGAGGTCACGTGAGGAACCCTCCACTTGTGGCATCATGCACACTCTGGAAAAGTTTCAGATTTTGTAGTATTTCGGGCTTTAAGATTTCAGATTCAGGGTGCCCAATCTTATAACCAGCTCAATAAGTCTGCAAAGGCAAGTGAGATAGGGGATGATGATAGACCATGTCATGGCCTCAGGTATGTAAGAAATGAGGAAGGCAGGACAGATGCGTGAGGACATGTCCATATCCTATCAGCCCACAAGGTACTAGAAAACAGTCCGATATGAAAGCACTCGCTACCACCTCATGCACTTAATGTGGGTCCTGAAGTCAGGGTCACAATTGGGGTTTGATGCCATGGTGTGACCCTGGGCAAGCTACTACTTACTCTCTCTGTGCTTCCCTGGCCTTGTCTATAAAATGGGGGCGGAGGTGATAACAGATGCCTCTTAGGTTTTTTGCACAAGCACTCAGTGAGAAGATACAGAGAGCCTTCATGATGGAGCCAGTATGAGAAATGTTCCTCAGTAGGTACAGGTGGTCCCCCACTTACAATAAACTCGTATCACCAATAGAAGATGTTATAACTTGGAAAATCATTAATACATCTGGTCCACAGGGCAACAAAGCGAATTACGGTGCACTCTCTACCATCTGCTATGTCTGGAAGCCCAGTGTCACCAGAAAATGTCACATACCAAAACCTCAAAAAAGAATAAAAATGCAACATTCATCCTCTGCTGAATGCAAACACTTCTGGATTATTATAAAGCTGAAAAATTCTAAAGGTAACCATCAAAAGTCAGAGGCTGTACGTATTTGCTTTGGACTGGCTGAAAATTTTGTATAACCAGACAGAGGAGAGAGAGTTAATAGAGACACTTGCAGGATTGTATTGCAGAGGGATTTCAAGGGCATCTCTAGGATCAAGCACATACATTGTGGTCACATGGACACATGTACACACAGATACACACAGACACACACACATAGAGACAAGAAATCCACATGTCACCCAACCCTCTTTTGTAAAGGAGAAGAGAAGGAAGAGGAATAAACCAGGATCTACTGAGCACACCAGAGACATTGGGAAAGAAAAAAAAAAACCTTCTGAAAGTGATTGCATTTATCTGAAAGTAATTAGGTAAATTTTTACTGTGGTCACAAGAGAGAGCTTACAAGCTAAATCCAGCTCAATTGCTGAGGAAAAAAAAAGTTCTGTTTTGCACAACTGAGTTTGTGACTGCACATTTCATATTCATGAGCAGGAGCAAGGTTCTCACTTCCTGATTTCAAACCCTGCAGCCCCTTCCTCTGACACCGACCTTATGTTCTCACTGTGACTCTCCTCTGGTGTGCCCCCTCTAAACTGTGTCAGGGTAGTGAACAATGTCCCTCCTTTTGAATCATAAAATGGACCCAGCATCTCCTCCTCTGGTCTAGATCAGCAATGGGTCCTATTCAGCATGAATAGAGTTCACATGATGGTACCAAACCTTATGAGAATGAGAGATAGAAACCAGCTTGCCTTTCCTAAGGATTAGAGCCCTACCTACCTTGTAGGAGTTTGTAATGCAAAAATGAGGAAACTTTTGTAAAGGACCAGAGATTGATGGCCAGAAGTCCATGCAGGAATATTTCTTGATCGCTCTTATTCTTTGAGGCAAGGTCTCTCAGTCAAACCCAGAGTTCACAGATACAGCTAGTCTGGCTTGTCTCTTTCCTCCAGGGATAGGTTCAAACCTCTCAAAACTAGAATTATGAGTTGTTTATCATGTCCACCCAGTTTTTATGTGGTTCTAGGAATCTGAACTCTAGTCTCCTCATTTGAGTGGCAAATGCTTTAACCACTAAGTCATCTCCTAGGCCCTTATTTCCATTTTAAATAATAAAAAGGCTGGCATAGTGGTAATACTTATAATCTCAGCATTCAGGAAACTGAGACAAGGAAGATCCAAGTTCAAGGCTAGCCTGGACTATATAATGAGACCTTCTGTTACAATAATGATAATAGTAATAAAAATAATAATAATAAATAGATGTTTAGGAGAACATCATTCCTTTGTAATAGTTATCTCTTTGATCCTAAGCTTTCTGATGCCGTAAAACACATACACATATGGCAGTGTATAAAGACACCACTGAGCAAATGAAATTACACTTACCCAACTTGGGAAGGCTAGAGTGGGCTACACTAGAAGGCTTTATTTCCAGTAAAACTGATGAGTTTTGGAAGAAGGTTCTGGAACGATATCAGAAATCGCCTTGTCAAGGGCATTCCACAATTACCTCAAATTTTAGAGACTGGCCCTAAGCATCAATTCTTTTTTTTTAAATTTCAAGTGATTACATTGTTCTGGCAAAGCCAGGACCCTGCAGTGTGTCCAACTGCCTGCTTCTCTAAGTATGGTCTTGGACATGCAGACCCATCATGTCCCTGGATGGGCCCGCTGGAAACACTGGGTCTCAAGTCTGGGCCACATCTCCCAAATCTGAATCTGCAGTGAAATGTGGTTTCTTACCGTCTCTACCTCTCATTTATATTGTGAAGCTCCACAGATTGCTATACAGCAAGACATGCTGGAGAATGTCCTAGCTGGCAGTCAGGGATTCCTCTACTACTGACTGCAAAACTTCTGGAAATCTCTAGACCTCAGTTTCCCCTCTGGCAAAACAGGATTTTAGGCTAGACAACCCCCAGCTTCATTCTGAGTAGACTCATGTGGCTTCCATTCAACTCAGCTTCAGCTTCATATGAGCCTGGGCCCTTTCCCCCATCCCCAGCTGGGATCCCCAGGGTGTCCCGCTGAGGAGTCCAACCCAGGAGCGACTGAATCTGGCAAGGGCTAAAAATTAATTCCCTTCAAATCAATAATTTGCAATTAAGCATGGAAGACACTAAAGCCAAGGGGGGCAGGCTTCTGGAAAGAGGACAGCTGAGCACTCCTTGCCTTTGGAAAGGGGGTGGGGCAAGCCCTAGCTCCCAGCAAACAAATGAACATTCAGTTCCATTGTTCAGGGGAAAGCATGCACGCGGGACTAAGTGGTACTTGAGGAGTGAGGAAGAAAAAAAAAAAAAAGATCAAGAGCTCATATCAGCAGGAGTCAATGCCAGGAGCTAATTTGGTTTCCACTGGGCTCTTTGGGTATACACTTCCTGTGGCTCAGTGTGTTCCATTCCAGGACTCCCTGGTGCTCTGAAGCCTCTAGATCAGGGCTGCACTGTGTAACTGGCTGCAGACAGCACCCAGCCCCTGAAAGAATTGGAAACCTGCCTGGGTTCCCTCCCCATCCTCAGCAGCAAGTGTCAGACCAGCCTGGGTGAATGCCAGGTGGGCAGTGCCAACGTGGAACACAGAAGAGAGAAGCAGGCAGTCCCACAGAGCCAGGATTGCATGATGGTTGATGCCACACAGTGATAGCTTCCATCCAGGGCTCAGAGCCATCCTGTAGTCTCCAGAGATGTGCAGAGAAATGCTGAAATTCTTGAAACAAAATTGAAGTGTGCTTAATTTCAAAAGTAAATGAGTGCTGTGCAGGTCTGGGATGGGAGTACTGTGGGGGAGTGGAGAGTGGGGGAGGGGGAGGGGGTGGGATGGGGGTCGGGGTATGGATAGGGATTAAAAACAGTGAAGAAAGTGCACAGCCCTGAAGAGCCAGGAAATTCAATGCATGTAGATTGGGAAACAAAACAGATCTTTTTCACTTCCCCAAAAACACAGTAAAAAGAAGACAAGGATTCATTTGTGAGTCATTGTAAGTCAGTAAGACTCCAAAACAGAAATGACAAGAGAAAGGAACAGCATTTATTAAGACCTGCTGGATGGGGCTCAGCTGGCAAAGTGATTGCCTTGCCAGCAACAGAACCCGCATAAAAAGCTGGGCATGGTGGCATATGCTGGTAATCCCAGTACTGGAAAGATGGAGTCAGGCAAATCCCTGCAACACATATGGGGCAACCACTCTAGACTACTATACAAGCTCCAGGCCAGTGAGAGACCCGGTCTCAAAACCAAATGGATGATGGCTCTAGAAAAGCTCATCCTAAGTGAGCTGACTCAGTCCCAGAAAGATAAATATGGTATGTACTCTCTTATAAGTAGATATTAACCATACATCACAGGACAACCATCCTACAACCCACAGACCCAAACAGATAGTAACCTAGCATATCTATCCTAGGAAAAACTTCACCCAGCAGTGAGTCATGGAATCTGCTGCAGGTTAGTGGAACGCCTTATCCTAGATGGTGTGCCATATCAAGCCCCAGTACAAGTGGAAGCTCTTGGCCCTCACATGACTGAAGAACTGAGGGAGTATGATATGTGAGGGCCCACCTCATCTGAGGAGAAGGAGACTACCAAGTAGAGGAATAATGAGGGAGGGAGGGAGAAAGAGAGGGAGGGAGGGAAAGAGAGATGAATGGAGGGAGGGAGGGACCAGGAGGGGAGAAGGGAGGAAACTATGTTCTAGAAATAACTTGAGAGAACAAATTAATTTTTTAAAGGGTAAATAAGCTTTAAAATATAATAAAAATAAAATATAACATTTTCAAATTATAATTTACCAAAGACATACTTGCCTTACTGGCACAAAAGAAAAACTGGCCTTAATTTCAGGTTAGAATGTTAGACTTCAGGTTGCCACATAGCTCACACATACTAGGATATCAGCTTAAAAGTTTTTTTCTTATATATAAAGGATATTTTCATTGTCTAGCATTAAAAAGGCAATTAAGAGGTTTAAAATGCTGTAAATAAATTAAGGGTTACTACAGTTCAATCTGGTTTTCTAAACCTCTCAGAGTTGAAGTAATTTGGAGCTAAGGTAAAATATTTGAGAATGGCGGTGTTAGCCCATGCCTTTAACTCCAGCAGAGACAGTAGGATCACTATAGACTTGGTTGTCTTGTAAATTCTAGAGTTACAATGAACAGTGTGGTGACGGTGCACACCCTTAATCCCATCATTTGAGAGGGATACGCCCTTAATCCCAACACACTAGAGACAGAAACATGCAGATCTCTAAATTCAAGGTGAGCCTGACACAAAGCAAGCTCCAAATACAAAAAAACTTACATCCAGGGGTGGTGGTGCACATCTTTAATCCCAATAGTTGGGAGGCACATGCCTTTGATCCCAATACTTAGAATGCAGAGACAGGCACATAGGATTTGGAATGATTTAAGTCTAAAAGCTACTCACAAAAGGCATGGTGAAATTCAAAATGAATTGTCCTTTGAGATCTCAAAATATATACACTTAAAGGTATGTTTTGTTCAAAAATATCAAAGTAATTTCTTTTTAAATCTAATACTTTTTAAATATAATACTTTTTATATTGTCAAAAAACCCAATTTGCTCCAGGTAAAATATTACCTGCCCCCCCCCAAAAAAAAGTAGTGTTCCAGAGTTAGGATTAGGGAAGGGCTCTGTTTTTAATCTTTCCAGGAGATTTAAAGCATCCATCTAAGGAGTCCAGGAACAACTGGACAACTGAAACCTCAGAATAAAACAGATCAGACACCAAAGAAGACAAGTAGCCCGGATGATCTAGCCTCACAGACTTCCTCAATAGCTGTTTCCTCAAAAATCTACAACCAAAACAACTCAAAATCGCTAAGATTGTTCAGATCCAAAGACTGTTCCAGCCAGAACTTCAGTAAACTCCTGAAGTTCAGCTTCTGTCTACAAAATTCTTAGGACACTTAAATAGCTGAGCACAAGAAGACTGACCATCAAATGATTCTATTAATATGCTTAACCATTTTCCACTCTTATTTGGGCCCCAAACAGTTTTACTACGTCCCAAATCAGCAGGAAGTCATTTTAAGAGAGTGACGTCCCATCTCCAGAAGGTGGGGAAGGTGATTTCCCCCTTTGGTCATTTGATGGGTTATAGATACTTGTTGTTATTTAGGGGGAGAGGTTACAAGTTGTTTTGGAAGTTAGACCCAGGGATTTCTCTCTTTTTCTTTTCTGTATCCTTCTTTCTCTCCTATGAAGGGGGAAAAGACTTAAGAAAAAAATTGGGATATAGACATAATATAGGATTGATAAAGAAAAAGGGACAGATTACTGAATAGGCTCTTATATCTTTGTATACTGATACAAAATTAAGATTATATTTGGCTACATTGGTATTGATCTTTGTATATTGATACAAAATTAAGGTTAACTCTTTTTAAGGTATTATACCTAAGTAACACTGAAAAATGAAACGTGAAGTTTTGGCCTTTTGTTAGCAACTGTCATAAATTGTTTAGGATAATTAAGAAATCCAAACTAACAGTCATTCAAGTATGTCATTTTGTTAGGTACTAGGGTAGTCTATCACAGTTATTTTCCAAATTAATCAGAAATCAAGTTGGTAAGAGACAAGCAACATTTGCTTATCCAAATATATGGAGATAGAGACTTGGTCTTCAAAAGCCTCAAGAGATCTGTAGAATATGGCATTCAAAGATGTTTTCTTAATATTTTTTTGATATTGAGACATGTCAGCTTCTGATAGCACCCCATATTCTACTCCAAGTAGATGATGATCACTGAAGAATCTCCAGTTGGAGATGGTTGCATTAGTGGCAAACCTGTCACTTGGCAAGAAAAATCCCTTGCTTCAACTGCAGACAGAATGCTGTCCAAAAAGGACAAAACTTGGAAGCAGGTAAGCTGACAACCTAGCTCTGCCAAGACAGGGTAGGCAAGTCCTTCATAATTCCTGCTTTACAATTAATGTCTTTCAGAGAAACGGGGCCAAAGGCTGAAGATTGATGCTCTAATGTATGGAGAGAAATTGGGAACTGTCCAGGCAGCCAGTTGTCTGTCATTTCTTAGTTTTGGAAACTGCTGGTCCTGCACTTCCTGTATAATCAGATATATTTATCTTTCTCAGGTTTCTGATGTGGTTGAAGACTAGATAGTTATAATCTCATAGTTAAATTTTGAGTTGTTTAGGAATTAAGAGGGTGTTCTATATCTAAGAGGATGTTTTTAAAATTGTGATGCAAGTTAAGATGGAAGCTGAGTTGGATTCAGAACTTTAAACTCATGGAGATGGATGCATAGTAGAATGTTAAAGTCAGTTGCCAAATATGTGTGGGCTGGACATTGGGAAAGTATGCTAAGCCTTATAATTTTCATAATTGTGGCCTCATTATTTTTGTTGTTTTGTATTGTATTTGTTGTTATAAGAGAAAAAGCCATTTGTTGGACTGAAAGGGGGAGCTGTTGGGGGTAAAAAGATATACCTTAAACTTAAAGAAAAAAAAGAAAGAAAGAAAGCGGATGGGAGGGTATGGAAGAGGATGGGAGGGTGGGACCAGAGGGGGGGAATAGGGAAGGGATTGTGATTGCGATACAGGTTGAAGAAATAAAAAATAAAAGAGATAGAGAGCATGTAGACAGTGCTTGAGGAACAATGTCTGAGGTTGACATGTGGCAGACCCCTGGCCTCTACACTCACAAATACACACATGCACCTACACAAGCGCATGTTCACACACACACACACACACACACACACACACACACACACACACATCCCCACAGTTACTATAAGCTCTAGTATTCTACAGGAGCACTTCCTCTAGTCTTCATTGTACTTGAAGACAAACTTGAGCCTTACCCTTCTTCTCAAGACAAGGATGTTTTTCAAGCAATTGTTTGCTCAATTCCAAAATACAAATCAAACTCTGCTCTTTGTAAAGCATTCATTTAAACATAAGGATAAAACACCAGCACCAACAACCAACCAAACAAACAAACAAAATCCCAGTAAGACAGAAAGTCTATTTAAAATCAAGTCAAGGAAGCAAAATTCACAAAGGGAAAAAAAGACTTAATACAGTAAGTGTTAAGCATCAGATGGGTAGAGCAGCCAGGACATTAAAGGAAGTTAGAGTTAGAAGAAGTCACAGGAGCCATGAGTGTTGAAAGGAACATTGAAAGAAAGCCTGGTTTGAAAGACATGAAGAGTGGGAAGGGTCCTCCAACAGCAGAGGGCAGCTAGACAAAAAGTGAAAAAGCGGGAGGGTAGAGTGGACCCGCTGGCTGCATAAAGACCATGTATACCCATTTTTTTCTTTTTTTTGGTTTTTCGAGACAGGGTTTCTCTGTGTAGCTCTGGCTGTGCTGGACTCACTTTGTAGACCAGGCTGGCCTCGAACTCGCTAAGATCCACCTGCCTCTGCCTCCCAAGTGCTGGGATTAAAGGTGTGTGCCACCACCGCCCGTCTGTATACCCATTTTTAAAGATGATATTTGAATGAAATAAAAAGGAAAACATGACCACTCCTAGGTATACTATAGGAGAGAAGATTTATTGTAGATAAAAGGCAGAGCATACTTATAGGCAGGGACATCTGGGAGAATCCAGAGTGGAAATGACCAGACTGAGCTGTGCCATGTGGGGAGAGGGAAACAGGGAAGGAGGTGGGAGAGAAGGGAACAAGGTGCAGCAGCCAGACAGCCCAAAGGTTCAAAGAGAGCAGGTAACCAAAATGGTTGTTATATAGGGAAGAGCAGTGTAGCCTCCTGGGCTGGAGAGTTAGGATAGAAGGCAGGATATGCCAGTCATATCCTGTAACAGGGAGAACCTGACGGCCAGGTCTGCACCTCAACCATTTGTCCGGGTCTGAAGCCCAAGAATATATTATGATAATCCTATAGGAAAAAAAAAAAAAAGGTTGGCTTTGCAGACCTGTGATTCAAATCTTTTCAATTCTGAAAGGACTTCTAACCATAGAATATTTTTTAAAAGGAAACAGAAATACCCAGCCACTCAACAGGTACACCCTTGCCTGCCTTGATGGAACATCGCAAGGTATCTGCAGTAGCTCAGCACATTGCTGAGATAGCTGCCTTCTCCAGAAGACAAGGTACCTGCTCCAGCCTCTTACTGTGCGAGGTGGAGATGTTTCCTTTACTGCCCGTGGAACCTTGAGGTCTGTGACTCACCTACACATCTGCCCAAATCCAAAGCCAACGTTACAACTGGAAAGAGGAAAGACTGAAGTCACGGCCCTTTATGCTAAAGTCTCACATCTCTCTTTTCTGAGTTGAGTAGAGAAGAAGGTAGGTAAGACCTCTCTATTCTAATCTCTCTTCCTTCTACAAAAGGAGAGGCATTCCATATACAAGGAGAAAGCCTGCTATGAATTGCTTATACTCCAGAACATTCTACTAGAGCACTGCTCTAGGTGGAGTGTTGACTGGAGCAGGTCACAGGACACACGGATGCTGCCTTCGCATCATTGCAGCCATGTTCTGAGGTGTTCCAGGTTCAAGGCCTGTCTTCTTTCCTTCTCCTCTCAACTTGGCTCCTCTGGAAAACTTGAGTTTTCTATTCTTCTCTCCACTGTTCTCTCTCTCTCTCTCTCTCTCTCTCTCTCTCTCTCTCTCTCTCTCTCAATCACTCACTCACTCTCTCTGTGGCCAAAAGGGCATCACTGGTCAGCTCCTCGCTCACCTCCAAAGCACTTTCTTCTCCGGCTTGTTTTCTGCTAAGACTTTTATTGTCCCACCACAGACGTGAGATCTGAGACTTATATTTCCATGTTGAAGTAAAAACAGGGGAGTTTACACAACTGGTATATTTTTGAGACTGTGTGGCCCTGACTGAAATAGGCAAAAGAATCTGGAAAAGAGACATCAGCTGGTCATTGGAGTGTCATGAGGGCTATGGGAGAACTGACTAGTGTTACATGAAAGGCAGAATTCCAGTATTTCTGCATACACTAACCAAACATAATGGTGGCTGTTTTCTAACATAGTCTGTTAATGAGACCCAATCTCCATGATGTCCAATACTCACCTGAAATAATCAACTCCCATGGCATCGAGAAAAATGAGGGTTCTATGCAAATTCTCTTCCCACTATTCCCTGGCCCCCTTCTGTGACTGAAATCACAGAAACGTAGACACACATACACACACACACACACACACACACACACACACACACCAGCTTCATACAAATTAAACTGAGTCATTTCTGGAAAACAATCCCTGGTTCTGTTTCCATGGAAGCAATCTCATGTCCCCAGTGGCAGCAAATGGCAGGCAGTCGGCAGTAAGGGAGCTCCTGGGGCCACTGTGGGCCTTCTCCTCTTTGCCAAGCCAGCAGAGTGGGCTATAGGAGAGTGGGAGGCAGGGCTGAGCCTCACCAACAAACCCAAACCTCCAGGGAGACAGTGGACCCCAGCTGTGCCTCCTCTTTTGGGGCAAATGTACATCTGGGCATTCTGGGCACAGCTCCAGCCAATCAGCCAGGCTGATCCCCCTTCAGCTTTACCACAAAAGACTGCTCACTCAGAGCAGATGGCTGTGCTGAGCCTGAGCCTAACCCAAGATGGAGGCCCCCCATGGGGCTTTAGCTGCAAAAACATTCGCTGCTCCAAGCAAATACCCCCGGCTTGGAGAATGCCCCTATCTTCCCTCAGTTTCTGGAGTGCCCTAAATATGGTCCATGTTCTACTGATGGGACACAGGACAAGTTGAGGTAGCTCATGGAGGGACATTCTTTAAGAAGTTTTGGCTACATTGGGACTATGCCTATATTAGAAAAACAATGAAGTGTGATTTTATGGGTAATTACAGCTCAGTTTAAAACTTAAGGGGGTGTTAATGAAATTTCTTCATGTCTTAAAATTAAATAAATGGTAGAGAAGATATTTATAGACATGGACAAGAAAATGGAAATATGAACAAATAGGGCTGGTGAAATGGCTTAGTCACTAAAGGTGCTTGCCACCAAATCTGACTACCTGAGTTCAATCCCCAAGACCTACCTGGTTAAAGAGAAGAACTTATTTCTGAAAGTCGTCCTATGACCTTCCCATGTACCCTATGGTAAGCATATGTACATACACTGTAATAAAAAGAAAATGCTTTTAAAAGAATTAAAACTTTACAGAAATAAAATGAGAAATGCTAAAGCTCTCACTCTCAATATCCTCTTTTAGGGCTGGACAACTGTCTAAGCAAGAGGAAAAATTCTGGAGGTGGCGGGGTCCAAGATGGACAGTCAGGGTGGTAAGTTCCCTTTGCCTGCCTTATATGGCCTCCAATAGGACTCCGAGGTCTTTGCAGAAGCCCTTGACAGCTATGCCAGCTTGGGCGCACACCTGAATGACTTCCAGTTCTAACCAGGATCACTTCACCTAAGTCAGTGTCTTAGTTACTTTTCTGCTGTTGTGATAAAATGGCGTGACAGAGGCAACTTGTAGACAACAGGGTTTATTTGGCTTATGGTTTTAGAGGGATAAGAGTCCATAATGTCAGAGTGGAGGCAACAGGTGGCAGGAAGCTGGAGTAGTAGATGAGAGCTCGCATATCAAACCACAAGCAGGAAGCAGAGACCTCATGCCATAAATACCACATGACTTTTGACATCTCAAAATCTGCTCCCAGTGACCTATTTTCTCCAGTAAGGCCATGCCTCTTAAGCCTATCCAAATAGTATCACCTACTGGGGGCAAAGTTTTCAGATGCCTGAGAATGTGGGACACATGCCATTCAAACCGTGGCATTCCACCCTCTTAGCCCTGTAGCCTCACGGCCACATCATAATGTAAGATGGATTTTGTCTGACTTCAGAAGTTCCCTACTCTTTTACAGTATCAACACTATTTTAAAGAGAAAAATTTCCTTTGAGACTCTAGGCAATCTCTTACCTGTAGCCCCTTGTTAAATCAAAACGCAAATTATATACTTCCAGTGTACAATGGCACAGAATATATATCAATACTTCAAAAGGGAGGAATGGGGTTTAGTGAGGAAATACTGAACCTAAGCAAGACAAAAACCCAGCAGGGCAAACTCCAAGTCCTTTAAGCTCCCAGTCAAAGGACTTAGATGTCTCTACCCTTTCAGCTTGCTCCCTGCCTCTCTTAGACTGGTTCCACACCCTCTATGTAGCTTTCCTTGGAAGATATCTCACAACTCTGGCATCTCCAGTATCTTGGGATTAGTCCCCAAGACAACTGAGAGCTTACCACCCTAACTTCATACAATGGCCTCTCCAGACCTCTTGTCCTCTCAGAGTCTTTATGTAGGGACTGCCCTGCCACACACCTGGTCTCAGTGGCTCTCTGAAACTGTGGAAGAAGATTCTAAATCCCTTTACTCCTGCATTCCTCATGACTCTAAAGCCAGCTCTATGCAGATAACACTGCCAAGTTCAACTCCCAGGTCGGGGTGGAGCCAGGCCTCCTTGAATCTCATCTACAACAGCTTTTTTATTTTTTAAACATTCATTTATTTCTTCAAGTTACATCTCAATCATTGTCCCCTTCCTCCTCCCCTTCCTGGTCTCACCCTCCTCCCATCTTCCCCCTCACCCTCCTATCTGCTTTTTTTTTTTAATTTAAGGTGTATCTCCCCCCCCCACAACAGCTCCCCCTTTTAGTCTGATAAAAGTCTCTTTTTCTTATAACAATATATACAATACAAACCAATAAGAACAACTAGGCCACAATAATGAAAATTATTAGGTATAACATATATTTCCAATGTCCAGTCCATACATATTTGGCAACTGATACAACAGCTTTTATGTATCCTTTGTAGGAGGAGAAAATGCCTTAGGCATCTTCCTTTCACAAGCTGGGAGCTTAGTGGCCTGGGGTCTTCCCTTTTTTTCAGTACAAATCTGGCCTCTCCTTAATGGCGCTACCCTCCTTGACAATTGCAGCACACGCCTTGGCAGTAACCCTAATCTTGCCTATGTACTTTTCCTCTACAAACTGTACATTTTGTATTTCTTTCTACCCTATTTGTTCTTCCTCATTGTAGACCTCCACAAGAGTGACCACAGGGCAGAGCCAATAATCGGCTGTCTTGAAATCTCCTCTACCAAAGAAACTACTAGTCCATTACTCTTAAGCTTAGTCTCCTAGGATAATATGGGCAGAAAGTAGTCATATCCTTTGACAGAACATCACAGGAACAATCTCTGACCCAATTCCTAGTATACTGTCCCCTCTAAAACCCCGTAAGCTGGGCCCCCATGGCCCACATCACTCTCAGCATTACGGTCTCCTAAGCTCCTATCACGGTGATTCATTAAGGCCCACCTTACAGCACTCAGCTGCCTTTCTACTCTAAAGTCCCAAAGTCTTCCATCTTCTGCCAAAAAAAAAAAAACGCATATGGCAGGTTCTTCCCAGCAATATCCCCCTCCCTGGTACCAAGTTCTATCTTAGTTACTTTTCTACTGCTGTGTTAAAACACCATGACCAAGGGTTTATGTGGTTTATGGTTCAAGAGACCTAATAGTTCACAATAGTGGAGTAGAAGTAGCAAGCGGTTGGAGGCTCGAGCCGTAGCTGACAGTCCATGTCTCAAACAACAGTCAGGAAGCAGAGAGACTACATTGAACACAGGCACGCATGACATACTTCCTCCAGGAGGGCCACACCTCCTAAACCTACCCAAACAGTGTCACCAACTGGTGACCAAGTATACAGGTGCTCGAGAATATGGGGGCATCTCATTCAAACTACCACAGTCAGTGACTCTGGCAAGTCAGGTTATACAAAACAGAAGGCTCCTGCTGGGCCCTCCCCTGGAGCCAGCTCTAAGTATCCAATGGTCAGCTCCTCTCACTTCCAAAAAGAAGTCATCTCCTAGCCATTGACCACACTTCCCAAGGCCTCGACATACCCAAAACACTGTGACAATAAAAGTAGAAAGGACAGAGACACCTCTACTTCTCTTTCCACCTCCACCCTGTCTCATGAAGCAGTTTAGGACAGTAGAACAGGGTGCCACCCACTGAAGGGTTTAATCATGGATTTTATTTTCTCACATAGCTGAATTTCTGAACTATAGCATGTCAGAGTTCTAGTGATGGCCTCCAGATGATTTTCAAACTATCAACCTCTCTGCGTGTCCTTACAAAGCACAGAGCTCTCCAGTGCCTCTTCTTGTAAGGACACAAATACCTTCATGAGAGCCTCATGTCATAGCCTCAGCTAAACCCAACCATCTTGCGAATGCCTCAGCTCTGGACACTATCACAATGGGGCGGGGGCAGTGGGGAGCAGGGCAGGGCAGGGAGGCTGGAGGTGCAGTGTATGTGCTTTTGGAGGATACAACTCAGGTCACTTCTCTGTATCTGTACAGCCACAAGGAGAGAAAGCAAAGAACTGGACCATGGAGCCCTCCTTGTACATATTTACAATAAAAGCAAAAAGACCAGTAATGTGCCTCACTGGCTGTATGTGAATTCACTACATATCTACAAAGTCCATATCCCTCTTCTCACCTTATGCCGCATCCAGGCTGAGACTCTGAGGCTAACTGACCAGGAACTTGAATGGCAGGAACAGCTCTCAAAACCAAGTCTCTGAAACTCCAAATCTTGTTCTATTATATCGCCTGGGCTGCTTCCCTTTCCATCTTCTTCCTCAAGCTCCACTATGTCCTTTGCTGCCTGCTCAGACCCCTCCCTACTTCCTCTGTGCGTGTATTCAGAGGGATCCCCAGGGACACCATCAACCTGAACCCCTGTAAAAGGCCACTTCCTCCTAACACACCCTGAACATCTGTGAAAACAATTTCTCCTCAAGCCCACAAATGAACCTCGTAATAAAAACTCACCGTCCAATATAGCCTTAACAAATGTCCTGATGGCATTTTAACTACTGGAGAGACCTGGTGATGTTTCTTCCCTAATTGTTCTGAGAAGGTGCCTGCCACTGTTGGATAGGCTATCCATGAGACAGTGGGACTTTATTTTTCCAGGTCAGACAATTTCTCTGGTTTTCAGCTCTCTAGATTTGCCTATGTTGCTCCAATAGACCCCTGTTGATATCAAGCAGTTAAGTTTATCTCTCACCTATCAACAATCTATTCCAGGTTTAGGGAACTTTCGAGGTAGCTGGTCTTGTGGTGTTGATAAAACATTGTGGCTTCCATCTGCCGGCTTCCAAGATGGCCCATGTTATAGAACAGACCATGGGGAATTGTTTATCAGCTGGCACCACAGTGTCCAAAGCAAGCCACAGGTCGCCTGCATTTGTGACATAACTGGAGTCGTAAGAGAAGCATAGACTGTCTAAGCTTTCCCCTGTGTGCTTGGGTAAGAGGACGGACGGACCACTGTCAGCATAGGGGCTTAGGAGCTCTGAGTTAGGAGATGGGGGGTAAGAGTTTGAGGCTCTGGGGCCTTATGGAAACCACTCCACCTCTTGGAATGCCAGGGCAAGAAGAACACTGCTTGTACCAACCTCACAGTGTTGCTGCAGTGGATAATTTACATCAGTGAATGTATGCTCCATTATTTTTTAAAGCTACTTGTTCAAGTCTTATCTTTCATGTACAAGGCAAAGAATAAAACAGAAACAGAACCTAAAAATCAAGCCACTTTAGGTACCCTGAGGTCATATTCCAGTTCTCCCTCCGTCCATAAAGACGTCTGATACACCTGAGGCCCAGGCGAGCCAATTTTAGGATAGTGGTATTGCTCTGTCCACCCTCATATGGGGCACTGGACCTAAGTGCATTGTTCACTTAATGCCCTTGACCAGCAGAAGTGATTTTTATTACAGTCTATGTTTCTGTTTGTTTCACCTTTTGAGATGGTGTCATGCTATGTAGCCAAGCTGGCCTCTAACTTGTAGTAATCCTCCTGTCTCTGCCTCCCAGGGCCTGGGGTTGCAGGTGTAAGCCAACATGCCTGGCTAGAAAGTTTTCCTCTCTTCTCCTTAATATTTGGTATCTCTCCTCCTCTTTGTTGTTTAGATTCTTTCATGTTTTTTACACATTCAAGTCTAAAGGGCCTTTCTCCAACCTTAGGGTCCTCCATTCCCTCTCCTACCACCCACACACTTAATGTTCTAAACATACTTTGCTTTGCTCACCATAAGACATCCTCGAAACAAGGCCACACGTATGCCCAGTGTCCATTCTTATCTTCCTTTCACTACTCACGACACTTTTAATTTAGCCTACGCTCCTACCACTAGTGGAAAGGTTACATGACCTATTCCTTACATTTCTGAAAAAGCAGTCTCACTTTTCTGAGGCACTTGGGTATAACCCTACCTAACAAAGACTGATTGCAAGTCCATCCATTTCTGCTCTGGTCCTGTTGGCTGTTTCTATGCAACACCTCTGCTTAAACTGATCCTTTCCTCACGCCCATGTGGGTCTCACTCCTTCTCCGCTCCACATCCTGTTGATCCCACCTGTTCCTGGCTCCAGTCACAACCTTGCCCATCTCACTCACCATCCCATCCTCACTCTCCTCCTGCTCTGGTCCAAGGCCCCAGTTCTCTCTAGTGTGTATTATTCCCTTAGCAACTTGATGGGTCTTTCTTCATTCGTCTAAAATATCTACTTCTAAGGCTCATGAGAAGAAAATTAATTTATCAATTTAAAGAAAGTAGTACTGTTAGGTACCTGGTTATATGCTATGTATTGTTCCTTTCTCTTTCCCTGCTTAATATACTGCTTAGTTCTCTTCCCTAGACTCGATTGGCCATCAATCACCTCTAAAATCCTGCAGTTTCTGCATGGTTTCAAACTCTGAGCCATATGCCCCTGTCAGGCTCTCATACCACTTCTTCATCCCTATTGTAATGGATGGTTTGCTGTTCCCCAAATGTGCCACCCACCTGCACTCAGGGGCTTTGTCTTCTGCCAGGAATCTGTTTTTTTTTTTTTTCTTTTCATTGCCTGGAAAATGAACCAACAAAGAAATTATCTTTTTGGCCTTTCCACATATCAAGTAAACATCCAATCCTCTGAGGAAGATCTCCCAACTCAACGCTCCTAACCCAGATTCTCTGGTCCAGCAGTTCTCATCTGTGGGGTGCAACCCCTTTGGGGGTCACATATCAGATATTTATGTTATGACTAATAACAGTAGAAAAATTACAGTGTAAAGTAGCAACAAAATAATTTTATATTTGGGGGTAGCCACAGCAGGAGGAAGGTTTAGAACAACTGCTCTAGGCAAACTATTTTCTACACTGGCTCCACCTTTGTCTCTTCTGGTCTCTTAGTAGCATGACTTAGGTAGTGTGACTGGGTCGGTCAGATCACCATTGGAAAGACAGATCACCTAGAGCCATATCCCAGGACTAACAAGGGGCTTCTTCCAGAAGGTGAGCAATCTGAAGTCTAATTCTTTTCAGATACACACACAAATCCATTTCTCGTTTGTATTCCACTCTGCCCCAGCATTCCAAAAGAAATGATGTCATTTATGAGAGAGTGACAGGTACACGTCGACAGTGAATGAATGGTGTTCAGCCACCATGCTGACTAAACATGGTCACAACATTTTCTCTTTGTTTGTTTGTTTGCTTCAAGTTGGGGTCTCACTATATAGCCCCAGCTGGCCTGGAACTCAATACATAAACTAGGCTAGTCTCAAACCCACAGAGCTCTGCCTGCCTCTGTCCCTACTCCTAAAAAGGCTGAAGCCATATTGCCTGATTAAAAACATTCAAAAAGGTAATTTGGGATTAAAGGTAAATTGGGATAAAAACAGTTACCAAAGCAGAATCATCCTGGAATAGCTCATAGGGTAATAAGACTGCACTTACTGCAGAAACCACCAAGCATGAGCCCTGCATATCTGAAAATTCCACAATGAGCTGGGTGTGGTGGCACACGCCTTTAACCCCAGCACTCGGGAGACAGAGGCAGGAGAATCTCTGTGAATTCAAGGCTAGCCTGGTCTACAGAGTGAGTCCAGGACAGCAAGGGATACACTCAGAAACCCAAAGAGTGGGGGGGAAGCCACAATGAAATGCATTATTTTGTTTGCTAACATGAAACATTAACTTGAGGATAAGGAGAGACGGCTCAGCAATTAAAAGCACTGGTCACTCTCCCAGAGGACCTAGGTTTGAGTCCCAGCATGCCCATGGCAACTCACAACTATCTGGAACTCCACTTCCAGAAGAGGGATCTGGCGCCCTCTTCCGCACTTCTCTGGCACTAGATAGACATATGGTACACAAATATACATGAAAGAAAAATATTCATAATCATAAAATTAAATAACAAAAACTTTCTAAATAAAAATACATTTTAAGCTGGGCATGGTGGCACATACCTTTAATTCCAGCACTCAGGAGGCAGAGGCAGGTAGATCTCTGTGAGTTTGAGGCCAATCTAGTCTACAAAGCAAGTCCAGGACAGCCAGAGAAACCCTGTCTCAGAAAAAAACCAACCAACCAACCAACCAAACAAACAAACAAATAAATAAATGCATAATTGAAGAAATAAAAAGCAGAAAACAGCCTGCTGCAATGAACTAACCCCTTTACTCAAATTTAACAATCATCATCTTTCAAGCCTATGCTTCCAGGCTCTGTTTTGTAGACATTTGCAGATGTTTTCTGACAAAAACCAGGGCCATGCTCAGCAAACCACTTTGCAAAGTCCCGTTCACACTTACATTAGCAATGCTCTCACTGCTGGTAGAGAAAACCAACTTGGGAACAGGTAATGCCAAAGGGAGACGAAGCATCCTCTTGAATAAGCAAGAGTCTGGCTTCTCTCCTCCCTTCCTTCTTTTAGTCCCCACCACACACACACACCATCTTTCCTTAATAATTTAGAGGTTTCTTTGCATTGCTCTCTCCAAGCTCAGGCCTAAAACTTTTTTTTTTTTTTACTACAATCTTTTCAAGATATTCTTTTATCCCCATTTCAAAGGAGCTTCACTTGGGTAATTTTTAGTCAATAGTTGATTTCACTATTTATGTGGGTTAGAGGTCATTAGCCTACTAGAATATACTCGTTTCTAGCGGTCCTGTGAGGGGTGGGCTTTCTATTCTCTGTTACTTTGAGTCTTTTCAGAAGATAAAGGGCATATAGGTATCCTTTTATGAAGCTCCTGCTCTGTATGACACACCATTCTCACTTTCTCACTGGTAAAACCACCCTGCCCTGGTATGCAGAGGAGCAGTGGGGCAGCTTCTCACTGGCTGAAATTCCTAATGTGTAGTATAAAGGCCTCTCATTGGCTAGGGATCAGTGGCAGCTTTCCTCAAACACAGTCAAAAGCCTAATGATTTTGCCCACCCCTTCTGGTGCCAGAAGATTCTAAATTTGGAAGAGGAATGGTTGCAGCTGTCTAATGTGTCCAGCATTGCACTTACATTTCTCCACAGAGGAGAGTGGCCGGGCAGGGAGCTGAAGTGTGGAGTGATGAAAGTCGACCTGTCTCTAATTCCTCACCATGCCCTTTCCTCTACCACCTATGCTTCCCAAACAATTCTGAAAAAGAACAAAAACAAACAAACAAAAAACAAAACAACAAAACCCAAAAACTCCCTAAGGTGACAATGTCTGAAGCCACTAAAACTTTTTTGGTTTGTGTGTTTGTTCTGTTTTGTTTTGTCTTAAAACTCCCAGTATCCCAAAGGTTAATAATTTCTCTCTATCTATATCCACCTAAAAAGGTACAGGTATTATGTATATCTGCTCTCTCAATGTGCAATCACCACTTACTTTTTTTCCCATTATGGAATCTCTATGGATTTTTTTTTTCTTGATATTCTGGAAAGATGAGCTACGAGGATTTGGTCGTAGCAGCTGTTGGGGAAATATTGCCTCCTCTTTGTTCTGAATGCTGTTTAAACATTGGCAGGGGGCCTCATTAAAGATGAATCGTTGAATTAGCAAGTAGTGTTGTAGCTTGAGGAGGCAGCATGTGCTCCTGTGGTGAAAACAGATTTGCACAAAAGAGGGAGGGGTAGGGGATGTGGGGGTGGGAGGTGGACAGAGGATGAAAAGACAGACAGAGGAATGTCAAGTGCTTTCTAGTGGCTGGCTAGCCTGCCCACTGCAGGTGGGGGGGGGGGAGAAATGGTTCCCAGCAGAGCCCTGGCTTTCTGGGGTGTGAATGAGAAAAGGGGGCCCCTTCATAAGAGGGCAAGTTAGGTTATTAATAACCTTTTTTTCCGCTTTAGATTGTGCTCAATGAGTGTCCTTTGGCCTTCAATGATGGAAGCCTTGAGTATCAACAACGCTTGGGCTTTGGAATGCCTTCAGCCTACTCCATACCCTTCTGTCATAGAGGCAGCAAAGAGGAATGAGCTGCTTGTTTGCTTTGAATGTCTTTTTCTGTTCTTAAGTCCTTTCTCACACTCATGAAGATTTCCATTGGATTTGGAATTTAGAGATGAAGCAGACAAGCTACTGGGACTCCTGTGGAACTGAATGGTCCCATTCAGGCAACACCATGTTTTGTGAGAGGCTGTGTCTCATCACTCAAGTAGTCTGTATTGTGAGTGTGTGTTTGCTCCAGACACTATTCTTTCTCCTGAGTTCTGATACATTAGGATTTGGGAAGCAGAAAGAACCAAGAGCAGAGAGATGAAAGGAGCTGTATTATAGAGTCTACTACCTGTGCTAAGGGCAATGACCCAAATCATATTAATTATCCCCAGGAATAACCCAGGAGGGAGCTTTATTCCCATTTTACATGTAAAGAAACCAAGTCTCAGAGAGAATAACGTGTCCCAAATGGTGTGTGGCTGATAAACAGCCCAGATGGAATTCAAACCACATCTAACTGGTTGCAGACCTGAGTCGTGGATCTGCTACTTGTAATGCATATTTGCATACACAGTAGAAAAAGGGATTTGTGTGTGAGAGTCAACAGTCTAAAGTGGGATCCTGAACGGTTTTGTCTCCAATTAACTCTTCCCCCAGGGATCTGAAGACATTTCTGGCACAATTCCCCATCAGGAAGTCTTCTTTCTTTCCTTTAATTCTTGCCATCCCAACTCCTGAGGTCACCACCTTTGGGGGCAAAAAAGGACGAAAGAGTCAACATCCTAACAACCAGGGCTTCAGAATCCCTGCCTCCTGAGCTGTTCTGCTAGCGAAGGTCATGTTCCTTGCCTGAGGGGTCGAAGCAGATCTGCCAGCTCGCTCCCTTACCAAGCAGCTTCCCTCTTCTGCCTTCCCTCCTGAAACCTATGTACTTTGTTTATATGCAACAAAAATTGATTTACAAACAGCTCAGTGGGTAATGTGCACCAACTATTGGAGTTGAGAGGATGGTAGACAGAGTCTCCTGTCCCCAGATACCAACCACATTACCACACTCCTTCTCTCTTGCATGGGATTGGGCACAAACATCTTGGGTACATCGAGGATCTAATTGTGCCAATAAAACACAGCTATGAGGTGGCTAACACTTGGTTTTCATCCAGGCTCTTGATTCATCAGAATGGAGCTGGCACTGTTGGGCTGATGGAGAGCAGAGATATATGGACCAAAAGACATTCTGATTTACTTACAAGAACACACCGGTTTGGCTTGTATGCATGTGTGTGCGCATGGCAGTATGTTTGTGTGTATATGACCCAAATCATATTATCCACAGCAGCAACTCCAGAGGAGTTTTGTTCCCATTTTACATATAAAGAAACAAGGTCTCAGAGAGAATAACATGCTTTAAATGGCTGATAAACAGCCCAGAAGGAATTCAAGCCACATCTAACTGACTGCAGAGCTGAGTCCTGGATCTGCTAACCTTCAAACATATGTGCATACACAGTAGGAAAAAGAATTTGTGTGAGAGTCAACAGTCTAAAGTAGGATCCTAAAAGAATTTTGTCTCCAACTGATTCTCTCCAGGGATCCTAAAGAGTTTCTGGATGCTCTCAACACTGTGTTTTGTATTTGCTGTGGTGTCAAAAGTGCCATCTGAGTGGCACAATGAAACAGTGTGGTCTCTTGATGAAAGTTGGCAGGTTTCAGTCATCTTAGTCTGTCTCTCTGAGCTGTGTGACTTTGGCCAACCTCACTGGCCTCAATCTCATTTTTGACATGTTCAAAATGGGAAGACTGATTGTTAATTCTTGATTGGATCAAGAAAGCACTAGGGTGTTACTGAAACACATCTATGAGGGTGTTTCTAGAGAAATTTAACTGACCAGGTTAAGGGAAGGACCTGCCCTGGATGTGGGAGAAACCATCTAATGGGATGAGGTACTAGACTATATAAACTGGGGAAAGGAAAAAGCCAGCATCCCACTTTCTTGGCATCGTGATCTGCTCAAATGTGAGCAAACAGTCTCCTGCCACCATGCCTGCCCTGGCAAGGCAGGCTGTCTCCCCTGAAACAGGAGCACAAACAAACATCTTTCCTGCTTTAAATTGCTTCAACCCAGATATCAGGCCACAGCAGCAAAGACACAGTAATGGATACAGGAGGGGACCACACAACTCAAGAGCGAGCATGGGTCTGAAATAATTGGCATGCAAAAGCGGAATCTCTTACTTTCCTTATTGCTGTAATAAAATACTTGACAGAAACTGCTTTGGGAGGAATGACTGTTCTGGCTCACAGTATGAGAGTCACAGTCACAATGGTGAGAAGAACACGGAGGCAGGCTGCTCCATGGAGGCGGAAGTGTGGGACATCTACTTATTACACAATGCCAGTCAGGAAGTAGAAAACTTGGTCTAGCACCCGAGCAAGGTGTAGCCTCTATGACCCACCCCACCCCACAGTGAGCCACTTCTTCCAGCTATGCCCCACTTCCTGACGGCTCCATTGTCTCCCAAAACAGCACCACCATCTAGGGACCAAGTATTCAAACACACAAGCCTATGTGGGACTTGCACATCAAACCATCACAGAATGTATCTATTTAAGGCTGGCACTCACAAAACAACCAATTGAAGTGTTCTTCTCTGAAACTTCAAGGGAAAATACAATAACAAAAACAAAAAAACACACACAAACAAACAAAACAGGTTCAGGCTGTCATTCCAACTGGACAATAAAGTTTACTGGTTCAACTGAGATAATGAACATTGACAAGTCAGAATGTCAACACAGAGTGCAAACAACCAAGAAGCACTATGTGTGTGCACATGCATACATGTATGTTCATGTATGTATGTTCATGTATGTATGCTCATATGTGCAAATGGAGGCTCAAGGATAATCTGGGTGTCATGACTTTAGTGCTGTACATGTTTTTCTTTGTCTTTTTTTTTTTTTTAAGACAAGTTCTCTTATTGGCCTGGTACTCTCTGCATAGGCTAGCCTGAGCAGCCAGTGAGGCCCAGGGATCCAACTATCTCCAAGCCCATCCTCCCACCCCTGACTCTGGGATGGTTAGCATAGACAACCATCTCTCCCCAAACCCCAAGAAACATTTTTCATAACACAATGCATATCTAGAAATTTAGCTGTGGTTATGGGGTAGAAGCAGGTGACCATTTGCTGCAGTTTATCTAGTTAGTAGTAGGTGATAAAAATCAAAATGGTCCTTCATCGACAGCTACTAAATGTTAAAGTTTTCCTCTGGTTTATTTACCTGAAGGCTCCCCACCAAACTGTGTGTCCAGTTCACTGACGATTACTGTAAATTTGCTGTGTTTCAACTCATGCTTGTTCATCTCTTAATTTGTATCAAATACAGCCAATTCCTGCTTTGTTCCACAGGGAGAAAGGAGAAGAAAACAGCCAGTTGCCTAGAAGGAAGGACCTACAGAGTCATCTTTCCTCTTTAAAGATTTAATACCGAATAACTTTATAGCCCCACATGCATGGAGCTACTGCCCTAACCAGAGGACACAAAAGGGCCAGCTGTAGCATCCTGGGGTCAGGACCTATTTCAGCTGCATGTTTGTTGTTTTGATGAAGGCTGTGTTTCTCATGAACTGACACTGCATGACATCTCTAAACAGACAAGCCCTCCATTAAGGAGGTTTTGTTTTTTACCATACCACATCCCTGCCATTCCTGTACTTTCTCAGGTTGGGTCATAAAAAAAAAAGTACTAGAAACTATTGATTTCTGTTGTGCTAAAGCCCCTGACATCGCAGAGCGATGAAGATATTGCTGTGGACCCTGCGAGCCTCCTCATGGTTCTCTTCTGCTTATGAGGGTCTCTGCGGACAATATTAAGGATATTGCAGTTCCCACTCTCTGACTGTGGGATATCAGCAGGGTCTCTCCTGTGTAAAGAATAATTATCAGCACTGCTGTTACCTCTAGTAAGTGTGTAATTACATGCTCAGTTCTGTGGGCTCTAGGCTGTGCAACTTTAAATTATACAATAATGTCAAATTCTCTCCTACTCTCTCGCGCTTTCTCTCTCTCTCTTTTCTTCCTTTCTCTTTTTTTTTTTATTGAAACGGGAGGTAGGTTTTTGTTTTCTGTTTGTTTGGTTTTCTTTTAAAACAGAAGGAAGGGAGAGTGTGAGAGACTTTCTGGCTAGACTAGCAGACTTGACAGTGTGGTGAAAACGGAAGGTCACACACTGCCTCTTCATGCCTGGATTTTAACTTAAAGGGGCCTCTCAAACCAAGATGTATTTGGCAGATAGGAAAAGGGGAGAAGCTAAGGTAGAAGGGGATATCAATATAAAAACTGTTGGTGGAGGTAGAGGTCCTGGGAGTAAAGAAGGGAAGAAGGTGGGAGTTGGGATAGAAGTGTGGCCTCTAAGTGAGGTGACAGAATTCATTTATTGCTAGCCAGAAGTTAAAAGGCTGGAGCCTGCCTCAGTGTGAGGTTATGGGGCCAGTCAATAACAGCTCTCATTTGAGAAAATTAGCCTGAATGTGGTGAACAACTAATCTACAAAGAGCATGCCACAGGTGTGGGGCTAGGGAGAGGACAACCCACTTGCCAGCTCTGCCTGCCCACCTTCCGAACTGTGGGTGCCCCTCCCAGGGGCGGGTGTGCTCCCTTGCTCTGCCTAGCGTCTTCCTTGCTTCAACCCCACCCCCACCCCCAGTTTCTTTGCCCGATGGAACCATCCAGAGAGCGCCCTTGGTCCAGTCCCTAACTTATAGATGTTTGTTTCACATTGTACTTAACCCGCCAGGGATTGATTCTTTAAGAAGCATTTAAACAGCTTCCCTGAATTCTCCATTCCATGCCATATCCTGGCTCCTCCATTCCCTCCCACACCCTAGATGAAGCCATCTACAACTCTGCCCCTGCCCCATCACTGGAGTGCTATATAGGAACCCCTGCTTGTTCCCATCTTCCCCTGCCCACATGGGTGGAGCTTCTACATCCATCACTCTGTATCACCTCAAGTCCTGACCATTCCAGAGTTTCATAGACAATGACTGCTACTGTGTATATACCTGCTCCACTCATTTCTCAGACGAGTGAGACAAAGCCAAAGGTCACAAAGCTGTTTTGGTGACAGGCTTCCCAGAACCCAAGTCTTCCTGTCTGCAGTCCATCAGGCTATTTGGAGACCCCTGGGATTTGAAAATGACAACAATTTCAAGCAACTAACTGAGGACAACCTGCTATGAGGAAAGTTAGTATGAAAGCTGAGTTAGATATAGAACTTTAAACTCATGGAGATGGTTAGATAGTAGAATGTTAAAGTCAGGTGCCAAATACATATGGACTGGACATTGGGAATGTATGCTAAGCCATATAACTCTTATAATCGTGGCCTATTTATTTCTGTTGTTTTGTATTGTATTTATAGTTATAAGAAAAAGAACCATTATTTGGACTGAAAGGGAGAGCTGTTGGGGGGAAAAATAAATACCTTAAACTAAAAAAAAAAGAAGGGAAGAGGATGGTGGGGCTGAGGGGGAGGAGGGTGGAAGGGTGGGACTGGAGGGGGGAGTAGGGAGGGGATTGTGATTGAGATGTAACTTGAAGAAATAAAAAATAAATTATTAAAAAAAAATCATGGCTTCTAACATTCTCTGGACATCATCTATGATTCAGGTGATTCTCCCAGTCACCACTGGAAGTAGGGATTTGCTTATCATATACACACACAGAGGGTGGGGGATTGGGGCACAGGGAAAAAAGTAATTTACCCTGGCTTCTAGGTAGAGCCAGGATTTGAACTCAGAGATGTCTGACTACTGTGCCTCCATGTTGAACCTCTCTGCTCGGGCTTTCCCACAAGATACATCCACAAGAGTGTTGCAGATGTTTTAGGACAAGTCATGGCCTTCAGTGATCATCTGTCTCCTGTCTGTCCTGCTCTCTTCCACCACAAAATGGAATTGGACATTTCTCTCCCACACAGTGTCAGATGGATTTTTAGTTGAGGCTAGTTTAAGCTGGTGGCCTCTAAATCCTCCTAAATGACAAGGACTCATTCAGCAGCACAGTTAGGGTAAGGCATCCCTCAGAAGGCACAGCCTGCCATCAGCCCTCACAGACTTCTTTCTCACAGCTCATCTATAAACCTTCATCCAAGACAAGAAAACTGTCCCAAGAGACTACCAGCAAAAACAGCTCTGGTTATATACTGAGTTTCTGACTTCACTCATCACGTTTTGTGGTTCTTTGGGTCCCCATGGTTTCTGTGGAATGTGCTCGAGGTGGGCAACCAGAGCAAGGTGAGTATCAGCTGAAGGCTGTAAATAATCTGCTGTGTTTGAATAGAGGTTTTCATTTCATGGTATTTTTACTTGTATTATTCCAGCCCATTCCCCTCCAGCCCCAAGGAGAGAAGTCTGCTGTTTCTATCCATCTCTGCTCCTGTCCCACCACAATCTTTTGCAGAGAAGAGAAACCAAAATATTTAGTGACTTGATCCAAATCCAAAATGGAATGAAAGCCCAGACCCACTAAACCAGGGTAAGTGTGGAATATGAGGGGAAAAAAATCACCATGGACTCGTAAGGAGAGTTCTGTAGCTTCTTGTGTCCTGCTGCCTCCACTGTGTACACTGAAGGAAAATTATTGTTGTGTGGGAAACTGATCATACACACCATGGTAAGGATAGTGTAATCTACCTAAAACCCCAAGACGAAGACTTTCCCACTATCCCCATTGCCCCAACACAGCCTTTAGTCAGGGTCTCACTTTGAAGGCCCCCTGTCATTTTCAGTCTAAGTGAACTTGAACTTACAATGTGGGGAATCCAGGCTCATTGTGCACCAGGCTGGACTGGAGTGAGTGAAGCTTAGCTGGGGTGGGTGGGCGCAATGCAGGACCTCGGTTGGCTGTGAGAGAGTGAGAAACAGCCTTCTTGGGAGACAGCTTTAGTGAGGCAACTTATTTAATTGGGGGGGGAAGGATATTTAAACCTTTGGGGAGTGGGCAGAGGCTTTCAGGGTGGATGTACATCATTGGCTGGGGCTAAGGTGCTGGGAATGCCTTATTTGCATGAAGAGAAATTCCAGATGTTTGCTGGACATGACCTTATAAGGAGAGAGTAAGTTTAACCTGTAACCTGGCCACCAGGCTGTGTGATTATCTCAAGGGTGGCAGAGGTGGAGGGTATAAGACCATGTATGCCGGGACATGCAAACCCAGAATAGGGAGGGGACAGTCCTACTCCTGCCAGTCTCAAGATGAGATTTTCAGTGTTTGGACTTGCCTCTATCTCACTCTGGCTCCGGGTCAGCTCTCTGGGTCACACAGCTTCCTGGCCCCACAAATTCGCCTCCTCTTTCTGTCCCCTGTCACTTCTGTACCTCCAACTCAGTGAAATCATGTCTCCTATCCCTTCACCACCAGAGCCAATTCAATAATCACATCATATCTGAAATGGGAATAATAAACTAATCCATGTTTATTCAGAATTGTACTGGAGACATGGAAGTAATGCCAGGACACTGGAACAACATACTCCACCCTCAAGAAAGTAGAAGATTACATGACCACAAGAGGAGAGCTTTAGGAGACATGGATATAAGATGGTGTTATCTCCAGCCATGCTCTCTAGGAAGGTGATGACCCATGCTGCAGACCTGAGACTCTAGTCAGGAATCTAGGTCCCAAGAGAATAATGGGAACCAATAAAGAGACAAGAGCAGGCCAGAAGCCAGCAACCCTTCCTCATGGGGGCACATAAGTATGGTGGCATGAAAATAGACCCTTCATGGGTGCTCGTGATAAATATAGATACCTGGGCCCCACAGGGGCTCTTTCAAAGGGCTTCCTGATTCTCAGCCCTGCATCCTTCCAGCACTGGGAAGGCCTTTAGAGACTGCCAGCTGCTCTACTTTTTTTTTCCTCTAATGAAGAAACAGAAGTCCAGAGATGTTCAGTCACTTGGCAAGGTCACACAGCTAATTAGCCACTGGTAGCTGAGATGAGAGCCCAAGTCTCTTGACTCTTAATCCACTTCTCTTCCCACAATATACTTCTAATTTTTCCTTTGAATGAGGTTTAAATTAGAAAAGAAGTGATCTACGACCAATCCCATGATGAGCAATGGGGTTTCTCCTCAACACTGGCAGGCATCTCTGTTCTGAGACTTGTTCACTCTTTAATCTACGATTCTTATGTTTCATTTTATAAAATTGTGGGGAAGACTTGTCCCAGTTAGTAATAAGATTGCCTCTTGATACCATTTCAGGCTGCTTTTATATCCACAGCATTGGTGAAGTTTAGTTTTTCTTAACTCTGGAAAGATGAAAGTCCATCTAGTCATACATGTCCTCCTCACACATCAAAGATGTAGCTGTTGTGTGACCTTCCTGGGAAGATACAAAGAAACAATTCACCCACATGCAGGTCACTGAAAACAGACCAAAGAAACGATCTCATCTAGGACTAGCTTAGTGCACCACTGAGTTTACTGGGGTTGTCTTCAGGGGCATGAGCAAACCAAAGACAGCTGCACCCCCTAAACCCCCCCAAAACGTGGTAACAACTCACAAAAGTTGTATCCTAGGAGATCATTGTACAACTTGCAAACAGCTCAGTTACCAGAGAATACCTCCTCGCTCCAGCAACTGTCATTGCTTATACAATTTAAGGAGGGGGTGGAGCCTTGTGTGTCCTGATAGTTCAGGAACTTCCTGAGACTTATGAGTTTTCTTTCCTTCTTGAGCCTTAATATAACGTTTCAATTCAGAGGAAATAGATACAAACAACAGGGGGCAGAGAAGGGCTCAATTGGTACACCGTCATAAGATTCATCTTTGAATCTGGCCTTGCCACCTTGACCTGTGTAGCTCAGTAACCCCTCTAGAGTCCCTCACTACTGAAGGGTGATGTGTGTTTCTGCCCTGCTAGTTCATGTCTGAAAAGCTGAAGGTTATTTTCTCAGAAATAGGTATTTGACCACAGGACTCCTTCCATCTGGAGCATCTCATCTCAGTCTCTGTAGATGAGCTCAGAGAAACTTTAGGAGCGGTGGTGTCCTTGGTGCCTCCAAATCAAAAGAGGACCATCTATCCCCAAAGCACGTGAAGGCATTCAGAGATGGATCTCAGCCTTGGCCCTATACCTATCCTGCAACAAAAGACCAGAAATTCTATGGGGTTAGTGGAACATGGGCTGATATAAAGGGAACAGAAGGAATAAAGGGGATAGAGGTTTAAATTGGGAGAGGGATAGGACGTTCAGGCAGAGCAGGGTGAGAAAAGTGATAATTAATGCTAAGAATGTTTGGAAAAAGCCACATGGAAAGAAAGCTATTTAATGAAGCCAAAGTGATGGGGTGGTGTTAAGCATTCTAAATGTTAATTGGTCCTGTTTGCTGTCTGTTACTTAATTGACTCTGATTGGTTAAATAAATGGCTGAGGCCTGGAGATTGGGCAAAGACAGAGGTAGGCAGGACTAAGGTTCACAGGCTTTTAGAGAGATACAGAGCAGCTTGGGAAGAGATCGCCGGAGAAGAAACCAAGAGCAAACAAGGAAGACACGCCATGGGGCAGATTAAAGATCCTTCCACATGGCCTGAAACATCAGCTTAGTATGGAGAATAATAGTCCAAAGGGACGTATGTATATATGGGGTCATATCTGGTAATAGAATTATGAGCTAGCTTAGATGAGCTAGGATTTCACAACCCAGGCCTAGGTTTGTTAAGATCCACATGGTGTCTGTGTGTATTCATTTAATAGTGGCGGGTTAAGGATTAACACCACCGATCAATTAAAGATAATATAAATACAGGTAAACGGTTTAATTAGTTATATTTTTTTCTACACCAGAGAACCCCCCCCCCAAGAAAACAACCCACAACAACAGTGCTAAGGGTGGAATATTGACTCTCAAACTGTTGTCAGGGGTGTTCTGGAGGGTCCCCCAAAAATACAGATATTGGCATTGTTCTTGGTTGCCCACCAGAACAGAATGGTAAGACTGTATGTCTCATGACAATACATACTTTGGCCACAGAACATGGAGAAATAAAGTCCATAAGGACCAGGAAGCTTCCTCAATACTGTCTAGCTTTCTTAGTACCAGAAGGTAATATCTTCAACAGTTTTATCCAGCTGTGAACTCTATGAATGAATTATAATAATGACCAGTGTGGCATGATATGCCCAATGGATGCAATGGTGACACAAATGTTATGGGGAGTAACCAACCACTTTCTGATTGGGTTTAAAATGTGTTCCACAGGAAGAAACACAAGTCTAATAGTATAAATCATTTTAAGAATCCATGACCAGGGAGTCCACAGAACCCAGAGGTGAACCAATTACTACTATTTTGCTATATAGGCACAGTATCAAACTGCCATATTCATGGCTCTCAGCTCTTATCAGAGAAATTTCTTTGTGCTGTAGATGGCAATTGAAACTCACAACTGGTCCATGTACAGAGAGTGTCAGTGGACTGTTCAGCCACAAATGGGACATGTACTTCACACCCCTTCTTCCCAAGACTCAGGGGCAATCAAAGAAGGACTGTAAGGGCCAGGGGTTAGGGAGAGTTGGACTGTGTTTTCTGGACATGACAGGATGGCTGTACTCACATATTTCTCAGCAGCTGTGACTGTCAACAAAAGCTGCACAACGGAGTGAGAGGGGCTCTCAAGTCCCCGCCTCTATCGAAGGAGATATTAACACTTAATGGCTTCTAAAGTAGAATCATCTTTCTTTAAGGTTGTGGCCCCTAGCAGGTCAATCACACTCCAATGGATAACCACACAACTTTGACTTCACAGACTGGAATCAGTGGGTTATGAAGGGGAAAAAAAAAAGAGGATCACCAAGTGGGGTAAAATGATCAAAATAGTATTCTATGCATGTGTAAAATACTCAAAAATTGATAAAATATATTAAAAGGGGGAAAGTCTTTTAGGTGAGTTCTTCAGCAGAAACATATCTGTGAGTTAAGTCCCTGTTCTGTTCATTTCTATCAGGATGTCTTATACCAAAGCCTACAAGAAACAGAACGACATGCTAAATAAATCTTCTTTTTTAAGATTTATTTGACTTTTGAGTGTGGGCATCTGTGTGTGGGTGGGTGGCTATCTGTCTGTCTTCTGTGAGAGGGTATGTATACACAAGTGCAGATGCTCATGGAGACCAAAGAAATTGGATCGCCTAACTAGAGCTACCTGCAGTTAGGAACCACCCAATAGAGGTGCTGGGAACTGAACTCAGGTTTTCTGGAAGAGTACTATGTGCTCTTAACCACTGAGCTCTCTCTCCAAACCCAATTCAGATTCTTGGCTACCTGCCCCAAAGGAACAGTATGTCCCCATCTGTTATGTGACATTATTTCTGAGGAGACATGAACAAATGTCTACTCATTCCAGATAAGAAACCAACAACAGACCAAAGTATGGATACCACCAAACTCCAACTTGATAGACCAATGAGTTTTACTGGGGTTGCTTGAAGGAATATGGGTGAAAAATCACTACAGGAGCAGAAATGACGCCAAGACAGCCACATCACCAAAGCCTACCCCAGCATGAGTGACAGTTCATGAAAGCTGGAAGCCTGGAGCACACAGCACATGCTTCAAGCAGCTCCAAAGATTGGAGACTGTCCTTTTCCAGCAGCTCTGATGGTCTGAAGCTTTTGCAGTCAAGCAACTCAGCTTGACTGAGAATGACTCTCAATAATCTTTATTACATATATACTCTTGGGGAAGGAGGAGCTTAATGAATCTGTTTCGTTTCAGGGTCTTCCTGGAGTTATCTTGTGTTGTTTATTTCCTGTATTAATGGAGCTTCCCCACAGGATGAAGTGTTTCACCTCCATGTAGAACATCCTGTTGTTTTAAGTCCTTGTAAACATCCTGTCCTAAAGTATCCTGTTGTTTCACTTCTCTTTACATTAGTGATTCACAACCTTCCTAATACTGCGACCCTTTAATACAGCTCCTCATGTTGTAGTAACCCTCAACCATAAAATTACTTTCATTGCTACTTCATAACTGTAATATTGCTACTGTTATGAATTGTAATGTAAATATACAATAAGTAATCCCTGTGAAAGGGTCACTCAACTCCCCTTAAAAGGATTACAACCCACAGGTTGAGGGCCACTGCTTTACATCCTACGTCTTAAGAAGTTTCCCTTCAATATGGAAGATTTTAGCCTCAGAGGAAACTGCTACAAAGCACCATCTTCCAGTAGATGTCCATTGTGGCAGCTGCCTACAGGGGGACTGCAAAAGGTTTACTTGAAGACATTAAGTCACTAAAATACTTGGGGCTTGGCCCCATACCCCTCATGTCTTGGGACAGTGTTCTGGATTAAGTTTGAGCTCAAAGGCTCTTGAAACCTGATTAGAGTCAGATTTTAAAGATTTGCTTTATGTCTCCAGTCTATGGGGCCAGGACTTAATACTGGAATGTGTTCTGTGGAAAGGAACACAGTTCTGTGGCATTTTACTGGAAAACTTCTTTGTGGTTTCAATAGATTTTTTTCACATACTTTTGAATTTATTCAGTAGGTACTTATTCAACTACTACTATGTTTCAGGGATTATTCTAAGTGGTGGACAGACATCAATACCACAGCTTTAAAAGTCTGAGAAAGGCAAACAAGTGCACACACTTACCTGGCCTTCTCAGGACACCGATGGAGAAAGCTATCTTAGATACCATTTTTGTAGCCAGTTGGCTTTCTAAGGCTAAATGCTTTTTTTGCCAGAAGTGACCTCCAGAACTATAGCATGGGAGAAAAGAGGAGCCATGAGGACATGGGGGAAGAAAATCAGTAAAGAAAGAGAAACACCCTGACCAGCTTTCCTTCTACCTGGAGCCTCCCTGGAAGAAGTATATCACTGACAGTGGGCCTTGACGTTTTAGAGTTCTGTCAAACTTCCTGTTTGTGCTGAACTCTTAGTGGGGATCAATGTGACCAGCTGGCCTTCTGCTCCTGCCATCATGCCTTCTCTATCTGCAACCATGTCTTCCCTACCATGACAGACTGTATGCCTTGGAACTGTGAGCCAAATAAGCCCCTTTTCTCTTAAGTTGCTTTTGTCGAGGTAGTTTATCATGGGAAGGAGAAAATTACTAAGACAGTCTCTTCCCTTTTTGTGTCCTGGGGTAATAATTACTACCCACCTACCTCCCACTTCTTATCACTAGTGAGGTTCTCAGCCTTATGGCTGAGAGCTCTGCTTTTTTTTTTTGTTTGTTTGTTTTTTTTGTTTTTGTTTTTTGGTCTTGGTTGGCTTTCATGTTAGATATACTTCTAGCTGTCAGCATTTCTTTGGGACTCAATGTTCTACAATTCTCTAGGGATTTTTACCCATGATAGACTGTTTCTCCTTGTACTGTACATGGTTGGCATCATCAGTTCTGTACTGTCATTCCCAGAGTCTCTAGGACCCCGGTGCTATGGAAGGCCCAACACACCCTAGAGTACCAGGGCACTCAGTGACATGGACCACCAATCCTTGTCCAACGGTCATGTAGTCACTTGAATCTTCACGTTGTCTCTTGAGGAAAGTTCTCAAACACAGGTCTGAGCTGTGTCTGCTCAGCCTCCTTCTAGGTGGTCGGTGTTCTACACTATGGCTCTCTACCCACCACAGATAGACCCCTTTCCTCTTTGTACCACTCAGTACCAGGCACAAAAGTTTGCAACAGAGCCCCGTTCTTTTTCCGAAGCTCTTTCTTCTGCCTTGGCGAGGCATCCTCTCCAGCAACACAAACACAACCAAGTGACTGTGCTCCAAACCTACCTAAATAATTCCTGAGTTAGAGAGTGGCCATTCTAATGGTGGAATCTCACACAGTCCAACACCATCCCTCTTGAGATGAGAATCATCCCTTTGTCAAGTGTCTCCATGCTGTATATACAACTCACCTGTTAGTCATATACTAGGTGACTCTGGTATCAGCTCAGTTTCTATGGATCAGACACAGCAGCCATGTTCAAGTAATGCTTATCTGATTTAATAACATTCCCAAGCACAAGATTGGTGATGCTCCCAATCAAAAACGCAAAGGGTGGTCATAAAAGAATTCTTTGAGTTAAAAGGTAAGAGTCTCTTTTTTTTTTTTCAATTTAGCAGTGAAAGAAATTTTTTATTATTTGCAGAGCTTTCTAAGTTTTCTACAGCACAAAAAGGGATATACTGACAGCTGGGCATGGTGTCATAGGTCTGTGATTCCAACAATCAGGAAGCTGAGGCAGGAAGATTAAGAGCTCAGGGTTATTCTCAGCTATATGAGTGAGTTCAGAGAGCTTGGCCTACATGAAACCTTATCTGCAAAAACAGGAGGTGAGGGTGGGAAATCATATTCCTATTTATTACAATACATTGCTGTATTATTCAGCAATTAAATTATTGTCACTGATTTCCTACTATGCCTAATTTATTCTCCCCCCTCTGTGTGTGTGTATTATGTGTTAGTAATGTTTGTGAGAGTGTCTCTCTGTGGACATAGGTATGTGCATGTGTGTTAGAGGGCAGAGGCCAATGCCACTTGTCTTCCCCAATTGCTCTTTATCCAATTTCTTCTTTTTATTTATTTATTTGTTTTTGTTGGTTTGTTTGTTTTTGAGACAGGGTCTGTGTGGCCTGTCTCAAAATTGGCCTAGAACGCTAAAGAGTATACTCAAACTCACAGAGGTCCACCTGACTCTGCCTCCTGAGTTCTTGGATTAAAGGTATGCACTACCATTCCCAGCTAAAACTACTGGACCTTCACCCTACTTTTTGAGACTGAGTCTCTCTCTGAGACTGAATCTCACCAGTAAGTTGGACTGACTGACCACAGACTCCAGAGGTCACCAGTCTCTTCCTCTCCAGCACTAGGGTTAGGTCTGTCTGCCACCATGTCGACCTTTTACATGGGTGCTGAGCATGTGAACTCAGGTTTTTATGCTTGCATGCCAGGCACTTTCCCCAATGAGCCATCTCCCTAACCTTGTAAATTAAACCTTGCCACAAGTATTTATGTAGAGACAAAAAACATGTCAGTGGCTTCTACAGTCACTGGGTCTCAGAGCATATCCCCAGCTGACTGTTGGCAATCCCACTGTATGTGTAGGGAACCTGAACACAGGTGGCTAGAGGCAAAACTGCACTCCCATCCAGATGCCAGCTCTAAATGCCACCGCTTACCCCCATGAAACTACTCTACAGGCAATGAGTCACCTGCCTGGGGTGGTGCTTTGCCACAAGGATCCAGCCAGCTGGGCCTACTGGGGAATACAGACGCTATCCCCACGCTCCCTATTTCTAAGCTAATTCTCAACAGAGTGAACTACTGTCTGTTGCTCATGAGAGGCTGTCAAGCTGGCACAATGACTTCCCAAGAGAAATTCAAGGGAGTCCCATTGACTTGTGCATCAAAAGTGGGGTAAGAGAATGTTTCCAGAAACATTCCCAGGGAACAAATCTGTAATTGGGAAAGAAAGAAACAACCAAAATGTTCTTTCTAAACTCACATGGCTGTCATTAAATATCTCCTGGGGGAAAAGGGCACAGAAACCAGGACAGATTTAGGGAAAGGTTGGTCTAATTCTTTTTATTTCCTCATTATAGAAGTTGCCTCATTCTAAGTCAGTGGAGAGATACCACCATTAATTGCCAGTACAGAAACTTTCTCATCATGGTGCCCCTTCCACATGTCAGTTTCCAAGAACAAAGTCAAGGTGAAGAAGGCATTGTATACCAAGAGAAGGGAAAGGTTCCCCAGCCTGGACCATACTCTTAGGATGGTCCACCATGGGGCAAGGAAGTGGTAATTTGAAAATATTCATTAAGATTTGCAAATAACTGCTTGTATGGATTAGCTAGAATGTTTAATGTTCCCATCTTTCTCACTTTACTACATTTTAAGAAGCAGAATGAAAGGAGCAAAGATCAACGATAAGGAGGATGCCCATAGCTTTGTCCATGACCGGAGTTGGGAATGTGGCTAGATCAGATCTACAGAGCAAAGGACACATCTGAGAGAGAACTCAATTGCTTTAGAACTACTTCTTGGGGCTGGAGAAGTTGCTCAGTAGATAAAATTCTTGCTTCAGGAGCATGAGGATTTGAATTTGATCCCCAACCACCAGCACCAAAAAAAAAAAAAAAAAGAGCTGAGTATGTTAGTAGATGTTTGTAAACCCAGTGCTGGGGAGGCAGAAATAAAGAGACTCCCTAGGGGCTCACTGGCCAGCCAGCCTAGCCGAATTGGTGAGACCTAAGGTGGATAGGTCCTGAAGAATGCCATCTGGTTGACCTGTGACTATCACATACACACAGGTACATATTCACTCAGACATGCTTATTCATACACACATAGTCTCTAACACCTATCATCTATACAACCATCATCTATCTATCTATCTATCATCTATATATCTATCTCTCTATCAATTATCTATTTATCATCTATCTGTCATCTATATATCCATCTTTCTATCAATTATCTATTTATCATCTATCTGTCATCTATCATCTATATATCCATCTCTCTATCAATTATCTATTTATCATCTATCTACCTATCTGTCTATAATCTGTCTATCTCCTTATATAGGCATAAAGACTCACAATTGTAATCTCCACTCAAAAGGTAGAAGAAGAAAGAATGTCACCGGTTCAAAGCCAGAGCTATAGTGTGAGACTCTGTCTCAAACTCTTCTTTCCTAAACAAACAAATCCCACTTCTTTTCCTTACAGCAACAGCAGCCTTTCTGTAGTTCTCAAGCTTGAATAGAGTTTATATTTTGGGTATTCTTTATTTCTTAATAAATAAAAATCATGAGTACAAATGTCCATCAATTCTCTGCCACTAGAAATGTTACAGGTGTGGCTACGGTGTCACATGTATGTCAGTAGGTGGCAGAGAGGAGAGAGGCTATGACTAACCTCAGTGTTCTGACCTAGGAACATCTGAATGATTAGTAGCCTAACATTCTTCAAAAAAAAAAAAAAAGTGAGCCTGAGATGACCACCAGTCTAGTGCTACACAGTCCCAAATGGGCTCACAGGACAGGGAGTAAGACAGAGACTAAAAGAACCCCTCCTGGGACTGTGGCACCAGGCAAGAGTGAGCCTGAGACAGACAACCTTCACATGGGGTCACTAAGGTGGGCAGAGCAAGTAAGGAGCCTGAGACGACCACCAAACTGGTGCCATGGGGCCTGGACAGGGAGCTAGCCTGAGATGACCACCATTCTGGTGCTATGGAGGCCTGAGGAGAAAGGTCATGTCCAAGATGACCCCTGCCCAGTGCCATAGTGGACAGGCAGGGTATAGCACTCCTGAGATGGCCCCCGACACTCAGAGACCCGGGCACCACTAAGAGGAGCAAATGAATGATGGAGAAATGGAAGGGGAAGAGAAACAGAATTAAGTGGTCATAATGAAGAGAGGCAGGACCAGAGACTCAAAGGTAGTGAGAAACAGCCTGTTGTGAGTAGCTGGTGATGCCACCATGGACCATGGTCAGGTCCTGGACTGTCCTGCCACCAGGGGCCATGTCTGGGTCCTAGACCCTGCAGCTTCAGGGGTCTGTTACCATCAAAGGCCAGGTGGACTTCCCTGATTCGAGCTGCTGCCTGGGGGCATGGTGATGCCTGAGGGCTGTGCAGACTGGCCCCACTCTTCACTTGGGCATCATGGGAGAGCTGGCCCTTGGGGGCTTAAGAGCAGGAGAGCTAACTTCACCCCTAGCCAGCTGCAGTACTTGGGAGAGAGGCCTGGGCAATGCAGGAGTTATAGGTGAGTCAGCCCTGAGGATACAAGCATGGGAGACTTGACCCTACCACTAATCTCCTGTGCAGAGACATGGACGAGGGAGAAATGCCCTCCTCCCTTCTCCCCCCTCACCACATTTGGCAGGTGAGAGAGTTGGACCTCATAGATTCATGAGAGTAGAAGAGCTCGCTTTGCCCCTCACCTGCTGCAGCACTCGGGAGGCAGGTACTACACCTCACCTTAGCAGCCCAGTAGAGAAGACTCTGATATCAGGGGCAAAGGTGAGCCTGCCCAAGGGTGTGAGCATGGGAGAGTTGGCCCCTCAACTTGTCTGTCATGCAGTGACATGTGTGAGGGAGAGATGCCCTGCTCTTTCCCCTTGCCACCTAGGACAGGTGGAAGAGATGACCCCAAGGTCATCAGAGCAGGAGAGTTGGTCCTGCCCCTCACCTGCTGCAGCTCTCAGGAGATTGAGCTGGCCCTGGTTGCAGGGTTTGCTGATGAGCTGGCCCAAGGTCTTGAGAGAGGGAGTCCCTGTGGGTGAACCAGCTCAGATACCTCTCAGGTGCAGATCCAGAGCTTTGAATTGGCCCACCCCAACACCTACACTATTGATGCATTGCTGGAGTGTATGAAGGAGTCGGTTCCACAGATCCAAAACTACAGGATCTCCATGACACAGCACAACAGAAAGATATCTGAGAGGAGTCCCAGTGAGGTTCCAGTATTGACAGAGTAGCAGAAGTCAGAGGCCTCATACCAGACCAATGAGTCATTGAAATGAAGTGTAGAGAAAAAGGTTATACTGTAGGACACACTGTGACACACTACAGTTCTACAACAAGATTTTTTTTCTCTGATGAGAGGGAGGTTGCAAGGGTGGAGGGTGGGTACGAGGGAAGGAGAAGAAGAATTAGATTGGGGCGCACAATGTGAAATGCACAAAAAAACAATAAAAGTTTTTAAAAAGAAAGAAATTCCCATCAATTGGATAAGACATGTGAAAGCATGCAGACAATAGTTCTGATGCATTGTCTTCATGGGGCCAGGGGGTCACTTTGGGCCACTCACTGAATGCCTCTGGCTGCAGCTACTTCATATACAAGATGTAGATTGTTCATTGACCTGCCCTATGTAAGCTGTGGGAGGATCGTTTGGCTGGTCAGAATGCAAAATGGCAACTGCTGGTGTTAGACTCCTACTCTGGGATAAATGCAAAGCAGACTTCACTTCAGTTAATCTACACAAAGGGAATTATTACCAGATGAGGTTGTCACTTAGTTTTATAGAGGGAAAAGAGCCTTGAATAGGTAACCAACCCATGCACACGTGCTTTAGACTGGCACAGGGAGTTGTAAAAAATTCAAAACATTTTAAAAATCATCAGTATCATTATTAACACTGTCAGTGATAGTAGCCAAACAAATTAGAAATACTGAACAAAACAGGTTTTAAAATATAAATTAGTTAGTCTGTGGACTTAGTAAGGCATGCCCTCTGAAGAAATGCTTCTAGGGAAAGGGAAGCTTCCTGCATTTATCCCTTCATTCTTGACATTGTCACAAGGGATGTACTTATGAACAACTTCATCCCCAAACCCTCTGCTCCTGTGGAACTCACAGTCTAATGCTGCACACACACAATAAATTGATACATTAGCTAAAATAAGACAAAATAGAGGTTGTCCGATGGTTACGGGAGCTCAGAAGAAAAATAAATTGGGAAACTGAGAGGGTAGCTGCAAGCTGGTTTGGCAGTCAGGGAAGGCTTCAGGAAGAAGGAAACCTTTGAGCAAACACCTGAAGGGATAAGGATTAAAACTGGGGGAAACCCACCTAAGAACTCACCATATCCAACAATATACACCCTACTCCTTATCCCAATTTATTTCAACTCCCCCCAATTCTCATTTGAACTCACTCCAACACATTTCAACTCACTCCAACTCATCCAAACTCTCATCCCAAATCACCCCAACTCACCTCAACTTATCCCAACTCATCCAAACTCATCCTAACTCACCCAATTTACCCCAATTCATTCCAACTCAGTTCAATTCATTTGCTATTCCTGCAGACATTCCGATGGTAAGAATACATCAAAAGTAGTCTAAAGATACTGAGAGAAGGAGTAGGATGAGACATGCTTATCCACCAATATCCTGAATTTCTTGCATAGCCCAGCTCTGGCTCTTGCCCTCCTTCTCTTCTTTGTTTTCCTTTTCATCAGCATATATTAATTGCTTAATGTGATTGGTTCCATCATGAAACTGTCATTGATGTGTATAAGGTAATTTGGTATGCTGAGATATTTTGTAGTATAAATATCAACCCATTGTGATGCACAGAGATGCTAAGAATCCACAGCTGATTCCTTCAGGTGCCAGTAGCTCACATTGGAATACTACTTGAGAGGCCCTATGCTTCAACACACAAGGCCACTAAGCTTTCTTTCCTAAAAAGCCGGCTGACATGTCTAAGCTTGACTGCAGATTGCACCCTTTGGGACTAAGAGTGACTCCTTTAAGAATCTTTGGCAAAGCAGGAAACCTCCTTTCTAACCCAAAGCATATTAGCGTTCCAAGGAAAACCCCATCATACAGTTACCAACCAGCTTGAGGGTCCCATTAGTGGCTGGGTCACTGTCCCAGGCAACCTTCCTCCTCCCTCAGCAGCTCCCTCCTCTGCCTGCATCCCAGCTCTGTTGTTAGGTATGCATTCAGATTTTGAATGGATCTCCTTGTCTGGTGTTAATTGATAGTGAAAACCGGGTTTTCAAAGCCAAGGTCCAAGCGCTGAAGGTAAGTGATCAGAAGACTGCCCTTGTAATAAATCACAGCAGCACGGGTCGCAGTTTGGAGTGTGAATGCAGTGTTCAATAAAGAAACACACTCCACCTTTCAGCTTCGAGCCGACCTGGCTAATTGACCCCATTGTCGTCCCTCCATTAATCATCCTGGCACATGGGGCAAGAGGCAGTTTCACTGCTTAGGCTTGCAGGGAGGAGGGGGACCGTGTCCACGAGGGGGTGGGGAAGGGCAGAGGGGGCACTTATAATGGAAAAGGAAATCATAGACAATTCTGCCTTAATTAACTCATTGGATTTCCAGGTTGGCCGGCCACACTTTACTCTGCTGAAGGAATGTGGGGAATAATGCAGGGGCCTTCATTAGCTTCACACCAGGATGCAGGAGTTTGGGTCTCTAACAGAAGCAGATGCGAGCATCTGTACCCAACCAGACAGCCGCTCTGCCAGAGGACCAGGGGGTTAGCCTAATGGTCCATCGCCATTCAGTGTCATTGATCTCCCTAGACCCTGATTAATAAATTGCAACAGAGGTCTTTTACAGCAGTGACTACAATTTTATTTCGCCTATTAGAAGCATGGCACAAAGTGTGGGGCTGGCTCACCTTCCCCTTCAGCCCTCCCTTCTACCCCTCAGGGCCTGGCAAGGGCTCGGAGTTTGCCTGTCTGGAGTTTACTCCATGGATCCGTCCAGGCTGTGTGGTAGGGTGGGGTTGGGAGGGGTTGCAGTGGAGTGGAGTGTACTTGTGTCAGGCCTCCCCTTCTACTAAGCTCACCCTCCACAGACCGCAGGGAATAGTGAGGGCACTTCAGCAGAGGCCGGTTGCAGAGGCATCTCGGGATTTGTTTCTTTAATGCAACCCAATAAATGTTAACTTAGGCAATTGTGGTATGCTAAGATTGCACTGTTCTAGAAATACACACATGTACACGCACACGCACACACACACAGAATCACTTGCTACTGGTTGTCAGGGAACTTAGCATCTGCATTGATACATTTATATTTTCAAAATACAAGATCTAACCTTTTAGACCAAACTGCTTCAAATTAGCTCTTTTTAAAAGGTCTGTTTTTCCCAACGATTAGTCATTGTTATTCAGGAACACAGTAGTTTCACGGTTCACAGGGGCACACAAAGCTCAGAGGGTCAGCAACTTTCATTTTGAGAGAGAGAGACAGAGGGAGGGAGGAAAAGGGGAGAGAGAGAGAGAGAGAGAGACAGAGAGACAGAGAGACAGAGAGACAGAGAGACAGAGGGAGGGAGGAAAAGGGGAGAGAGAGAGAGGGAGAGAGAGAGAGAGGGAGAGAGAGAGAGAGAGAGAGAGAGGAGCCATTGCTCATTTTACACTTGTGCTTCTCCCTGCTGCTCCTCTTCTCCTTGTTTCATTACTGTTAATGAACTTAATTGTTTGGTTTCAAAACCCCAGGCCGAGGCATCCCTCTCCATCCCCCTTAGTGCTGAGAGGTCCGGGTCTTGCTGCTCTCCAAATTAACTTGTAAGTAAATATCTCAAGTGTGTGCACTTCTCTGACAGACACCTGGAGGGGGAAATTTGGGCCAAAGATGCAGAACAAAATCAGATGGGGTGTTGAGAAAGACAGAGTGGGTACCTTCAGAACCCTGCCTAGTGTTGTGTGTAATTCAACCCCGTTAACCGTATTTATGGCACGTCTACTCTGTGGCTGTCATTTTGCCAGTTACTGAGTTTAGAGAGTTGATAAAGCACAGCCACTGACCTCAAGCTCCAGGTTTCTGACCAGCACATGAAATAGATCAAATTTCCTCGGTTTCTCTGTCAACTGCATACAACCAGAGTGGCCATATCTAAACGCTAAGGCAGCTCGGCTCATAGTGAAAATTTCAGTCTTTGGAGACACAGGAATGGCAATAGATTCTGGACTATTTATAGTGTAGGCGGTCTTGTTTGTGTTAATCTCGCCAAAGCATAGTGATAGTGGTGCCAATCTCCTGTACATAAGTACATACATATATGTATCTCTGTATGTGAAAATATGCTTTTGCCAGAAATACTTTAGACAGAAACTTTATTATTATTATTATTATTATTATTATTATTATTATTAGTGTATGTTGGGGGTATGTTTGTAGTGTATATTCTTGTTAGTGTGTGTGTGTTGTTCATGCATGTGTGCATAAATGTGTGCATGTAAAGGCCAGATGTCAACACTAAGTGTCTCCTATCACTCTCTACTATATGTTTTGAGGCAGTATCTCTCACTCAACCTAGGTTTCAGAAATTCGGCTAGATTGGCTGGCTAATGACCTGCCTGCCTCCCTGCTCTGTGCACTGTCACACCTGACGTTCTGTGTGTATGCAGGGATCCAGACTCAGGTCTTCATCATTGTGTATAAGGCACTTTACAAGTTGAGCCACCTCTTCAGTCTTTCATATAAGAAATAGTGACCTAGGCGGTCATGTCACACACCTTTAATCCCAGCACTCAGGAGGCAGAGGCAGGTGAATCTCTGAGTTTGAGGCCAGCCTGGGCCACAGAGCGAGTTCCAGCACAGCCAGGACTACACGAAGAAACCCTGTAATGAACCCCACCCTGTCCCCCAGTAAAAAGAAAAGAAAAAGAAAATAAGGACAATTGAATAAATTACTGCAAGGACTGCCCAACCAAATAGTATATAAGATTAAAATGTTACGTAAAAACTCAAATACAGCCGGGCAGTGGTGGCGCACGCCTTTAATCCCAGCACTTGGGAGGCAGAGGCAGGCGGATCTTTGCGAGTTCGAGGCCAGCCTGGTCTACAAATTGAGTCCAGGACAGCCAGAGCTACACAGAGAAACCCTGTCTCGAAAAACCAAAAAAAAAAAAAAAAAAAAAACCTCAAATACGTTCTTTGTTACTTCTTCTGGATGAGCAACAACCCTGTGTCAGCTTTAGCCCTTAAAGCAAACAGTACCCACTGGCACCCAGAAACCCTCTGGAAACTGTCTTCTCCACCCGAACCTGGCCTGTCCTTTGTAAAGGCTCTGACTGCACTCCCAGTGCCTGTATCATTCACCTCTGCACACAGGATTACCTACAGCTGAAACAACACACAGCAACAAGAATTAAAGATGATGTCCCACTTTCTCATATAAGGCATATCAGGCTTCTCCCTGGAAACAGGAAGAATAGGACATATAGATGCCACCCCAACTTACATTAAGGTAGTTTCCCACTAAACTCATTGTAAGTTGAAGATATCCTACGTCAAAAATACATTTGGTAGCCCTCATCTATAGAATGGTGTACCGGAAGGACAGGACACGTGAAAAGACTCAGTTGTTTGCCCTCAGGATGTGTTGTAAACAGAACTGGCATAAGATAGTTTTGCCCAGCATTGCAAGAATGTTGCAAATCACATCAGCAGTCTGGAGGGGGGAATCAAAATTCAAAATGGAAGTTCCATTTCTACTGACTTTCTATTACAGAGTCATAAACTTTAAGTCAAGCCAACAGTAAGTGGAGACCATCCACACATAGATACATACAGGGGCATTTACTGTGAGTATTATATGTGGGTTTGCTTCCCAACATGTCGGTTGGGAAGCAAAGTCCCACCATCTGCTATATGCAAGTAGAAGATCTAAGAAAGCTAGAGTTTAATCCAGTCCAGGCCCCAAAGCTTCAGAACCAGAGGAGCTAATGGCTTAACATTTAGTTCAAGGGTCAAAGGACCAAGAGAAGGAGTCACAATGTCTGAGACTGGAGAGAATAGCTGCCCTATGTGAGGAGGGTGAACAAACTCATTTGTCTTCTGCTCCTATTCTAACTGTTCCTTGGGGGGCTGAGTGATACCCACCTGCCTGGGCAAGGGCAAAGGGCAGGCAGATTTTTTTTAATGTGTGTGGGTTTTTGCTGCATATATGTTTGTACACCACATTCACAAAGTGTCCACAGAGTCCAGAAATGTGTGTTAGATCCCCTGGAACTAGAATTACAAAAGGTTGTGAGCCACCATGTGAGTATTGGAAACTGACCCTGGATCTTCTCAAAGAGCATCCAGAGTTCTTAATTACTGAGCTATCTCCCTGGCCCCAGATCGGCAGATCTTCACTGAGTTACTGATTCAAATTGCTGCTCTCCTCTGAAATACCCTCACCGAGACACACACTCCAAAATAATAACTTACCATCTTTGTGGGCATTTCCAGCTCAGTCAAGTTGACATATACAATGAACCAGCACAAGTGAACCAAGGCTCGGAGACATTGAAAGAGTTGCTGGAGTTTGCACAGCTGGTTAGGATTAGTTAGCACTAAGGTTAAAGCTCAGATCTCCTGATACCAAATTCCTCTGCTCTACAAGGGTGCTTATATCCAATTACACTCAGCTTAGTACCTTAGTTTATGCTGCATTAAAGTGTCTTCCAATACTTAAATGTGTTATCATAGCTTTCTTACTTAATCTCCAGGCTTCCTCCCTAATCTCCCCTAATCCAAATCTGCACCCCCACCCCTTGATTAAGACACACAACGAGGGTAAAACAAGATTAGGCTTCTGAACTAGACTCCCTGTTCAACATGATATTTAAAACCTCAACCTAATGTGCCTCTCCCAACTTCACACTAAAGTATCTGTGCAGAAAACAAGGAAGGGAAACAAAAGTTAATATCCAAATAAACAAAATCTTTCAGACAAAGTTGGGCCAAAAAATCCAGGAGGAAGCCTATGATGTACAGACAAATGGAACTGAGTCAATGAAGAGTTGATGCCTTGGAATAATATTTTTATTTTATTTTATTTTTTTATTTTATATAAGTACTTTATTTTTTTTCTTCAAGTTACATCTCAGTCACAAACCCCTCCCTATTCTCCCTTCCTGTCCCACCCTTCCACCCTCTTCCCCCCCAACAGCTTCTCTTTTCAATCCAACAAATGGTTCTTTCTTATAACAGTAAATTCTATACAAAACAGCAGAATTAAATATGCCACATTTATGAGAGTTAAATGGCCCAGTGTACCTTCCCAATGTCCAGTTCATACATATTTGGCCCCTGACTTTAACCTTCTACCTTCTAACCATCTCCATGAGTTTAAAGTTCTATAACTGACTTAGCTTTCATGCTAACTTGCATCACTATTATAACCATCTTCTTAGATCTAGAACGCCCTCTTGATTCCTAAACAACTCAAAATTTAGCTATGAGACTCTAGCTGTCTATTCTTCAACCACCTCAGAGAGCTGAGAAGGATAAATATATCTGATTATATAGGAAGTGCAGGGCTTGCAGCTTCCAATACTAAGAAATGACAAACCAGTGACTACCTGGACAGTTCCCATTTTCTCTCCATACATTCCAGCATCAGTCTTCAGCCTTTTGGTCTTGGAATAATATTTTAAAAAGTGTTTTGCCAAGCACTGGGGGACAAGCCTATAATCGGGGCTTTTAGAGAGGCTGAGGCAGGAGGATCACAATTTGAATTCAAGACCAGCCTTGGCAGCTTAGTGAGACCTTGTTTCCAAAAATAAAAAAGTTTTACAGGGTTTCGAATGTAGATCTGTAGTAGGCTTGTCTAGCATGTACTGGACCCTGGGTTCAATCTCCAGTAGCGCAAAGAGTTACAATGTTTTGGGTTTTTGTTTTTGTTTTGT
>CAJQZJ010032201.1:2909381-2932555 GCA_907164525.1 Lophiomys imhausi | reverse complement strand
TCCCCAGAGCTCAGTAAGCATCTGCTGTGTAACAAGCATCCCCAGAGCTCAGTGACTTACAAGGCTGTATTTGTTTTTCTTATCATGAGGGTGTCAGGTTCGCTGCAGCTCTGCTTCGGACTGTAGGTTAATTGCAAATACCACGTATCCCAGGGGTAGACTAAACGAAGAGCCCTGCCCAGGGCACCCATGGTGGCATGCACTGGTAACTGTCGTGCTGGGGAGCCAGAGATAAGAGAATCCCTGGGGCTAGCCAGCCAGCAAGTATAGCTTAGCCAGCAAGTTCCAGGCCAATGAGAGAGACCCTGTCTCAAAAAAAAAAAAGATGGACACCCCCAAAGAACCACTTCAAGGTTGTCCTCTGGCCTTCACACACACAGAAAAAAAAAAAGCCTAGAAACGTCTAGATGTCCATCAGTTGGTGAATATTTCATTGGCGAGTTATTATTAATGAATAAATAAGGTCTACCTGTGCAAAAGATCAGCATGCAGCCATAAAAAAGTAACAAAGAATGAACCCATGGTATAGCATGATGGATTCTGAAAGCCTTTGAGTGAAAGAAGCCAGGCACTGAAGGACACTCACAGTACTATGTCATTTACATTAAATGTCCACAACAGACAAGTCCACAGAGACAGGAAATAGATTAGTGGTTTACAAGGACCGAGGAGACCGACCGAGGTTGATAACGACTGCAGAGTTTTTCCTGGGTGATTTAGAAAACAACCTGTTATCAACACGGATGGTGGTGACAGTTGAATCACCCTGGATACACTAAAAACCACTGAATGGTCCATACCAAAGGGGTGAACAGCGTGGCGAGTGAATTATATCTCAATGGAGCCATTAAGACATTGCAAGGGCAGCCACTAAAAGAAGAGAAATGAAGTATGTGTTTAACTTCTAAGCCAGCAGAGATTAAGAGGCCACTAACTAACCGTTCCTTCCAGGGACGGCAGGAGAAGAATAGAGACAGCCAAGAAAGAGCAAAGAAGTAAAGAGAACATAAAATAGAGGACACTGAGAAATGCTGAAAGCGATGGTACCTCCGCTCAGTGTAACACTGCTGGCCATAGGACTATCTGTCCTTGCTGAGACTTTTTAAAATTTATTTGTTTGTTTATTTTACATTCCAATCACTATCGCCCTCCCTCCTTTCCTCCGAGTCCCCCCCTCCCACCCACTTCCCCATATTCCCCCCACCCACCCAGTACCAACCCACTCTGGCACATCGAATCACATCAGGACTAAGTGTCTCCTCTTCCACTGAGGCAAGACAAGGCAGCTCTGGTATGAAAATGAGCTCCAGAGGAAGGAAACAGCATCCAAATCAGAGATAGAGCCCATTCCAGTTGTTAGGGGATCCACTTGAGGACCAAGCAGCCCATTAGCTTCAAACATGTAGTGGGCCTAGGACCAGTCCATGCAAGTTCTTTGGTTAGTGATTCAGTCTCTTTGAGGCCCCTGTGTCTGAGTTAACTAGCTAAATGGGTCTTCTTGTGCTGTCCTTGATCTATCCAGTTCCCTCAATCTTTCCCTAATTCTTCCTCAAGACTCCCTGATTTTTGTCTAATGTTTGGCTGTGGGTTTCTGCATCTGTTTCTTCTTAGTGTTAGAACTCTGAGGCATCCACTTGAAGCATGACAGGGACAGAGGAGAGAGCTGTGATGGGGCACTTGGTGTGGGCTTCTTTTGGTCTATCCCACACATGCTTCATTTTCTTATCAAAAAGCAGAAACAGGCTGGCACAGTGGTACATCTACAGACCCAACACTCAGAAAACCAAGGCAGAGATATCATGCATTCAAGACCAGCATAGGCTACAAAAACAAAACAACCTCCCCCTACCCCCCCCAAAAAAAAACCCAGTAAGATTATTATTATCTATTGAATATGGGCAAGTTTACAGGTCTCTATCTTTTCTGTACCACTTAGTATTTAAGATATCTCTTAATGAACAAGAACAACAGCATCAGCAAGATGGAGATAAACTTATGCACACACCTACAGAGAGGAGATTTTGTTAACGCACAGCTGAAGTTCTTAAATGTTCACACTCTTTAAGACTTTAAGAAAATAATTCACTGAATTATGCTTATTTCTGCTGTCATTCCAGACATAAATGTGTGACATTGCAAGGTCTGAATACACAACCAAGTATCATGTCCTGTCATGATATTTGGTTAAGGGGGTCTCACGGACAAGGTGGACCCAAAATATTGTATTGGCTAGTAAAATCACAGTCATTTTAGTTTTTTGGTATAGAATTGATGTTCACAAATCAACAAAATCAGTCCCCTCATGGCTCAATTCTCAGAACATATCACTGTCCTGAAGTGACATGTGACTGTTTACGTATAGGCAGAGACAAAATGTGCATTAATTAGACATGAGGTGGGCGGTTAATTTATATAATTAATTAGAAACAGAGAAGGCAGGCTTTAACTTCTTAGCATTGTGTGAAAGTTATGTGCTCTCTTCCTAGAAAGGTATATTTGTCTAACGCACAGATTTGTAGACCTCTGAAGGGGCCCCAGAGTACTTAAAATTCATAGCTTTGGGCTGGGGAGATGGTTCAGTTCATAGACATACTTGCTGCTGCAGAATTCAGGTCCACCCCCAGGATCCCAATAAAAGCAGTAACACATGTGTCTATAATCCCACCTCACCCTGGGAGAGGTAGGAAGCAGAGACAGGAGAATCCCCAGAAGCTAGGAGGCCAGCTTATGCAGTGAGGAAGAGGTCCTGCCCCAATCAAGACAGAAAGGGACGACTGACCATGGAAGGTTGACCTCTGACCCCACACATGCATCTTAGCATATGTAAGTGCACAAGTGCATGTACACACATACATACACACACACAATTTTTAACAAAAAAATTCATACCTTTCATATGCACACATGCACGTGTGCTCTGGCACACACAAATATGGACACATACTCAGAGGCATGCATGCACACACACACACTCATGGACGCATGCTCATGCATATGCATGCATGCATGAAGACTGGAGGTTAAAATGTCCTCTAGGACTCAGCCTAGTTGGATCTGACAGCCCACAGTACCTTACACAGTCAAATTAGCAGCGGCTTGTTCTCATTCTGGAGGACAGGCTTTGCAATCTTTTCTGAAGTTACTTCACTTCTCCCTTCCTGCTAGTCCCTGTTTTCATCAAGCAGGAGGCCTTGAATGCCTTTCCCTGCCAGCTATTCAAGAGGCCATTCCCCCTGGAGCTGGTGACACACAACCTATTAATAAGCAAACAGAATGAACTGGCTCTCTTTCCTCATAGTTAAATTCCTCTGCCACCAATTTCTCAGACACTTCCCTTTAGGGTTTTCCTGTAGAGTCCCATTCATTTAGAGGGAATGTGGAAAATTGTTTAATGCTTCTTGTTGTAAGCAAATGCTGATTCCACTTGGAGAATCAAAACACTGCCCCCCTTCTCTGTGGCTTTCCAAACCCATCTGGTAGCCTTGGAAAAGCTGGAGAATTGCTGTGCACATATGTGCCTCCCTTGCCAGATCGAGGTTACAGGGCTGCGGCATGCAAATCTCTAATTTCGTTCACATGCCTCATTTTTGCTTTGCACTTCGCTAAGCCACGCTCTTGTACTTTGCCTGTTTCACCAACTGTGAAATAGTGACAAGGGTCTGTTATGTGACAAAACTTTTCCTGGAGAGACACAACACACCCATTTACTCATCCCAGATAGGAAACCTACAACAGACGAAAGTACAGATACTACCAAAGTCCAACTTGGTGAACCAAGGAGTTTTATTAGGGTTAGTGACAGAATCAGGAATTACTTTAAGGCAGCTGAATCACCAAAGCCCACCCCAGCATGAATGACAGCTCACAAAACTGGGAACCTGCGGCACACTGAACAACCTGCATGCAGCTCAACAGGTTAGAAGGTGTCCTTACCAGACAGCTTGGCTGGTTTCTGCTTCTTCCCAGCAAGCAATCTGGTCTGTCTTCTTTGTAGCTTGATTTGTCAGAGTGACCTTCAGCCTTCTTATAGCTTACTCTGATAGAGAGGAGCCTAATGAATTGGTCAGTTTCGGGAACTTCCTGAAGCTATTTTGAGTTGTTAACCTTCCTGCTTGAGGAGCTTCCTGCCAGACAGGAAGCTTTAATCTTGGAGGAAATTTGTTACACTGCAGTGTCTCCGTTTCTTACATCTTTGACTCACCTAATTCAGCTAGATACAATGACTCTTTTGCACCTGACCTAGCTGTAAAACACAGTGGAGGTCACACAGTAAACCTGGAAGATTTCCTATCATTTTAGATCCCAAAGAAAGATAAGGAGATGATGTCAACAGAAAACTCTGGGCACTGGTACAACAGTAGCATGACTATTATTAGGGGAACCAACTGCTTTCTGATGGGATTTGCAGCTTGCTCCACAAGAAAAATTTATCGAGTAGTGTACACCTACTCAAAAACCTGTAGCTTAGAAGGTCATAGGCCTGAGTGGGAAAGCCTACTACTGCTGTTTTGCTAAACAGATATGATGTCAAACTGTGTTCTAAATACTCATAATTATAACTAGAGATTTATACCTGCTCTCAGCCTCGGTCAAAGAAGCTTCTGTTTGCAGTGGGTGATGAATGGTTAGTGCAGAGACTCCTAAGTGCTGAGAATGTGTGACTGTTGAGGGATTAGCCTTAAATGAGGCATCTGCAGCACCACATCCATCCCAGCAGGTTCAGAGAACATAGTAGAAGAGTGATAGAAAGATGTGCGTGCCAGTGGATGTGAAAGAGTGCTGTGAAATGTCTCCTGGACATGGCGTGGCTGCTGCATCCATGAACTCACAACACCCATGGCTTCTGAACAAGACCGAGCCCATGGACATTCCATTATGAGTTGAGGAGGAGTTCACCAGGCCACACACCTTCCTGAGGAGCTATGGGCTATCAATGGTTTCTGCGGGTGATGTGTATGTGTGTGTGTGAGGGGGGGCTCATATTCATTAGTGTTATATCTGGGTCTGATGTGTGGGATGGCTTCATATTTGTTAGTGTTATAGCCTCGGGTGAGTTGCTGTTCCTCAGGTAAATAACCCCCCGCCCATATTCATGGAAGCAACCATAATTAAATTCAGTGGGCTACAAAAGAAAAGGGAGGACTTGCTGGGAAGAAGAAAGGGTTCAATGGGAGACGGAAAGGAATGAGAGAGGGTAATTGAGGGTATATGATCAAAGCACACTGTGTGTGTGTATGAGAGAGAAAAACAGAGAAGAGGAGAGAGACAGACACAGAAAGATTGTAAAAGAATAAATACAATTTTTAAATGAACTTTTAAAATCCAAGAACAAAGCCAGTGGTAGTGGCATATTTCTTTAATCCCAGCACTGGGTTGCAGAGGCAGGCAGATCTCTGAGTTCAAGACCAGCCTGGTCTACAGAGCAAGTTCCAGGGGACAGCCAGGGCTACACAGAGAAACCCTGTATTGAAAAAAACAAACAATCCAAAAACAAAAGGAAGGAAAGTTCAGAGAAAAAGAGAACGACAGTTTCTCAGTTTTGAACTGTACTCATTGCTCTGGCTTTTCTCAGTTTGGTTGGATAAAGAAAACAGTGCTGAAAATGTCTTCCACCACAGTGAAGGGAAGTGAATTTAACCAGAAGAAAGCATTGCATGTCAATTGTGGTGGGTGCATTTGGTCTTCTAATTTTTATTTTTGTTTTAATGATTTGTTTCAAGAATAAAGGCTACGATCCCACAAATACACTGTGAGGCTTGGTTAAGGGTGACAATCCCCCTGGTGAGCTTCAGCAGGTCTGTCCCACTGCATGCCACAGCAGCCTGTCTACCATGCAAGCCCTGAAACAGCATCAGGCACAGGATCTTATGCTGTGCATAATGGTGGTCTGTGGGGTAAAGCCCAAACACAACATCTGTATTGCTCCCAGGCTGGGAAGGAAAAGACTCGTTGTTCTCCTGTTACATGTCTGTGCGTGGAATGACATCCCCTCTGCACTCCTTTCATGTTCTATGTCTCCGTTTTGGTTTCAGTTGGGCCGGAAGCCGCAGCCTTTCTTTCTGATATCATCATCAACAACAACAGCATCTGAGCATTATCTGCCTTGGGTGATTTAGTCAGCAGCACAGCAGATGACCAGAAGAATAATGACCAGATAGGTGTGCCTGCGTCATTTCCAGAATGCCCAGGATTCGAGATCCGGTGACTTCCCTTAGACAGCATCGTATGCGAAAGCTCCTAGGGCCCTTCTCCTTGTCAGGCCTCGTTTTGGGAAACACAACTGTCATGCTTATTACTCGAGGAAAGCACACGTTTAATTGATCCCTTGGTACGAGCGGTGAACCTAAGTTTATGGTCTAATATACCCTGCAAAACAGATCAAGCTCCATCAGGTGTCCTCACAGGGTAATGATTGTGATGAGACACCACACACAGTCCTCCTGCTTTGGCCTCCTCCCCAGCTCCACTAGGAAGAGAGAAAGCTGCTCTTTTTATACTCCGCTCCTCTGAAGAAGAGGCACGTACCTCACTTCAGACAGTGAGATGTCAATCAGACTTCACTTCTCACAGTAGTGTATGATCAGGAACAATGGCTTCCTTTCTGAAATCACATAATTAATTAATTTATCTTATGTGTGTGGGTGCTTTGTCTGCATGTGTGTCTGTGCACTGTGGGCATGCCTAGTGCCTCCAGAGGCCACGTTGGTCCTGGCAAATTGAACTGAGATCATCATTCCCAATGCCAAGCATCTTTACCCAGTGAGCCATCTTGCCAGACTGCTATTTTTAAGATATCGATTTAATCCCCCAATTAGTAATTAGTCTGTTTAAATTTCCAGTTTGTGATTCAGTCTTTGTAGATTGTGTGTTGCTATGAATGTATCCCATTTCTTCTGGGCTTTTATTCTTTTCCATTGCTGTGGCATTGGCTGTAATGGCTCTTTTGTTTCAGATTTTAGTTATTCAATTCATCTGTCCTTTATTCCTGGTTAATTTTGGCAAGAGTATAGCAACTTTGTTGGTCTTTTCAAAACACATTGTTTTGGTGATTTTTTTTTTCTTTTTGTTCTCCAGTTTATTAATTTCTACTCTGGTCTTTATCCATCCTTCAATCCAAGAGCTATAAGTTTAATTTGCTTTTATTTGTTTATTTGTATGTTTTTGTTTTCTTCTGGTTCCATGAGATGTGAAGTTTTCAACTAGTTTCCTATGAACTCTTTTCTGACTCATTGGTTGTTCAAAAGTGTATTGTCCAGTTTCCACAAACTTACGAATTTTCCAGTTTGTTCATTTTGTTCCTTTGTGACTAGAAGGGATATTTTGTCTAACTGCAGTTTTGGGGGGTTTTATTTGTTTGTTTTGGGGGGTTTGGTTTGTTTTTATTTACAGAGACTTTGCTTTCAGCCTAATATTTACTGTATGTTGGAGACTAGAAAACATCATGCATTCTGTTAATGCTGGGTGGGATACTTTGGGCACATTTGTTAGGTCCAATTGATTGATGCTGTTGTTTTCCTTTGTTTCATTTTTGAGGCCAAGTTTCATGATACCAGACTGGCCTCAAACTCACTACATGGCTAAGGATGACCTTCAACTTCTAATCCTCCTGCCTCCCCTTTCCAAGTCCTATGATGGCAGGCATGTGCCATCACATTCGATTTTATGCCATCCTGGAGACAGAACTCAGGGCTTAATGCATGTTTAACAAGTTTTCTAAAAGGTGAACTATATTCAGCTCCAGATTCCTCTTTTTAGACTTATCTTTGGTTCTTTTATATACCATTGAAAGTAGCTTATTGAAGTATCGTACTCTTCCTGTGTCGCTGGGTCTCCTTTAAATTCTGTGTCGTACGCCGAGACTCTCCACTGTCCATACATAGATATTTGTACATAGTGATAGTATCATATTTTCATGATCCTTTGGCCCTTTGTCCTTAGAGAATATCTTTCTTTGTCTATAATAACAATGTTGTTACTGAAAATCTACAGGATAGTACTTCCAGCTCTGTTTCAGTCATGATTTGCTTCTGCTGTGGCTAATTTTAATTATTGACTCAGATTAGAAGCTTCCTAGGTGGTTAGTAAAGCATACTTCTGATGTGGCTATGAGGGCACCATGTGTCTCCTCCACTCCTCTCTTTCCCTCCCCTTTGTGACCTCCACAGGCTGAACCCTCCTGCCTATTCTGCTTTGCCCGTGGTCCATTGTGACCAATCTGATAGATCCTAGATCTGAACCTCAGAAACCGTGAGGCCAAATAAATATTGGTTCCTTTCGAATTATTTTTCTCTGTCACTTGTCACAGTAATAAAACCCTAACATACTATCCTTCCACTGTATACAGGATGAAATTATTTTTTAGGGGGAAGAGTGTGTGGAATATATAACATATTTCTTTTTATTTTGTTTATTTTTTATTGAAAATATATATTTTTTCACATAATATATTCTAATTACAGTGTCCCTTCTCCCCATGCCTCCCAGCTTCTTCCCACCTGGCTTCCTGTCCAGATCTACACCCTTTGTATCTCTCCTTAGAAAACAAACAGGTCATCTAAACAGCTGAGAAGAGAAGGACTGAACATAAAAGGATTGTACTAACATTTTTAACCATTTTTCCATTTTGGTTCGGGCCCGAAACAGGTTTACTATGACCCAAACCAGCAGGAAGTCATTTTAAGAGAGCGACGTCCCATACCCAGAGGGTGGGGAGGGTGTTTCTCTGCCCCCCCCCCTTTTTGGTTATTTGAAGGACAACTGAAAACTCTGTTATTTAGGGGAAGAGATTACAAGTTCTTAAATGGTCCTGTTTAATGGGTTTTGGAGGTTAGACCCAGGGTATTCCTTCTTTCCCTTTTCTGTATCCTTCTTTATCTCCTATGTAGGAATGCACGGACTTGAGAAAAATTGAGACATAGACATAGCACAGGAAGGACCAAGAAGAAGGGTCAGATTATTGACTATGCCCTTATACCTTTGTATATTGATACAAAATTAGTAGTATATTTGGCTAAAGTGGTATTGACCATTGTTTATTGTGCAAAAATAAGATTGTATTGGACTACGTCGGTATTGATATTTGTATATTGATACAAAATTAAGATTGTAGTTGGCCACAATGGTATTGACCCTTGTATATGGACGCAATATTAAGATTGTATTTGGGCCACATAGGCATTGATCTTTGTATTTTGATACAAAATTAAGAGTATATTTAGCCACATTTGAATAGATCTTTGTATATTGATACAAAATTAAAGGTAACGCTTCCTAATGGTATCGTACCTAGAGATACTTAAAAATGAAATGTGAAGCTCTGGCCTCTTGATACCGACCGTCTTAAACTGTTTAGGATAGTTAAGAAAAACAAACTCCTAGTCATGAATGCATGTCACCTTGTTAGCTACTATGACAGTCTATCACAGATATTCTCTAAGCTACTCAGTAATCAAGTTGTTAAGAGACAAGCAACATTTGCTTATCTAAATACAAGAGATGGATAGGGCATCTTCAAAAACCCCAAGAGATCTGCAGAATATGGCATTCAAAGATGTGGTCTTAAATTAAGATTTTTTTTTTGATATCGTGACATATCAGCTCCTGACAGCACCCCCTATTCTACTCCAAGTAGAAGATAAGCATCGAAGAATCTCCAGTGTGAGATGGTTGAATTAGTGGCAAGCCTATCTCTTGGCATGTAAAAACTCCTTGCTTCATCTGCAGACAGACTGCTGTCCAAAAAGGACAAAACTTGGTAGCAGGGAAATCGACAGCCTAGCTCTGCCAAGACAGGGTAGGTTAGTCCTTCATAATCTCTGCTCTACAATAAATGTCTGTCAGAGAAACAGGACCAAAAGGCTGAAGACTGATGCTGGAATGTATGGAGAGAAAATGGGAACTGTCCAGGTAGTCACTGGTTTGTCATTTCTTAGTATTGGAAGCTGCAGGCCCTGCACTTACTATATAATCAGATATATTTATCCTTCTCAGCTCTCTGAGGTGGTTGAAGAATAGACAGCTAGAGTCTCATAGCTAAATTTTGAGTTGTTTAGGAATCAAGAGGGCGTTCTAGATCTAAGAAGATGGTTATAATAGTGATGCAAGTTAGTATGAAAGCTAAGTCAGTTATAGAACTTTAAACTCATGGAGATGGTTAGAAGGTAGTAGGTTAAAGTCAGGGGCCAAATATGTATGAACTGGACATTGGGAAGGTATACTGGGCCATTTAACTCTCATAAATGTGGCATATTTAATTCTGCTGTTTTGTATAGAATTTACTGTTATAAGAGAAAGAACCATTTGTTGGATTGAAAAGGGAAGCTGTTGCGGGGGGAAGAGGGTGAGAGGGTGGGACAGGAAGGGGGAATAGGGAAGGGTTTGTGACTGAGATGTAACTTGAAGAAAAAAAAATAAAGTACTTATATAAAATAAAAAAAGAAAACAAACAGGTTTCTAAGGAATAATAAATTCTTATAGAAAGGGTAGAGTTGGAGCTAGGTGTCTTGAGGGGCTGTTTTGTTTTGCTTACCTGATCCCAGTGATCTTTGACTGGGAGTTTAATCTGTTTACATTCAAACAGTTATGGATATGCAAAGATTTACTGTCACCATTTTGTTGTTTTCTCTCCCATAGAGCTGCTCCTCCACCCTCTCCATTCTCAGCTGCTTCCCTTTGTGTTCTGTTAACTTTTGTTATGGGGCACTTTTATTTCACTCTCAATTTTCTTTTATGAATAGGCAAACCTCAGAGATATTGATGGTTCACTTCCAGACCACTGCAATAAAGTGCACATTGCAATAAAGCAAGTCGCATGGATTTTTATTTCCCAATGCAAATAAAAACTATGTTTATACTTCGCTGGTAGTTTATTAAGTGTAAAACAGAATTGTGTCTTTAAAAACCATACATGTGGCTTAATTAAAAAACACTTCATTGCTAAAAAGGCCAATGATCGTCTGAGTCTTTAGCAAATTGTACTCAGTTTTGCTGTTGAAAGATGTTGCTCTGGTGTTACAGGCTGATGGCTGGGCAGGATGCTAGGGATGATTGAAGTTGGTGTATCTGTGGCAATTCCTTAAAATAAGACAACACACAGCACACCTTGGTTGCCAGGCAGAGGGAAATCTGTCCTAAACTGGCCAGGAAACCCTCCCTGCTGGCCAGTTTTCATAGTGCTTGAAGGTGCTATTCAGGCTGCTAGGAGAGAAAAGACATTAACAGTCTTACCCAGCTCTGAACCCTGTGTGCATGCTGCAGTACCCACCTGCCAAGCAAGATATGCCAACTGCTGCAACAGTAGCAAGACTGTTTATGGGGTAACCAACCACTATTTTGATTGAATTTGAGGCTTACTCCACATGAAATAATCATGCCCAGAATTATAACCACTGTCAAAATCCAAGGCTAGAGAAGCCATAGGCCTTAGAGGAGAGCTTATCAATATGATTTTCCATATGGTCATTTTTGTCAAACTGCCTTCTAAACATTTGTGTTTATATCCATAGGTTTGTGCCATTCTCAAGCCTGGTCAGAGAATTGCTTTGGTCAGAGAATAAGCCAGTATGAAAGTTCAGCCTTGGGTGGGATATCTGTATCAACCCAGCCTCTACCCTACCTCCAAAAGGCCCAGGGAATATTGCAGAAAAAGAGGAAGAAAGAAGGTAAGTGCTGGAGGATGGGGAGGAGTGCTGGGAAATGTTGTCCTTTGGTGAGAACAGGGCTTTTGCATAAAGGAGCTCACAGCAGCTGTGATGGCATACACAAGACCTGCATGAAATCAAAGCAATTAAAAATTCCAGTGTGGAGATCAAAGGGCCCCCCTTAGGCTCTACCCCTAGCTGAGAACCTACTGGCTGTTGTGGGCTTTTTTTTAATAATTTATTTTTTATTTCTTCAAGTTACATCTCAATCACAATCCCTCCCTACTCCCCCCTCCAGTCCCACCCTTCCACCCTCCTTCCCCTCAACCCCCCATCCTCTTCCCTTTTTTTTTTAGTTCAAGTTACTTCTTTTTCCCCCCAACAGCTCTCCCTTTCAGTCCAACAAATGGTTCTTTTTCTTATAACTATAAATACAATACAAAACAATAGAAATAAATAGGCCACAATTATGTGAGTTATATGGCTTAGCATACATTCCCAATGTCCAGTCCATATGTATTTGGCACCTGACTTTAACATTCTACTATCTAACCATCTCCATGAGTTTAAAGCTCTATATCTAACTCAACTTTCATACTAACTTGCCTCACAATTTTAAAAATATCTTCTTAGATCCAGAACACCCTCTTGATTCCTAAACAACTCCAAATTTAACTATGAGACTCTAGCTATCTATTCTTCAACCACCTCAGAGACCTGAGAAGGATAAATATATCTGATTATATAGGAAGTGCAGGGCCTGCAGCTTTCAAAACTAAGAAATGACATACCAGTGGCTGCCTGGACAGTTCCCATTTTCTCTCCATACATTATAGCATCAATCTTCAGCCGTTTGGCCCCGTTTCTCTGACAGACATTGATTGTAGAGCAGGAATTATGAAGAACTTACCTACCCTGTCTGGCAGAGCTAGGCTGTCGACTTACCTGCTTCCAAGTTTTGTCCTTTTTGGATAGCAGTCTGTCTACAGTTGAAGCAAGGGGTTTTTCTTGTCAAGAGAAAGGCTTACCACCAATTCAATCATCTCCCACTGGAGATTCTTCGATGCTTATCTAAATATAAGAGATAGATAGGGCATCTTCAAAAACCTCAAGAGATCTGCAGAATATGGCATTCAAAGATGTTTTCTTAACTTAAGATTTTTTGATATCGAGACATGTCAGCTCCTGACAGCACCCCCTATTCTACTGTTGTGGGCTTTAAGAATGTGTCCACTGGTATCTTCAGCATGTCCCAGTAGATGAGCTCACGCTCATGTGCATATAACCCGCACATAATCTGGATCCAGTCAGTTAAGAAACTGGGAAGGAAATGTGGCCTGGGGTGGTGGGGGAGAGGCACTATTAAGATACATTGTATATATGTATGGAAATTTCAAAGGATAAATATTGTTTAAAAAATAACAATGAAGCTTGCCATATAAATGGACTCCTCCTATCATGAAAGAATTTTTTTTGTGGTGTGCCATGCTATCTGTTAGCAATTCACTCACAGAATTTCTTTCAGAATTAGGGTCAGTGCTCTCAAACCCTGTCTCTGCCTTATCATCCAAGTATGTGATATTCTAAATCTTTGATTGTCATTTCAACAAAGTTCAAAGCATTTTCACTGGGAACAGGCACCTTCTCCGCCTATCCATAAAAAGCAACTCATCAGCCATTAAAGCTCTACAGTGAGATTATAGTGACAATTCATCCATCTCCCCAGGATTCATTTCGAACCCTTGGTATCTTCACTTACCTTCTCCAATAAAGCCTTGAACTCCTGTATATTCTATTGATAGTTCTTTGTGGTTATGGTTGCAACCCATAACACGTGTTGAAGTTATAACTGTTTAATGTCAATGGCATACATAAGTTATACTCCTATATGCTCACCCTACTGCCCTAAGTTATTACATCTTTGTATATTGTACTCTCACTAACATAGACTTATAATTTCTTTTTTTTTTGTCCTTTAAGTTCATTCATACAAGAATTAAAAGTGAGTGTATGCACCAAAATTACCATACTACAGCTTACTGTATGTGTGTATAAATTTGCCCTCTCTGAAGAATTTGATTTGTGGGACTGTCTGTCATCCATTTCTTTATGCCAAAGGACTTCCTTTAGCGTTTACTCCTTGAAAGGTCTTGTAGTAATTAACTCCTTTGGTTTTTGTTTACTTGAAGCAGCTTTACGTTCTTTATTTTTGAAGGACACCTCTGGCTTGGTTTCTGGCTTGTGAATAACATCCCACCCTCTCCGGTCTTCTAGGTTTCTGCTGAGAAGCCCGATGCTTTTATCAAAGCTCACTTGCTTACAATGGGCTGTTGTTTTCTTGCTTTTTTTTTTTTTATTCCGTCTTCGTCTTGGAACTTTAACTATCCAGTTGTAATTCATATGAATGCAGGTCTCCTACTTTATCTTCAGTGAAGTTCTTGGGTTTCTTGAATTTGCATGTCCATTTTACTCCCTTTCAAATTTCATTAAATAAATTCTCTACGCCTTTATTATCCTTCTGGAACTTTACTAATGAATTTACTGATTTGCTTAGCAGCAGCATCTTACAAACTACAAGTTCCTTAGTTCTGTTCTCTCGTTCGGCTTTTTTCCTCTTTTGCTCCTGAGACACAATGATTTTGGTCCATCTGTGTGTCTGTGTAAAGTTACTAATCTTTCCTCTTCCTAACCCAGTGCGATACTGGGACCTTTTCCAGAGACATTCTCAGTTCAATTATGTTTCTCAGGTACAAATTATGTTTGGTTTTATACATACACACACACACCTACGTATATATATGTGTGTGTGTGTGTGTGTGTGTGTGTGTGTGTATGTGTGATATATATGCATGTATGTATGACATATATACACACACATACATATATAGGGATGATATATATGTGTATATTTATTTTGTTAATTTTCTCATTTCATCCATGCATCCTTCACCCAATTAGATTTAGCCATCTGTGTTCTCTTTTAATACTGGATTTTTTCTTTCTACTGTTATTTCAAAATATTTGTTAGGTAGCCCATGCATCTGCATGTCTTCCAGGTCAGGCTGTACAATATTATTTCTATCTTTTCATTATGCCATGATCCCCAGTTTCTTTGTGTGCCTCGTCATGCTGTCGAGGACGATGATGAGTTTAGACTTAGGCACTTGGGAAAAATAATAGCCATCTCCCTCGGCCTTTATCAGCTGGCTTCCTGCAGCGGAGTGGGGTGGGGAGAGGATCACACCCAACTGAGGTGCAGACTCTATGGCCTCTCAAACCTTTTCTGACCGTTGTCTCTTCTGAGGATGACTTGTGCTCGGGTCCTCTCAAGTTCCCTTAGCATGCTTCTTGAATGGCTTTAACATCTTGCTCCCGCTGGCACCTGCCTGTGCAAATGCAATTCCAGCATGCCATCGGGACCACACGGCTTGCAGTGGCTAACGGTCCTGTCAGTTTCTGAGTCAGGTCCCCAGGCCCCAGAACAGATGGAACATTGAACACAGTCCTCTTTTTGTTTCTTCTCAAAGAGATGGTCCCTGGTAGGAGATGTTCCTCTCAGTGGCATAGTCCTGGCTTGGATGATGTGGGAAGTAGGGGACATAGGTAAGTGTGTGAAAAGCTGCCAACTTTCCGGTCCCTGTATCTGGAATCCCTTCCTGATTTTATCTGTCAAGGTGCTGAGACCTCAACTAATGTCCAGAATTCTGGAAGAGTGCTTTTCTCTCAGCTTCGTACTTCTGTGGAAGCAAGCTTCACTCTAAGTGTTTTATTGTTTAATAATGGGAATAAAATGTTTCATTTTCTATGAGAAGTCGGTCTTCTTTCATGGGACTCTTCATCGTTCCTCCTCCAATGTCCTCAGCTTTGGTCCTGTGTGCACTTGTCACATCTATCCTTATACTTCCCTTTGACCTACTGCATCTCTCTCTCTTCTAGATTAAGGGATGCCAGAGAGAGGGGAGAAGGACAGGGACAAAGTTGTGAGTCAGTATGTTTCAGCCGGAAAACAAATGAGTGAATTAATGAATGGGTGAACAAATGGATAGATGAATGAAAGGAAAGGTCTTCAGATAACAGGACAAGAAATGTAATGAACTGAAGACAAGGAGTCAGGAATAGGAAAGTCAGGGAACTAAAGGGAAGTGATAAAAGACCCAGAGAGATCTGACAGAGACTCACAAATGAGCAGGGGAAAAATCACAATTCTATTTACATCTGACAAGGCCTGTGAGTGTTGTAATTCACACATTTTTATTTTAATTGACATGGAAATATGAGCGCTGCCACTCTAGAGTGCTTTAAAAATCAAATCTATAGCAAGCAAGTGGCTTACTAGAAGATTACTCGCCTGGGAAATGCTAAAACATGTTGACATAAAACAATAAACTTCTTGGACTTTCACAGATCCACATGAACAACTGTGTGCTGACCACCCGTCTTCCCAACTGGAGTCCTGTTTTATTTCCCATTTCCTGGTGCTGAGAACTAAGACTCATTTAAGAAATACTGCCAAGTGGAAATGGGAGGAAGGGGAAAATACCCACCCACGGTGTCCTTGCTGTTGTTGCCAGGCATCAGTGACAGAACCACATCCCACGGTTCAGGGCCACCCATAGCACATGGGTGCCACCTGACAGTTATCCACATCTTTGACAGCATGCCATAACCTACCCTAATGTAGTTGTAGTTTACTAAGCCATGGGTGGTTCATTTCTTAATACCTGCAAAGGGATCGATTTGGAGGTGTGGGTGGGGGACGGACTTGGTTTAACAATAGCACGTTTATCATTGGTGGCCAGCATTATGACACTGTTCTCAAAGAGGCCTGAGTTATTACCCTGATGTATGGAAAGGGTTACATAAAACACAGGGAAGCAAATGCAATCACTCCAAGTCTGACAAAACACCAGGGACAAAGAGCAGAGCTGCAAATAGGCACCTTAAGGCTCGGGAACTAGTAACACCTAGAATGCTCTTCCTTGCTGTTGTTTCTAATCTGGCTAACATTTGGCCTCTCTTATTAAAACAGAAATGTTATCTACAGTTACTGTCCCCTTTCTATATTTAAAAATGTTGTTTTTAAAGAAAGATATGAATACATTAGAGACTCTTGAAAGTTCAAATGCAAGAGTCTCCATAACAAAGCTTACCCAGATATAACAAATGGGCTGTCAGACTGATTCTCACTTGAGACACCAACTGTAGCTAATATTCCTGGATATGCAGATGTTTTCTGTCTCTTTCTCTCAGACAAGAAAAGGAGCATTTAACAGGAATAATGATAAATTGATATTAATATGAAAAGACTCTGCCGCAGTGTGACAAAGAACTCGACAGGTCAAGGTTGGAAGCACACGTGAGCAACAGAGTCCTCACCTCTGTGCAGAATGGTCTTGGGAATTTATGAGCTGAACTATTCACTCCGTCTGAAGACCACACAACATTCTTTCTGCAAATAGAAAATAAGACCCTGGATTGGACTAAAACTTCTGTTGGGAGAGATAAGATCCCCTGCAGTGTCTGCAGCACACTCCCCTGTGCTGACAAATGTAGAAGTTTAAGGCTTCGTGAAGAATCAAAGTGCTCACACAATTCTGTCAAGGGCTAAAAAATATAAAAGCAAATCCCAACCATTCCTTATCTCCATGCCAGAGCCCACTCTTGAGCTCAGCAGGTTGCACCGTCCCTGGACAGATGCACCTCTGGTCTCCCTCCTGGGATTCCATTTGACATCACAGTCACCTCCACATTTGTTTCCACTTAGGCTTTCTCAGCCTCTAGCCTTTTTGCATACTTGTGCGCATGCGCTTAGTCTGTGGAGGAATGGAAAGAAAACCTTCACTTGGTTTCTTTCCCATAAGGAAGAAAAGAAAAGGAAAAATGTGACAGGAGGTAAAGGCAAAGTGTCTGATGAGGCTGCTCCCTGATGAAGCACTACTTCCCAGAGAACACTGGGGAAACCCTTACTCAAGTAGCTTGGTAGTCATCAAATGCTCTCTGCAGTTCTTAGGACCGACCTGGAGTCTGTAAATGTGGAGACAGCCTTTTATTGTGCTTCGGAGAATTCACTTTGGACAAGCAAGTTAGTTCTGTGGTGGGGTAGGGCACGTTAATTCACCTGAAGTTGCATGCTATGATATCCAGTCCGCACATGAAAACATTGAGCAGAGTACACTAGGCCTCATTGTCTCTGTACCTAGTAAGACTGAAAGTCAGAAACTCACAGAAAACTGACCAGAATGTTTACCCATCGGGCTCTGAGTGGCCACACACTTTCGTGTAGAAATGACCCAGGCAGTCTGTTGTAGCAACCTCCAAATTATGTTGGTTGTGCCATAGAGCTCAAGTGACAATCTCTCTTCCTTCTTCAAGTTTTAAAATTGTTTTAAAATTCAGGATGATATAGCATAGTTGTTTGCTATTATCAAAGATGACCAAGTCTCTGCAATAACCAGCAGGATTTCCTGTAACATGGAAGCCAGCTGGAAGGGAGGATTGCTAGGGAGGATCCGTTAGACATGGAGCTCTGACTCAGGTACAACCTTGATGAGAACTGAGGAGAGCAGAACCAGTAGCTGGTCATATGGTGTTTAGCTTACAGGAACCACTGCTCCTCACTATCTCTGGCAAACTCCAAACAGTCACTCGAGTGTACTTCCAGACTGCAAGATTCCAGAATCAAGCTTATTACTTACAGTTCTGCTCTAAGGTCTTTCCCTCAAGTTCAAGGTTCCCCTAAAGGGCACATCTTCTCTGCTCTACAGCCTGGGAAGCATCCTCACTGTCTTGGGTCTATGATATCCCAACTACTAATGCAGAACTACTTCTTTCTAGGACCTCCCTGCTTCTCTTTCTCCTCCAGTGAACCTTGAATTGATTCCCTTCACGTGGGGCAGCTTTTACATAAACAAATAGGTCACATCATCCTGTGAAAGGGCTGATGGGAAGCTAGAGCCCCTTTTTAGTTTTCTAAAGTCTGGACCATTAGCTTTCACCACCACGGGTTTCCTGCTAAGACCCAGGTTTGCAAAGTCCCCTCTACTACAAAGTGAAGATAGCCATGCCATCCTTCCCCACAGTTGTAGCTAGATCCAGCAATGCTGTGACTGCCACCAACTTCTGGTTGCAGCATTTAATGACTGTCACCTTGAGCATGCTACTGTGAGGACCAAATGGCGTGATTCAAATAAAGCTCCATGAATGGAGATCACCATGTAATATGTACTAAATAAATGCTAGCCACCGTTAGATTTCTTTGAATTTTTGTAGAGGATAAGAAGATAATTTGTGAAACTGCTGTATAAGTCTTGTAAAAATATAGGTTCCGACACTCCACTTCTTGAAGGTTTATGGAAGGCGAGCTCACCGCTCTGACAGTGCACGAGACTCATTGTTACTGACTTACCTGTGACTTCCTTCTCACAAATGGTTCCTAAGATGACTTTGAAGAGAGGATTTCCCAGGACCTAAGAGCATAAAATGCAGTTCTTGCTTCCATAAGGTTTTGACCAAATGTGCTATGGCCCTCACTTTTATGGGTCTGAACAAGCAGCATTCCTATTTGCACTGGAGATAAGAGTCACATCCTCATGAATTCAGGCCCACAGCAATCTAGTGGCAGGAGGAACAATGTCACCAGATGAGCATGTCTTAGTTGCTAAAAACATTTTTCTGTGTTCCCATTCTCCCCCAGATCTCAGTACAACTGATTGGCTAGATATTAACTTAAAAAAAAGTCTCCACATAAAAAGTGGAGACTAATGGCACTGCCTTCTTCACGAAACATCTATACCATAATTGAGCAAGGGCTTGAATTTGTTTGTGACTCCAAATGCAGACTTGTGACAGTGATCTACTCCATTATTTACACTGTTCAGTAATAATCGTGTATGGACGCCCTCACTACCTGTGCCTAGCAAAACAACAAGATCAAAATGTTCATACATGACTATTGTGGGTGACTTGTCTTAACATTTCTCTCTTTCTGGTCTTTCCCATCTTTCCATAATGTGCATAGTACATTCTATTGAAAAAAAATAAATCAATGTTGACAGAACTGTAGAATCCATGTGGATATTTGGTAGGACATAAAGGCTGAAAGTGATGCCTAGACAGCAGGTACAGGAGACACTGATTAGTCTCATTCGGCCCCATCACAAAGTCCCCAGATTTTGATACACCAGCATAGCTTCTCAATGGGACAATGACCCAAAGAAAAGTAAAATGCATCCTGAAAAAAAATGAAAGCAAACAAACACCCCTGCCACTTCACAGTTATGTAGGGATGTGTCTCCTCTGCGTCTAAATTTGCACAAAGTAAAGCACAGCCTTGTGTGTGAGAAGAGCTGCGGGCCAGAGGCATTCTTCAAGGCAGGGTCAACACTCCTGCAACTCATTTGTCAAAAGACACATGTTCACTGACTTAAGGAAACGCCGGTTCTGGGTGAAAAAAGAAAAGACTATTCATTTCCCGATCTCACTAGGAAAGGTCACTTTAAAACCCATGAGCCAGAAAGAACAGACATGTGTAAACAAGAGACCCAGTTGCCAGTTGCCTTCCTCTTCCATTAACTGCTGCTGTTCATCCTAGGGGTAACCCTCAGCTTCTACAAAGCCCTCAGTATTTACTTCTGAATATCCTAGGAAGTGAAATGAACTCTTTGTTAATGGTCAGATTAAGAAACTGAAGGTTGGAATTGGGAGATGGTACAGTGGTCAAGGGTGTTTACTCCTCTTCCAGAGGAACCTAGTTTGATTCCCAGAACCCCAATGGAGAGGAATAGAATTATCTTCAATTCCAGCTCCAGGGATCAGATGCCCACTTCTGGCTTCTGAGAGGATGCCCTCTTCTAGCTTCTGTGTGCACCTACACATATGTGAAATATACTCACATGGAAACATATCCATATACATGAATGAAAAATAAAGATAAATATTTTTGAAAAGAAATACATTGTTTAATTTTTCTGTTTTAGAATAAAGAAAAAGATGTGAGGCCCCAGAAAGCTTTAAAACTCCAATTTAGAGACTATTTTGACATCAGGGTTTCATGCATTTATTTAATTAGCATTTATTGAACACCTGTTGTATGAAGAATACTGTAAAAGCATAATAAAATGGTTAAGACACAATCCCCCACCCTTAGGAAACATTTCCTTCCAACAGGGTGACAGTCTGGTGGGACAGATGGAGAGATTCGGGAAGAACACACCCAGGTGAGCTTGGAGACATGTGGGTTCCAAGCCTTTCCTGGCTCAGAAGCATAAGGCCGATTCCCACTCAGAACAGGATTAAGACTATCTGTTCTTCTTTGTGGAACTACCACAAGGAGCAAATGAGTGGTGGGTGAAGAAAAACCCTGAAAACAGTTTACCAAGGGCTGGGGAGATGGCTTTGTTCTAAAGTGATTGCTTTGCAAGCATGGAAGCCTGAGTTTGACCCCAAAACCCTTATAAAAAAAAGGTCGAGGTATGACACACGCCTCTAAACCCATAACTTGGGAGTCAAAGGAAGGCAGATCTCTGAGTCTGAAGCCAGATTAGTCTATACAACAAGTTCCAGGCTATCCAGGGCTACATTGTGATCTCCTTTCTCAGAAAACAGACAGAACAGAGACAAGAAGAAGGCTGCTGTGGTGGTCCCAGGGCTGAGGGGACAAAGGCAAAACCCTGGAGTGAGATGGTCAGACAGCCTATAGAAATCAGTGTAGTCCAGGCTGGTGAGAGACACTGTCTGAAAAAAACAAGGTAGGAAGCATGTGAGGAACAGTACTTAAAGTTGCCCTCTAGCTTCCACATGCATACATGTGTACCCATCCAAACATGTATACACTCAAAGAGAGAAACACACACACACACACACACACACACACACACACACACACAGAGAGAGAGAGAGAGAGAGAGAGAGAGAGAGAGAGACAGACACAGAGAGAGAGAAACAGAGAGAGAGAGAGAGAGAGAATTACCAAACAATACAAATAAAAGATGCTCTACCATCGTCATTGTCAAGGTCTTCATTTTTAAAACTCTTTAAACACACTTCCAAAGTCCTTTAATTTTTCTTCCAGCTGCTGTCTTCAATTCTGGGTGCATCTGAACATAAGACAGCTGAGTATGATGAAGAAGGGGATAAATGGCATTACCTGAGACCATGTCCTCCTGAGTAGTGTGAGCATGGGAAACAGCCTGTCTTTGGCCCTCAGCTTCTCTTCTATGAGCATGCCTTTCATTTCAGGAGTTAAGGAATTTACAAATCACCTGCTTGGGTCCCTGGAGAAACCAACAAGGTGGTTTGAGGAAGAAATGTTTCGTGCCATTTTCTTCTAAATGTCTCTTTCTGAAAACTAAAAGGATTCAGTTCAAGGACATTGCACTGAAGTACTGACTGTTTACACAACTCAAAAATGTTTTTTTAAGGGCGGTAAGTAGACTTATTAATTCAGTGGTTTATTGAAATTCCACCATCATTCTCTGTCACTTCACTCAAATCTACAAGTTTGACTGTTTTCTCTGGACATTTCAGTTTTGCTTTTTCTTAAGAAATTTAAGAAAATTTCTACATTAAAGCAACTCTGCTTCAACTTTTGCTTTCCTTTTATTTTATTCTTTTTTTATTTATTTGTTTGTTTGTTTGTTTGTTTGTTTATTTATTTATTTTGAGACAGGGTCTCTCTACATAACCCTGGCTGTCCTGGAACTCACTATGTAAATTATACTGACCTTAAACTCACAGAAATCCACCTGCCTCTGCCTCCTGAGTATTGAGAATTACAGGCATGTACCACTATGCCTGACTTCAACTTTTGTTTTCAATTATTACAAGTCTTTGTTCCTTGAATGGTTCATTCTTTATTTGAACTCATCAAGTGATGGGGTATCATGAAAGGAATAGATGGATATCCACAATTTTCATTTGCATGGGATTGCAAATTAAATCCCTTCTTACCCATGCTTTCAGCTACTATGGTCAGCCAGAGTATGGAAATTCTAAGTGGAAGATCCCAGAAATAAGCAATACATCTGTTAACTTGTGTTTTGAGAGCCTCAGAAATCTGACATCATGCCGGGCATGTTGAAGCATGCCTTTAATCCCAGCACTCAGGAGGCAGAGGCAGGTGGATCTCTGTGAGTCCAAGGCTAGCCTGGTCTACAAAGTGAGTCCAGGACAGCCAGGGTTCTGTTATTCAAGAAACCCTGTGTAGGGGTTAGATAAATTAGATTTAGAAAATATATAGGAGTTTCTGATACTGTCTTTTAATTCTGGGCCTGAAGAGCATTATCAGCATGAAGTCAGCAAAAACAGGAAAGACTCAATAGACTGAAAAACAAGTATGAAGTCAGCAAAAACAGGAAAGACTCAATAGAATTGAAGAAACAAAGTATCTGGCCTGACATTGTTTTCAGCTGCTAAGTGGGCGGAGCCCAAATTAAGCTGAAACAGAGTTCCTCCTATCTAAGGACAGTGCGTGGAGCCCAGAAGAGAAGACGCCCCTGATGCTAGAGAGCTCCAAGAGTCCTGCTGAAAAAAGGGCTG
>CAJQZJ010032201.1:2872509-2909371 GCA_907164525.1 Lophiomys imhausi | reverse complement strand
CCTGCTGAAAAAAGGGCTGGCCATTGATGGCCAGCTCTCTCCCTGAAACAGAAAGAAGCCGGTGAGCAAAGAAAGCCTGAGCAAGACACCAAAAGGCCAAGGACTGGACCCTGTGGCTCATCTTTTGCCTGGAGGGGTTTGATCTGTCCGATCAGTGGCCTAGGGGAAACTGTGCCTGGCTTTAAGGACTGAGGCAGAGCAGCTGAGTTCCTGATTCAAGAGAAGTAAGTTGGCCTGCAGACGGCTGGGGTCTCCCACAAAGAAGAAAGCATGAAGCCTTATTTAATGTGAGACTGCAATAACCAACTTACCCTGATGAACCTGCATCTGAGAGATCCAGAAAAAGGACTGTTAAGTGTGTTAAAGAATCTACAACAAAGACTGTGTTCCTGACGACTGAGGACCTGCCCCAGAGACTGTATCATTCTAAAAAGTTATGAAAGTAGTTGTTATAATTATCAATAGGTTTAGTGGATAGGTTAAAGGGGTTGTAAGAATTTATAGGATTAATAGTTAAGAAATTGTTGGTGTTTGTCATAAGTGAATTTAGTAATACATAAATAAGTGTTAAATAATAATTTAAAAGTTCGGTTACACTCTACCAAAGAATCTCATCTGTGCCTGGATTCTGCAGAGTTGACAGGGGAACTGTGGACCACATGCATTGACTGTATGATTAGATATTTGGATTTTCAAAAATCCTTTCTAAGTGTGCTAACAACTAACTGTCAGCCACTTTCTTGGTCTTCAGAGGACCACTTTCTTGATGGTGAGTTTCCTAAGGTCAGCATCTTTCAAAATCCAGTGTGTTCATGTGTGTCTGTCTCTATGTGTGAGTGTGTATGCACATGTGTCCACAGATACGTGCACATGCATGTGGAAGCCAGAGGACATTCTCTGATATCATCCTTATGAACACTGTCCACATCCTGTAAGACAAGATCTCTCATTGGCTCATTAATTAGGCTAGATTAGGCAAGTTTCAGGAATCCTCTTGTCTCCATCTCAGTAGCAGGATTATGTGCATGCTCCACAATGCCTGTCTTCTTCCCATGGGTTCCTGGAGATCAAGCTCAGTTCCTCCAAGCACTTTAACAATGGAGCCACCTCTCCAGCCCAAGTTTTCTGTTTTTCATGAAAATTGCTACACAATTCAACTAAGATTGTTGACACTATATTAGAATAATACCTTTCCATGGGGCCTGGGGAGATAGCTCAGTAATTAAGAGCACTTGTTGCTTTTGCCGAGAACTCAGATTCTTTTCTCAGCACCCACATGATGGCTCATACTCATCTGTAACTCCAGTTCCACGGTATCCGATGACCTCTGCTGAACTCCATACACATATCTGGTGCACATATACACATGCAGTCAAAACACTCATACACACAAAATAAAAAATCTAATAAAAAAATTAAAAAAAAAGAATACCTGTGCCTCCATTTTTCAGAATCAAGCTCCTCATTACCTTTCATGTCCTTCTTGTTAGCACTTTCAATGTCTGTCTTCCTACCCAAATCTGCTAGTGACAGTGTGGTGTGTGCACTCTTTTTTTTTTTAATAGTTTATTTTTTATTTCTTCAAGTTACATCTCAATCACAATCCCCTCCCTACTCTCCCCTCCAGTCCCACCCTTCCACCCTCCTCCCCCTCAACCCCCCATCCTCTTCCCCCTTTTTTTTTTTAGTTCAAGGTATTTCTTTTTCCCACCAACAGCTCTCCCTTTCAGTCCAACAAATGGTTCTTTTTCTTATAACTATAAATACAATACAAAACAACAGAAATAAATAGGCCACAATTATGTGAGTTATATGGCTTGCATACATTCCCAATGTCCAGTCCATATGTATTTGGCACCTGACTTTAACATTCTCTTGCAGACAATTTTAACCTCCTCCACTGCTAACTTCAGGTACTTCCCAGTCCTAGCAGAATCATCCCTTTGTGTAGCATCCTGCTACTACAAGGAGTCTGGGCTTTTTCCATCATGTCCCTCAAACTTTCTCTGTCCGGTACTCAACTCTAAAGTAACTTTTGTGTCATTGTATATGTCATGCCACCACTAGAGTAGCATGCTATTTTGGGTATAAGCATTCACATCAGGGTGAATTTAAGATCTATTGGTGTGTATAGTAATGTCTTTTCTATGGTAATGCTGAGTCGTTTTTGCATAAAAATAAAGACATCAGAAACTTGAATTGGTCTCAGATTTTCAAAGTGGACCCAACAGAAGAAAGGACAATGAACAAGGGACTTCATAGACAAGAGCAATGTGCTAACATCTACTCAAGATCTTTAAGCTGGGTGGGAAGTAAGGTGCTGACTAGACATGAGAAGAGCTAAGCTACTGGGATTGAAAGACAGTAACAATAATGGACCATGTGGTCAAGGACTGTCAAGGAGTAACTAGTAAGAGCTGAAAAGTGGAGAAACCTTGGTTAGTTATGATATTGTTCATATATAGTCCTTTAGGGTGCAAATACTCATGGGTCATGATAGGGTAAGATGTGATGTAGAGGAAGGGTCTGGGGAGGAACAGAATAAATGTCACAGATATGAACAAGCCAGTAAAGGGAAAGGTAGAGTAGAGGCTATAAATGTTTGCTGCCTATTATAATGGGACTTTCGTGGACCACCAGCCTCCAATAATGACACAGAGACCTTTTATTAATTATTAAAGCTTAGCCTAAGCTTATGCTTGTTCCCCAACTAGATCTTTACTTAAATTATCCCAGTTATATTAATCTACCTTCTGCCACACGGTTTGTTACCTCTCAGTCTCTTAGTCTTGGCAGCATTTCTTCCTTTATGTCTGGCTAGAGACTTTCCTCACCTGATTCTTTCACAGAGTTCCTATGTCTGTCCAGAAGTCCTGCCTTTGCTATAGGTCATTCAGATCTTTATTAGACCAATCAGAAGGTATTGGAGGGAGAGTTTACAACATAAGATGCAGAGGCAGTGACTGGAAGGGACACAGTCTAAGCAGTGGGAAGATCACCACAGGGATATACTCATGCTCAGCAGAGCTGTCTGAGAGGTGTGAGTCCATCTGGGCTCACCTGGCAAAGCTAGGAACAATAAAAGTCCCTGTGCTAGACATCCAGATACTCAGAAAAACAGAATACCCAGAAACGGAAGCAGGAACATATCTTACCATAGCTGAAAAGCACAAACTACATCTGAGACTCTCAGGGAACGTAGGAGTATACCTTACCCACAGACCTGACATCTGGACTGTGGGAACAGCTGGATAGCCCACTGGCTCTAGCCTGCAGTCTGTGACCTGCCAACCACCACCAACCTAACTAGGAAGACCAGCCAGATCTCAGGATTCTGCAGGCTTGAATAACACACCCCAACCCAATCCCTGACCTGAGTACCCAGCTGGGACACAGCAGGAAGGGGTGAACTGGGGGAGGCCACTGAGATCCAGCCCCCAACACAAGGCCAGACCCAGCTTATGGAAAGCTACAGGTCACCAAGATTATGTGGCCTCCACACCAAAGCTCCTTCCTTGGCACCAAGTCCAGTGGACACTAGGAACAATCAGTTAATGACAACCAGATGGCTAAAAGCCAGCAAAAGAACAAATCCTACAAAAACCAGGAAAATAAAACCACAACAAAACTCAGTTATTCTAATACAGCAAGCCCTGACCACCCACCACAGCTGAAACACAAGAAAATTATGACAAATCTATACTTATGAAAATGATAGAGACCTTAAAAGAACAAAATAAATGCCTGAAAGAATTTTTTAAAAATCACAATTCGCCGGGCGGTGGTGGCGCACGCCTTTAATCCCAGCACTTGGGAGGCAGAGGCAGGCGGATCTTTGCGAGTTCGAGGCCAGCCTGGTCTACAAAGTGAGTCCAGGACAGCCAGGGCTACACAGGGAAACCTTGTCTCGAAAAAAAAAAAAAAAAAAAAAAAAAAAAAAAATCACAATTCAACTAATGAAAGCAATGGAGACATCCAGGAAAACTCAAAAAGAAAAGGAAAAAGACAAAGCCATTAAAGAAATACAGGCAAAAGACAATCAAACTGTAGAACGAAATGAATAAAATAGTTCAAGACCTGAAATTGGAAATAGAAGCAATAAAGAAAACACAAACAGAGACAATCCTGGAGATGGAAAACTTAGTAAAGAGAACAGGAACTACAGGCATGCATATCATCATCAATAGGATACAAGAGACAGAAGATAAAATCTCAGGCCAGGCAGACTCAACTGAAGAAATCAGTACAACAGCCAAAGAAAATGAGAAATCTAAAAAAAGTCCTCACCCATAACATCCAAAAAAAAAAAAAAAAATCAAGAACTCAATAAAAAGATGGAAGCTACAAATTATAGGAATAGGTAAAAGAGAAGACTCCCTTCTCCAAGGACCAGGAAACATTTTCAACAAAATCATAGAAGAAAAATTTGCAAACCTAAAGAAAGAGATGCTGTAAAAGTCCAAGAGGCTTACAGAACACCAAATAGATTAAATCAGAAAGGAAATTCCTCCCACCACATAATAATCAAAACTCTGAATGTACAGAACAAAGAAAGAATATTAAAATCTGTAAGAGAAAAAGGCCGCTGGATATGGTGGCACACACCTTTAATCCTAGCACTCTGGAGGTTTCAAAGGCAGGCAGATCTCTGCAACTTCAAGGCCAGCCTGATCTACAAAGTGAGTCCAGGACAGCCAGGGCTACACAGAGAAACCTTGTCTTAAAAAGAAAAAGGCCAAGTAAGATATAATGAAGATCTTTTCTTATATCTTTTTATATTGACACAAAATTAAGATTATTTTTGGCTACATTGGTATTGATCTTTGTATATTGATGCAAAATTAAGGTTAATTTTTTTTAAGGTATTGCACCTAGGTAACTCTTAAAAACGAAATGTAAAGTTTTGGCCTTTTGTTAGCAACTGTCACAAAACTGTTTAGGATAATTAAGAAATGCAAACTAATAGTCATTCAAGCATGTCATTTTATTAGGAAATAGGGTAGTCTATCACAGATATTTTATAAGTTAGTCAGAAATCAAGTTGATAAGAGACAAGCAACATTTGCTTATCCAAATATACAGAGATAGATAGGTGGTCTTCAAAAACCTCAGGAGATCTGTAGAATATGGTATTCAAAGATGTTCTCTCTTTTTTTTTTTTTTTTTTTTTTAGTTTTTCGCGACAGGGTTTCTTTATGTAGCCCTGGTTGTCATGGACTCACTTTGTAGATCAGGCTGGCCTCGAACTCGCAAAGATCCACCTGCCTCTGCCTCCCAAGTGCTGGGATTAAAGGCATACGCCATACCGCCCAGCTAAAGATGTTTTCTTAACTTAAGATTTTTTTGATATTGAGATATGTCAGCTCCTGACAGCACCCTCTATTTTACTCTAAGTAGATGATGAACATCAAAGAATGTCCAATTGGAGATGGTTGCATTAGTGGCAAACCTGTCACTTGGCAAGAAAAATTCCTTGCTTCAACTGTAGACAGCATGCTGTCTGAAAAGGACAAAACTTGGAAGCAGGTAAGTTGACAGCCTAGCTCTGCCAAGACAGGGTAGGCAAGTCCTTCATAATTCCTGCTTTACAATTAATGTCTGTCAGAGAAATGGGGCCAAAAGGCTGGAGATAGTTGCTCAAATGTATGGAGAGAAATTGGGAACTATCCAGGCAGCCAGTTGTCTGTCATTTCTTAGTTTTGGAAACTGCTGGCCTTGTACTTCCCGTATAATCAGATATATATATATATATATATATCCTTCTCAGGTCTGATGTGGTTGAAGACTAGATAGTTATAGTTTCATAGTTAAATTTTGAGTTGTTTAGGAATTAAGAGGTGGTTTTTGATCTAAGAAGATGTTTGTAAGTTGGTGGTGCAAATTAGGATGGAAGCTGAGTTAGATATAGAACCTTAAACTCATGGAGAAGGATGTATAGTAGAATTTTAAAGTCAGTTGCTAAATACATATGGACTGGACATTGGGAGTATATGCTATGCCTTATAATTTTCATAATTGTGACCTAATTATTCTTGTTGCTTTGTATTGTATTTGTTGTTATAAGAGAAAAAGCCATTTGTTGGACTGAAAGGGGGAGCTGTTTGGGGGAAAATGATACACCTTAAACTTAAAAAAAGAAGCAGATGGGGGTGTGGGGGAAGAGGGTGAGAGAGTTGGACTGAAGGGAGAAGTAGGGAGGGGATTGTGATTGAGATGTAATTTGAAGAAATTAAAAAAATACATATAATGAGAGACCCATTTGACTCCCCCTCAGAAATTTTAAAGGCCAGAAAGACAGATGTCTTACAACCCTTAAGAGACCACGGATGCCAGCCCAGACTACTATACCCAGCAAAACTTTCAATCACCATAGATGGAGAAAACAAGATATTCCATGGCAAACTCAAATTTAAAAAATATCTATCCACAAATCCAGTCCTACAGAATATCCTAGAAGGAAAACTCCAACCTAGAATAGTGTAACTAAACCAAAGAAAACACAGTAAACAAATAACACCACTGCAACAAAACCAAAAGAAACACACAAACACACTACTACCTCCTACACCAAAGTAACAAGAAATAACAATCAATGGTCATTAATATCTCTTAACATCAGTGGACTCAATTCTCCAATAAAAAGGCACAGGCCTGCAGAATGGATTCGGAAACAAGACCAAATCGTTCTGCTGCATACAAGAAATGAACCTCACCAACAAAGATAGACTTTATCTTAGAGTAAAGTGCTGGAAAAATGGTCCCAAGAAGCAAGCTGGAGTAGCCATCCTAATATCAAATAAAATAAACTTTCAACTAAAATTAATCAAAAAGGATAGGGAAGGACACTAAATACTCATGAAAAGAAAAATTCAACAAGAAGACATCTCAATCCTGAATATCTATGCCCCAAATACAAGGGCACTTACAGTTATAAAAGAAACATTACTAAAGCTTAAACCACACATTGATCCCCGCACATTAACAATGGGAGACTCACACCAACAGATAGGTCATTGAGACAGAAGCCAAACAGAGAAATAGTGAAGCTAAGAGAGGTCATGAACCAAATGGGCCTAACAGATATCTACAGAATGTTTCACCCAAACACAAAAGAACATAACTTCTTCTTTATTTTTTATTTTATATAATACTTTATTTTTTTTCTTCAAGTTACATCTCAGTCACAAATCCTTCCCTATTCCCCCTTCCTGTCCCACCCTTCCACCCTCTTCCCCCCCCAACAGCTTCCCTTTTCAATCCAACAAATGGTTCTTTCTTATAACAGTAAATTCTATACAAAACAGCAGAATTAAATATGCCACATTTATGAGAGTTAAATGGCCCAGTATACCTTCCCAATGTCCAGTTCATACATATTTGGTCCCTGACTTTAACCTTCTACCTTCTAACCATCTCCATGAGTTTAAAGTTCTATAACTGACTTAGCTTTCATACTAACTTGCATCACTATTATAACCATCTTCTTAGATCTAGAACACCCTCTTGATTCCTAAACAACTCAAAATTTAGCTATGAGACTCAAGCTGTCTATTCTTCAACCACCTCAGAGAGCTGAGAAGGATAAATCTATCTGATTATATAGGAAGTGCAGGGCCTGCAGCTTCCAATACTAAGAAATGCACTTCATGGAACCTTCTCCAAAATTGACCATATAGTCAGTCACAAAGGTAGCCTCAACCTATACAAGAAAATTGAAATGACCCTTTGTATCTTATTGGATCACCATGGATTAAAGCTAGTCTTCAACAACAACAGAAATAACAAAAAGCCTACACATTCATGGAAACTGAACAACTCACTACTCAATGACCACTGGGTCAGAGAACAAATAAGGAAATAAATGACTTCCTAAAATTCAATGAAAATGAAGGCACAACATATCAAAACTTGTGGGACACAATGAAAGCAATGCTAAGAGGAAAGTTCATAGCACTAAATGCCTTCAAAAAGAAATTGGAGATAGTTCATATTAGCAACTTAACAACATAATTGAAAGCTCTAGGAAAAAAAGAAGAAAAAACTCCCAAGAATAGCAGAAGGCAGGTAATCATCAAACTCAGGGCTGAAATCAATAACTTAGAAACAAAGAGAACAATACAAAGAGTCAAAGAAATCAAGCACTGGTTCTTTGAGAAAATAAAAAAATAGACAAATAGACAAATTCTCAATCAAACTAACTAAAAGGCAGAGGGAAAACATCTAAAAAAAATTCAGAAATGAAAAGGGAGGAAATAACAATAGACTGTGGAAATCCAAAGAATCTTTAGATCTTACTTCAAAACCTGTACTCCACAAAATTGGAAAACCTAAGCAAAATTGACAATTCCCTTGATAGATTCCATGTACCAAAGTTAAATCAAGATGAGGTAAACAAATTAAACAGTCCTATAATCCCTAAAGAAATAGAAGCAGTCATTAAAAGCCTCCCAATCAATGAAAACCCAGGGCCAGATGGTTTCAGCACAGAATTCTACCAGACCTTCAAAGAAGAGCTAATACCAATGCTCCTCAAACTCTTCCACAAAATAGAAACAGAAGGAACACTGCCAAACTCATTCTATGAGGCCACAGTCAGCCTGATACCTAAACCACACAAAGACCCAACAAAGAAAGAAAATTTCAGACCAATCTCCGTTATGAACATGGATGAAAAATACTCAATAAAATACTTGCGAACAAAATCCAAGAAGATATCAAAAGTATCATATACCATGACCAAGTACACCTCATCCCAGGGATGCAGGAATGGTTCAACATACAAAAATCCATCAACATAATCCACCATATAAACAAGCTGAAAGATTAAAAGAAAGAAAGAAACCACATGATCATCTCACTAGATGCTGAAAAAGCTTTTGACAAAATGGATTAAAAAAAAAAAAACAAGTTGTGGTACATTTACACAATGGAATACTACTCAGCCTTCAGAAACAAGGAAATCATGCAATTTGCAGCCAAATGGATGGAATTTGAAAAACTCATACTGAGTGAGCTAACCTAGACCCAGAATGATACACATGGCATGTATTACTCATAACTGGATTTTAGCCAATACAGGATAACTATCTTACAACCCACAGACCCAAAGGAACAGGAACCTAACATAAGTATCCTACAAGAAATTCCACCCAGCAGCAGATCAATCAGATGCTGAGACACACAGTCAAACATTAGGTGGAGCTCTAGGAGCCATATATAAGGGAGGGAGAAGGAATAGAGAGACCTGGAGGAGACAAGAACACCATATGAAGATCAACAGAACCAACTAATCTAGGCTCCTAGAGGTATACAGAGACTGAAACACTAACCCCCCCCAAAAAAAAAAGGAAAAGAAAAAAGGTTTTACTAGGCCTAGCCCCCCTCCCTATATATGTAGATGATAGGCAACTTTAATCTTCATACAGATCCTTTAGCAAGTGGGAGAGGCATCTCAGTCATGGACCCTGTTGCCTGTTAGAGGGACACTTTACTCTAGCTGGGCTGCCATGTTGGGCCCCAAGCAAGAGGAAGCTCATAGTCCTCATGTGTCTGATGAAGTGAGGGGGTTGATATGTGGGCCCACCCCTCGCCTGAAGAGAAGGATAAGAGGGAAACATGGAAGGTGGGAGGGTAGGACAGTGAGGGGAGGAAAGAGGGGGCTATGATCGAGATGTAACTTGAATTAATAAATGTTAAATATATATATATTTATATATGATGCAGAACAATACCAAAATCCAGTCTGAAATCAGATCTCTCCAGGTACAGAAGTCAGCATTTGAATAATATAATCTTTACACCGTGCACAAAAATATCACCCCAACAAGAGGCCATGCCAGTGATGTCATGGAGTGAAGAACATTCATGAGGACTGCAGAAGATGAGATTAATAAGAAGGAGAGTCCCACACCAAAAATTCTAAGAAAGGTCGGGCAGAGTGACACATGCCTACAGTGTATTCTGCGGTGTGAAGCAGGAGGATTTTGAGTAAAAGACTGCACTTTAAACATAGACCTGTTTCAAAATGGAACAAAATGAAAAACAAGCAAAAGTAAAGAAACAAGACCCACAGTAGAATAAAGTACAGATCCCCACCCCCATCTCAGAGAACTATGACGAGACAGCCTTGTTTTAGCAAAGCCATGCAAACTGAGGGAAACTGCCGTGAAAAGGTAGACAATAATGGGAATTGGCTTGCTGTGGGCTGGTAGGTTAGGAAAGAGCCATGAGCAGGTGGGCCAGGGAAGCACAGCAGAGAGTTGGGAGATGAGAGAAAGTGGTGGTGGGGGGACTGAGGGGTATGTCTTGGATGTTGACCAAGAGTAACAGGGCAATAGGACACAATGGATTTACTGCTGTCAAGTTTTCTGAAAAGCAAATGACAGCAGTGTCCTTTTGAGTAAGGTAAGTGATACAGTGTATGGTCTTGAGTCACCGCAGGGCCTGGGTGCATTCCACTCCCAAAAGAGTTGTTGAACAAATTCATTGATTCTGACCTCACTAGAAGGCAGCAAGAATCACTGCAGATGATGACATGGGCTGTCTGCCAACAGCATTACGCTGTGGAGACACGTAAGATTTGGAGCCTCATGCATGTGGCTGAGCATTTAGAGAGGATAGTGTGAGATCTTCAGGAGTAGAGGCCATGGGAAGAGGCAGACAGCTACATGAGCACTGGCTGGAAATACAAAGGCACAGCTAGAAATATGAATTTACAACTCTCTTTGGGTGTTGTCCATGTTTGCACAACAATGAAAGTTAAAGCGATGGAAGTAGAGGAGGAGACTAGGAGAGGAGGAGAGGAGGGTAGGAGGGGAGGAAGGGAGGAAGGGAGAAGAGGAGGAGGGGAGGAGGGGAGGAGGGAAGGAGGCTATCAATTAGAACAATCGTCATTACAAACATTTGAGCCACTCCCTCATGTTCTTCTACTTGACATGTATTAGTACAATTCCAGGTACCTTGAACTCATGGTCCCTGAAGAAGTTATAGACATGAATGTAGTCTCTGAATGACTTGTTTTGGTGCTGTGACAAAATTCCTTACACAAGTCAAGGAGGGAAGGGCTTACTTTGGCTTACTGTTTGAGGGTTACATTCACAGTCAGGAAGCAGAGAGACATGAATGCTGGTGCCCACTTTCTCCTTTATAGTTGGTTTAAGATCTGAGTCCTTGGGGGCCAAGATAGCGGCGAACTGCACGGACGCATTTTGAATGTGGGAGAGAAGAGCCATAGAAAACACAGAGTTGTGGGGCACTGTGAAAAACCGGAGGGTCTGGCCCCTCCGGGAACACGCACAGCTCCCAAGGGACTGTTAAAAGTCCCAGGGCAAGGCTCTCCCCCATCTCTCGCAGACACGGAAGCCACTAAATCCGGGATTCGGGAACTCCCATTTGGAGAGGCGCCTGGTAAGATCGATCCCAACACACAGCAGGCAGAATCAAAGGCCACATGGCGATTGCCCACTAGCCTACTGGGCTTCCCACACCTCAGGAAGACGTTATAACTATTTAGGAAATTTTGCAGAATAGTTGAAGTCTTGTGGTTTTTTTTTTTTTTCCGAGACGAAGAAAAAGGGCGCTCAGCGGGTGATCCGCAGCCACTTGAGCCGGAGCGAAAGGTGGGCGGGCAGAACAGTTGGGGAGGGAAGCGGATGCTGGTGGGAGGGGCCGAAGCTCCGCCCACCCATGGCAAAGTAGCCAGGGCGGGAGGCCGGCTCTGACGGCGGGAGGAGCCGAAGCTCCGCCCACCCACCGCAAAGCAGCTAGGGCGGGAGGCCGGCTCTGACGGCGGGAGGAGCCGAAGCTCCGCCCACCCATGGCAAAGCAGCTAGGGCAGGAGGCCTGTTCAGAAGGCAGGAGGGACCGAAGCTCTGCCCACCCACGGCAAAGCAGCTAGGGCGGGAGGCCGGTTCAGAAGACGGGAGGGGCCGAAGCTCCGCCCACCCAAGGCGGAGCAGATAGGGAGGGAAGCGGCCAGGCCTGTGGCGGAGAAGCCTAGTGGGTAACCAGAAGCCAGGGGACCATAGCTGTATTCGGGTAAACCCAGATACATTAGGTGTGGAGCTGGGCCCTGTCAGCCTCTGTGACGACAAACAAAGCCCACAAAATCTGTGCCTGGGCAAACAGGTCCATACCATTACAACCATTGAAGGCTGATCACTCAGTGTGCAAAATAGAGAAGTCTGAATTGGGAGCAGTGTAACAATCCGGGACCATTACTCACTACCTGGGAATACGCTGCACCAGCTCACAACAATTCAGGCTATTAAAACCACAGTGACCCTGAGATCACCCTGTAAGCAAGGACAGATAGCCAAGCAATTCGACTCCTTCACCAAAGCATCCCCTGTGGATCCAAACACAGAAAATGACAAGAACAGACAGCTAAACACACACACATGGCCAAAGGTCCAAGAAAAAATAGAAATCAAGGAAATATGACTCCAACAAAGCAGAATTATCCTAGCTCATCCAATTCAGATGACCTCACACCAACAGTAAAACATGAAAACGATGACAATTCTGCATTATGGAAAGTGATAGAGTCCCCTCAAGAAGAACTTAAATCTATGAAGGTATTCAAAGAAGCCACAATTTTACAAGCCAAAACAATGAACAATACCATTAAAGAGCTCAACAGGAAAAAGACAAAGCAATGAAAGATTTTCAGACAAAAACAAGTAAGCTGGAGAAGGAAATGTACAAAACGAACAATACCATACAAGACATGAAAATAGAAATAGAAACAATAAAGAAAACACAGTCAGAGTTAAAAGAGGAAGTGGAGAACCAAGGGAAAAGAACAGGAACTACGGATGCGAGTATCAACAATAGGATGCAAGAGATGGAAGACAGGATCTCAGGCATGGAAGATTCGATGGAAGAAATCAGTACAACATCCAAAGAAAATGACAAGGCTAAAAAATCTCTCACCCACAACATCCAAGAAATCAAGGACTCAATGAAAAGACGGAACCTAAGAATCATAGGCATAGAGGAAAGAGAAGACTCCCGACTCCAAGGTCCAGGAAATATCTTCAACAAAGTCATAGAAGAAAACTTCCCAAACCTGAAAAAAGAGATGCCAATAAAAATCCTAGAGGCTTACAGAACACTGAACAGATTAGATCAGAAAAGAAACTCCTCTCGCCACACAATAATTGAAACACCAAATGTACAGAACAAAGAAAGGATATTAAAAGCTGTAAGAGAAAAAGGCCAAGTCACATACAATGGCAGACACATCAGAATTACACCTGACTTCTCCTCAGAAACTTTAAAAGCTAGAAGGGCCTGGACAGATATCCTACAAGTCCTGAGAGATCATAGGTGCCCAGCCAGACTACTATACACAGCAAAACTCTCTATCAACATAGATGGAGAAAACAAGATATTCCATGACAAAATCAAATTTAAACAATATCTCCCCACAAACCCAGACCTACAGAAAATCCTAGAAGGAAAATTCCATCCCAGAGAAGAAAACTTCACCCAAGAAAACAAAGGGAATAGAAAACCCCTCGGCAACTAAACGAAAAGAGACACAGGACCATCACCTATACCAAACTAATGGGAAACAACAATCCCAGGTCCCTAATATCCATCAACATCAATGGTCTCAACTCCCCAATAAAAAGACACAGATTTACAGAGTGGATCCGCAAGCAAGACCCATCCCTTTGCTGCATACAAGAAACACATCTCACTACCAGAGATAGTCACTACCTCAGAGTAAAGGGCTGGGAAAAGGTTTTCCAAGCAAATGGACCCAGAAAGCAAGCTGGAGTAGCCATCCTAATATCAAACAAAACAGACTTCCAACTGAACTTAATGAAAAAAGACAAAGAAGGGCATTAAATACACATTAAAGAGAATATTCATCAAGAGGAAATCTCAATACCGAACATCTATTCCCCAAATACAAAGGCACCTACTTTTGTAAAAGAAACACTTCTAAAACTTAAATCGCACATCGATCACAACACATTAGTAGTGGAAGACTTCAACACCCCACTCACAACAATGGACAGATCATCAAGACTGAAGCCAAACAGAGAAATATTGAGTCTAACAGAGATCATGAAACAAATGGACCTAACAGACATCTACAGAACGTTTCACCCAAACACAAAGGAATACACCTTTTTCCTAGCATCCCATGGAACCTTCTCCAAAATCGACCATATAGTTGGACACAAAGACAGCCTCAACAGATACAAGAAAATTGAAATAACCCCTTGTATCTTATCAGACCACCACGGAATAAAGCTGGTCTTCAACAGCAAAAGAATCAACAGAAAGCCTACACACACATGGAAATTGAACAGCTCCTTACTGGATGACCACTGGGTCAGGGAAGAAATAAAGAAGGAAATCAAAGACTTCTTAAAATCCAACGACAATGAAGACACAACATACCCAAACCTATGGGATACATTGAAAGCTGTGCTACGAGGAAAGTTCATAGCACAAAGTGCATTCAAAAAGAAAATTGTGACAGCTCATATTAGTGAATTAACAGCTAAGCTGGGTGAATTGGAAAAAAAAAGAAGCAAACACGCCCAAGAGGAGCAGAAGGCAGGAAATCATCAAACTTAGGGCTGAAATCAACAACTTAAAATCAAAAAGAGCTATACAAAGAATCAATGTAACCAAGAGTTGGTTCTTCGAGAAAATCAACAAAATAGACAGACCCCTAGCCAAATTAACTAAAAGGCAAAGAGAAAGAACACAAATCAACAAAATCAGAAATGAAAAGGGAGAAATAACAACAGACATCGAGGAGATCCAGAAAATATTCGGGTCCTACTTTAAAAATCTATACTCCACCAAATTTGAAAACCTAAGCAAAATGGACAATTTCCTCGATAAATTCCACCTACCAAAACTAAATCAAAATCAGATTAACAGCTTAAACAGCCCAATAACCCCTAAGGAAATAGAAACAGTCATTAATAATCTCCCAACCAAAAAAAGCCCAGGGCCAGATGGCTTTAGCACGGAATTCTACCGGACTTTCAAAGAGGAGCTAACACCATTACTCTTCAAACTCTTCCACCACATAGAAACAGAAAGAACACTGCCAAACTCATTCTATGAGGCCACTGTCATTCTGATTCCTAAACCACACAAAGACCCAACAAAGAAAGAGAACTTCAGACCAATCTCCCTCATGAACATAGATGCAAAGATACTTAATAAAATACTAGCAAACCGAATTCAAGAACACATAAAAAATATCATACATCATGATCAAGTAGGCTTCATCCCAGGAATGCAGGGATGGTTCAATATACGAAAGTCTATGAATGTAATTCACCATATAAACAAGATGAAAGAAAAAAAAACACATGATAATCTCACTAGATGCAGAAAAAGCATTTGACAAAATCCAACACCCCTTCATGCTAAAAGTCCTGGAGAGAACGGGCATACAAGGACCATACCTAGAAATAATAAAGGCAATATACAGCAAGCCAGTGGCCAACATCAAATTGAATGGAGAGAAGCTTGAAGCATTTCCTCTAAACTCAGGGACAAGACAAGGATGTCTGTCCACTTTCACCATATCTCTTCAATATAGTACTTGAAGTTCTTGCTAGAGCAATAAGACAACTAAAGGAAATCAAAGGGATAAACATTGGAAATGTAGAAGTCAAATTATCCCTATTCGCAGATGATATGTTAGTATACATAAGCGACCCCAAAAACTCCACCAAAGAACTCTTACAGCTGATAAACAACTTCAGCAAGGTGCCTGGACACAAAATTAACTCAAAAAAAATCAGAAGCCCTTCTTTATACAACAAACAAGCATACCGAAAAAGAAATAAGGGAAACAACCCCCTTCACAATAGCCACAAACAATATAAAATACCTGGGGGTAACTCTAACCAAGCAAGTAAAGGACCTATACAACAAGAACTTCAAGCCCCTGAAGAAAGAAATGGAAGAGGCATTTAGAAGATGGAAAGAACTCCCATGCTCATGGATAGGTAGGATCAACATAATAAAAATGGCTATTCTACCAAAAGCAATATATAGATTCAATGCAATTCCTATCAAAATACCAACACAATTCTTTATAGACTTGGAAAAAGCTATACTCAACTTCATATGGAACAACAAAAAGCCCAGAATAGCTAAATCAATCCTGTACAATAAAAAAGCATCTGGAGGTATCACCATCCCAGATTTCAAGCTGTACTACAGAGCAATAATAATAAAAACAGCATGGTACTGGTATAGAAACAGACCAGTGGATCAATGGAATCGAATTGAAGACCCAAACATGGACCCACACACCTATGGCCAACTAATCTTTGACAAAGAAGCCGAAATCGCACAATGGAAGAAGGACAGCATCTTCAACAAATGGTGCTGTTCCAATTGAATGTCCACTTGTAAAAGAGTGAAATTAGACCCATACCTATCACCTTGTACAAAACTTAATTCCAAGTGGATCAAAGACCTTAACATAAGGCCGGCCACACTAAAGATACTAGAAGAAAAAGTAGGAGAAACCCTCGAACTCATTGGCACAGGTGACAACTTTCTGAACAGAACACCAACAGCTCAGGACCTGAGATCAACAATCAATACATGGGACCTCATGAAACTGAAAAGCTTCTGTAAGGCAAAGGACACTGTCATTCGAACAAAACGGCAGCCTACAGACTGGGAGAAAATCTTCACCAACCCCACATCTGATAGAGGGCTATTATCTAAAATCTACAAAGAACTCAAGAAACTAAATGCCAAGAAACCAAATAATCCAATCAAAAAATGGGAGACGGAGCTAAATAGAGAATTCACAAAGGAGGAATCCCTAATGGCCGAGAGTCACCTGAAGAAGTGCTCAACATCCTTAATCATCAGAGAAATGCAACTCAAGACGACCCTGAGATTCCATCTCACACCTGTCAGAATGGCTAAGATAAAGAGCTCAAATAAATGATAGCACATGCTGGCGAGGGTGTGGAGAAAAGGGAACCCTCCTCCATTGCTGGTGGGGGTGCAGACTTGTGCAACCACTATGGAGGTCTGTCTGGAGATATCTTAGAAACCTTGGAATAACTTTGCCTCAGGACCCAGCCATACCACTTCTGGGTATACACCCAAAGGACACCTCACAGAGACATAGGGAAGTCTCCTCATCTATGTTCAAAGCAGCCTTATTTGTAATAGCTAGAAACTGGAAACAACCCAGATGTCCCTCAACTGAAGAATGGATTAAAAAATTGTGGTACATCTATACAATGGAATATTACTCAGCTATAAGAAACAATGAAATCATGCAATTTGCATCCCAAAGGATGGATCTAGAGAAGCTCATCCTGAGTGAGCTAACCCAGACTCAGAAGGATGCACATGGCATCTATTCACTTATAGTAGGATATCTATATCGTACAGGATATCTTTACTACAACCAACACACCAAAAGGAACATGGACATAAATTTCTTTTTTCTTTTCATTTCTTTTTCTTTTTCCTTTCCCTCTTTTTTTCTCTTTCTTTTTCCTCTCTTTTTTGTTGTTGTTCTTTGTTTTTGTGGGTTTGTGTGTCTGTTGGTTTTTTTTTTTTTAGTTTCCCCCCCGTAGCAAGGAGACACCTTTCACTGGCAGTACTGCCTCGTAGGCCCCCGGTGTATGAAGAGGCCCTCAGCCCTCATATGACTCCTGATCTGTGGTGAGAGACTGGTATGCAGGGACACTCCACCCCAGAGGATCAAGATGGAAGGGTCAGGGAGTAGAGCATGGGAGGGTGGGGCTGGGAAGCAGGAAAAGAGGACAATATGTCAAGGATGGAACCTGTAGCAACAAACAAATAAATTTACTAATTAAAAAAAAAAGCAGGTAACAACGTTAAAACACTGTAAATAAAATAAAGGACACAGCCGTTCAACCTGGTTTTATGAACCTCCAAGTGTCGAAAAAACGTAGAGCTAAGGTAAAATACAGGAGAAATGTGGTGTTAACCCATGCCTTTAACTTCAGCAGAGACGGGAGGAGCACCATAGAGTTAGTGGACTTATAAATTCTAGAGTTACACGGAAAAGGGTGGTGAGGGTACACACCCTTAATCCCATCATTCAAGAAGAGTACACCCTTAACCCCAACACACTAGAGACAGAAACAGGCAGATCTCAGAGCTCAAGGTCAGCCTGATACAAAACAAACTCTAAATAAAGAAAAACTTCGATCCAGGAGTGGTGGAACACATCTTTAATCCCCTCAGATGGGAACCACAGGTCTCGGATCCCAACAATTAGAATGCAGAGACACACACATAGGATTTGGAAGGACCTAAGTTTAAAAGCTACTTACAAAAGGCCCACACAACACAAACAAATTGTCCTTCGAGACCTCAAAATATATACACTAAAGCTGGTTTAGCTCCAAAATAACAAAATAATTTCTTCTTTAAACCAGATTGAAAGATAACACTTTATATATTGTCAAAAACCAAATTTGCTTCAGGAGAAATATTACCTACCCCTCCCCCCCAAAAAAAAGTGGGTGATTGTCCCTGAGTGAGGATTAGGACAGGGCTCTGTTCTTATCTTTCCAGGAGAATCAAAGCATCCATTCAAGGAACCCAGGGACAACTGGACAACGGAAACCTCAGCAGAAATCAGAATCAGACACCAAAAGAAGACGAGTGACCCAGATGATTCAGCCTGACAGACTCCCTCAATCGATGTCTCCATCAAAAGCCTAGAACCACAACAACTCAATATCGCTAAGACCGTTCAGCTCTACACAATGCCCCAGCCAGAACCTCAGTAAAGCCTGGAAGTTCAGCTTCTGCCTACAAACTCCTTAGGACATCTAAACAGCTGAGAACAGAAGGACTGAACATAAAAGGATTGTATTAACATTTTTAACCATTTTTCCATTTTGGTTTGGGCCCCAAACAGGTTTACTACGACCCAAATCAGCAGGAAGTCATTTTAAGAGAGCGAAGTCCCATACCCAGAGGGTGGGGAGGGTGTTTCTCCCCCCCCCCTTTTTTCGGTTATTTGAAGGACAACTGAAAACTCTGTTATTTAGGGGAAGAGATTACAAGTTCTTAAATGGTCCTGTTTAATGGGTTTTGGAGGATAGACCCAGGGTATTCCTTCTTTCCCTTTTCTGTATCCTTTTTTATCTTCTATGTAGGAATGCACGGACTTGAGAAAAATTGAGACATAGACATAGCACAGGAAGGACCAAGAAGAAGGGTCAGATTATTGAATATGCCCTTATACCCTTGTATATTGATACAAAATTAATAGTATATTTGGCTAAAGTGGTATTGACCATTGTTTATTGTGCAAAAATAAGATTGTATTGGTCTACGTCAGTATTGATATTTGTATATTGATACAAAATTAAGATTATAGTTGGCCACAATGGTATTGACCCTTGTATATGGACGCAATATTAAGATTGTATTGGGCCGCATAGGCGTTGATCTTTGTATATTGATACAAAATTAAGAGTATATTTAGCCACATTTGAATAGATCTTTGTATATTGATACAAAATTTAAGGTAACGCTTCCTAATGGTATCATACCTAAAGATACTTAAAAATGAAATGTGAAGCTCTGGCCTCTTGATACCAACCATCTTAAACTGTTTAGGATAGTTAAGAAAAACAAACTCCTAGTCATGCATGCATGTCACCTTGTTAGCTACTAAGACAGTCTATCACAGATATTCTCTAAGCTACTCAGTAATCAAGTTGTTAAGAGACAAGCAACATTTGCTTATCTAAATACAAGAGATAGATAGGGCATCTTCAAAAAAAAAAACCCCAAGAGATCTGCAGAATATGGCATTCAAAGATGTGGTCTTAAATTAAGATTTTTTTTTTTTGATATCGTGATATATCAGCTCCTGACAGCACCCCCTATTCTACTCCAAGTAGAAGAAAAGCATCGAAGAATCTCCAGTGTGAGATGGTTGAATTAGTGGCAAGCCTATCTCTTGGCATGTAAAAACTCCTTGCTTCAACTGCAGACAGACTGCTGTCCAAAAAGGACAAAACTTGGTAGCAGGGAAGTCGACAGCCTAGCTCTGCCAAGACAGGGTAGGTTAGTCCTTCACAATCCCTGCTCTACAATAAATGTCTGTCAGAGAAACAGGACCAAAAGGCTGAAGACTGATGCTGGAATGTATGGAGAGAAAATGGGAACTGTCCAGGTAGTTACTGGTTTGTCATTTCTTAGTATTGGAAGCTGCAGGCCCTGCACTTCCTATATAATCAGATAGATTTATCCTTCTCAGCTCTCTGAGGTGGTTGAAGAATAGACAGCTAGAGTCTCATAGCTAAATTTTGAGTTGTTTAGGAATCAAGAGGGCGTTCTAGATCTAAGAAGATGGTTATAATAGTGATGCAAGTTAGTATGAAAACTAAGTCAGTTATAGAACTTTAAACTCATGGAGATGGTTAGAAGGTAGAAGGTTAAAGTCAGGGGCCAAATATGTATGAACTGGACATTGGGAAGGTATACTGGGCCATTTAACTCTCATAAATGTGGCATATTTAATTCTGCTGTTTTGTATATAATTTACTGTTATAAGAGAAAGAACCATTTGTTGGAATGAAAAGAGAAACTGTTGGGGGGGGAAGAGGGTAGAAGGGTGGGACAAGAAGGGGGAATAGGGAAGGGTTTGCAACTGAGATGTAACTTGAAAGAAAAATAAAGTACTTATTAAAAAAAAAATCCCAGCACTCGGGAGGCAGAGGCAGGCAGATCTTTGTGAGTTCAAGGCCAGCCTGGTCTACAAAGTGAATCCAGGACAGTCAGGGATACACAGAGAAACCCTGTCTCGAAAAACCAAAAAAAAAAAAAAAAAAAAAAGAAGATCCCAGTCCTTTAGAAAGGTGCTGCCCATGTTTAGGGTGGATCTTTCCACCTTCATTAAATGAATCTAGAAACTTCCTTCATGAATATGTGCAGAGATTTGTTCCCATGGTGATGCTAAATCTCATAAACTTGACAAGATTCAGCATCACACAGCCTAAAACAAAGTTACTTAGAACATTAGGAGATGTCTTTCTTTCTTTCTTTCTTTCTTCCTTCCTTCCTTCCTTCCCTCTTTCTATTTTCTTTCTCTTTTTTGTTACTCAATTACATGGTATTTGAGCATGAACTTTGTAGATGACACCAACAAGTTGTAAAAGGTTGGCCAGCCCTTGCATACTCTTAGAAATCAATATTCCTATTTTTCACATTCTGCTGAGGACAGGGCAATGCTGTCCAGTGATGGTGCTAGGAATCAAACCCAAACCCACACTCTTCCCAATCTTATACTACCATGGAAAAAGGAATATGAAGACAGATCATTATGTCTAGTGGGGTACCACAGCTGGGAGCAGCTGACAGATGGAAGCAGAAGATGTGGATGATTGCATATGCAGGTAACAGACTCTAGAGATCCTCATTTGTTACAGGGTAACTTCCTGACAGAGATTAGTTTTTTTGCCTTTAGTTTCTTCAAAGCAGAATGTTGAAGGGGGGGAGAGTTCAAACTTATTTGGGTTTAAATTATTAAAAGTTTTGTAGTATATGCCTTTCCTGGATTAAAAAAAAAAAAAACTAACTTCAGTACTGGGAAATTTTTCTCTGGTCGTTCATCATTCCCACAAGAAATTTTTCTTAAAAAAATAATAATCACCATAATAGTAATAATTTTTCTTATTTTCCTAAAGTGGACTCCTTGGACCCCACTGACTAGAACAGTTGCAGAGAGAAAGATCAGGGGTTAACTTGAGTTCTCCTGGGTTATGAACACTGGCATGGGATTTCAGAGAAACCTTCATCCAATTTTTACCTCAAATTAAATCAAGAGCATTGATAATTAGTTTCTATCAAAGTCATCTAGGGGGAAATGAAAGAAACTGAAAAGGCCGTAAGCTCTCTTTACTTCTTCATTAATATTTGCTCCCAGGTGCAGGTCAACTAAACCACACTCACACTTTCAAATGAGTTACGTTAAAGCTGATGAATTGTTTTTCTCTTTGGGTTTCTACCTCCCGGGGAGCCGTTCATTCCCTCTCCAGCTCCCTCTTCTTTACTTGAGGTTTTAGTCAAACAAAGAAAACCAAACTCTGCTCCCCAGAAACTGAACCCCATTTGCTTTCAAAGTTGCCCCCACCACATAGACAGTTCCACGTGAGTTTCTTAGAGTAGTCTTTCCACAACCAAAATTCCTGGGTCTACCAGATAGTCCAAGAAGACGATGGGGAAGGAAGCTTTCAGAACCCCTGAACGGAAGCAGGAAGTCACAGGCTGGAGCCTGGAGGAGCTGCCCAAGTGCATCTGACCACAACTAGAACCATGTTATTTCTCCCTGTTTGAGGTTTCCTTCGATTCCATTGTGCCCCAGGAGAACTCATAAGGGAGAGAATCAGAGAGAGATTGGGGGTCCTCTAGATGGTCTCAATCTGGGCTCTGGAGGTCTACAGAGAATGCCATTGTTTATTCAATCAAATGCTATGTGAGTAAACAAATGGTAAGAGGCCAGGAAAGGAACCACACACAGCATCAGGGGGACTATGCCCAAAGCATACACAGGGCAAGAGCAGTCCCGTTCCAAATAGTTGGAACAGAAAGTTTCCCACTTCATGAGAGCACTCAAAAGTACTTGCGTGTCTCTACAGGAGAAGGAATCTCGTAGGAAATACAGGTATGGTCCCATCAGATAGGCTTAAGAACACGAACCTCAGGATCAAATATTTTTTAAGTAACAGCAGTTTCCTAGAACAAAGGTCAAGGCTGTCTGCTGGGACATAGAAATACACAACACCAAGGTACATCATACAATGTCTAGTGCTCAATTAAAAATTACTGGACAGGTAAAGATGAAGAAATACACAACAAAATGAGGAAGATTTTTTTAGAAAAATCAATGGAAAGTGACTCATAAGCGATAAAGATGATAGCATCAGTACATAAATGAATAAAAGGATTAAAAACATACACAACTGGGGCTAGAGAGATGTCTCAGTGTTTAAGAGCACTAACTACTCTTCCAGAGGTCCTGAGTTCAATTCCCAGAAACTACGTTGTGGCTCACAATCATCTATAATGAAATCTGGTCTCCTCCTCTGGTGTGCATGAAAACACAGCACTCATGTACATAAAGTAAATAAATAAATCTTAGTCGGCATGGTGGCGCACACCATTAATCCCAGCACCCGGGAGGCATAGGCAGGCAGATCTCTGTGAGTTCAAGGTGAGCCTGTTCTACAAAGTGAGTCCAGGACAGTCAAGGATACACAGAGAAACCTTGTCTCAAAAAACCTTAAAATAAATAAACAAACAAATAAATAAATCTTTAAAAAAACATATACAACTATGCCTGATATATACAAATACACACACACATATATACATATACACACATATACATATTTACATATGTACATATAAACATATGTAGATATGTATATATAAATATATATACCACTAGGTCTGATAGTAGTATACACACACACACATAATCAGGCATAGTAGTATATGCTATTAATCTCAGAATTGGACAGGCAAAATTTTTGTGAATTCCTAGGCCAGCCTGATCTATGTTACTACTTTCACCCAGCCAGGGCTACATAATGAGATCCAGTTACAAAACTAAAAATCAAAACCAAAAACAAAACAAATCAATAATGATGTGACAGAGTGAGGCAGTGTAAAGGTTCCTCTACCTCTTATTCTTGCAGAGGTCATTTCAGGTTTAACTAGCATTTGATCTCCTTGATGGAGAATCCCGTGGAAAACTACCCAGCTCTGTTCTCGGAGCCCAAGATCAGGATGTCCTAGCTAACTTCCCGCTTATCTTTGCCTTGGTTAAAACTGCTTGTTTGTGTGGAGCCTCCTCCAGATGATGACTTGCTTAGCTTTTGTTAAAACTCTTGCTTCAAACTTCTTACTCTGTGAATCGCCCGCTGCAGCTGCTCAGTGAGATGGCTGGATGAGTCTCTGTCCTCAAAAACCCCTGTGTTCTGGGTTCTGGGGGCCACACCTAGGTCCCTGGACACTTGAGTGTGGTCCCAGTGTGCTGAAATAAAGATTTTCAATATGTGTACACTGTGCCTGAGAGATCAGCTCTGGTGAGCGCCCTATAACAATGGCTCTCAGATTCAAATCTAGAACTCACACTTTTTTTTAATTTTTAAAGATTTATTTAATTTTATGTGTATAAATGTTTTGCTTACATATATGTGTCAAATGTATAAAGTACCCAAAGCAATCAGTGGAGGGAATTGGATCCCCTGGAACTGGAAATCCAGAAGGTTGTGAGCTGCCATGTGGATTCTGGGAATCCAATCTGGGTCCTTTGCAAAACCAAGTGCTCTTAACTGTGAGCCATCCTTGCAGTCCCAGCAAACACATGCTTAACCTTAATCTTTTACTATCAGGAGACAATCCTGACTCATTTTCCCTCTGCTCAATATTGGGGTTGAGCTGGAACTACTAGGTATTCAAATGTTAATTATTTTGGACCCCTTCCCCCCAGATCTGCTTGCTGTCTTACAAGCAGATTCTCACCTACACCAAGTGATGCTGTGTAACTTTTCTCCCCAATTTATCCCTGATTGATTAATAAAGTTGCCTATAGCCTGGGCTGGGCAGAAGAGAGGTAGGTGGAGCTTAGGTTCCCAGGTTTTTGGGTTAGCAGAAGGACCACAAGAAGAAAGAGAGAGGACAGAGAAAGAGGGAGAAGAGACAGGGGAACTGGAGGTCACCATGGAGTAGCTTAGACTAGAATTAGTCCAAATGGAACAAATGTAAGTATTACGGGATTCTGGCAGAGGAGACAGAAAGACAGCTTATAGCGTTGATTATCTGCCCATCTGTAGTTCTTTAGGCTAATATATATCCCAATTATATTAGGCTTTGTGTCTTTTGTTTAGAAAATAGCTGCTTAAGGAATAATTGACTCCATATTAATCTCCAACATTAGTTATTACATACAGAATAACTAATTCCTTCTACAGCCCAATTCTTTGGATTTTTAAAAGCTTTAAGCTTTATTCATTCACTCCATCCATCCAAGCCGCTTCAGCACTCGTTGTTGGCACCCCACATTTTACAGATTATTCACAAGCTCCTACTTAATCATCACATTGTAGGGAGAGACTCCTGTCCTCCATGACTCTGGACTGGCTTACATCATCAGTGTTTCCCTAATGCCTAGCAGACAGAGTTCTAACAGGTCACTCAAATGAATGATTATCTCACTTACAACTGGAAAGTATCTTGGTTGGTAATAGTGTGTTGAGAACAACTTGGGCTCCAAACAGTTTTGCTATAAAATCACTGAGCTTTTGTGTAACAAATTGTGGACTTGTGTTAGAAAAGAAAATGGGAAATGGCTGTGGAGATAAGAAGCAGCCATGAAAAGGAGAGCCATATCTGGCAGATGTGGAGTGGGTGCTGTCAATAAAGCAGCCAGGCATTGTAGATAGAATTGATTCCATTTGAGTGGTCAGGGAGCAGATGCCAAAATGGAATCCAAAGCACCAGTGAGGTGTTCCAGCATCACTCCTTGCCAGGCAATGTAAGTTCTTAGGACCTCAATACTGCCTATGTCTTCTTCTTTTTTTTTTTTCTTTTCAATTTTTTTTCAGTTTTTTAAATGTATTTTTTATTTCTTCAAATTACATCTCAATCACAATCCCCTCCCTCCTCTCCCCTCCAGTCCCACCCTCCCACCCCCTTCCCCCTCAACTCTCCATCGTCTTCCCTTTTTTTTTAAATTTAAGATATATCTTTTCCCCCCAAAAGCTCCCCCTTTCAGTCCAGCAAATGGTTTTTTCTCTTATAACAATAAATACAATACAAAACAACAAAAATAAATAGGCCACAATTATGAGAGTTATATGGCTTAGCATACATTCCCAATGTCCGGTCCATATGTATTTGGCACCTGACTTTAATATTCTACTATCTAACCATCTCCATGAATTTAAAGTTCTATATCTAACTCAGCTTTCATACTAACTTGCATCACAATTTTAAAAACATCTTCTTAGATCCAGAACACCCTCTTGACTCCTAAACAACTCAAAATTTAACTATGAGACTCTAGCTATCTATTCTTCAACCACCTCAGAGACCTGAGAGGGATAAATATATCTGATTATATAGGAAGTGCAGGGCCCACAGTTTCCAAAACTAAGAACTGACATACCAGTGGCTGCCTGGACAGTTCCCATTTTCTCTCCATACATTATAGCATCAATCTTCAGCCGTTTGGCCCCGTTTCTCTGACAGATATTGATTTCAAAGCAGGAATTATGAAGGACTTGCCTACCCTGTCTTGGCAGAGCTAGGCTGTCGACTTACCTGCTTCCAAGTTTTGTCCTTTTTGGACAGAATTCTGTCTACAGTTGAAGCAAGGATTTTTTCTTGCCAAGAGATAGGCTTGCCACTAATTCAACCATCTCCCACTGGAGATTCTTTAATGCTCATCTTCTACTTGGAGTAGAATAGGGGGTGCTGTCAGGAGCTGACATGTCTCGATATAAAAAAAAATCTTAAGTTAAGAAAACATCTTTGAATGCCATATTCTGCAGATCTCTTGAGGTTTTTGAAGACCCCCTATCTATCTCTTATATTTAGATAAGCAAATGTTGCTTGCCTCTCAGCAACTTGATTTCTGATTAACTTAGAAAATAACTGTGATAAACTGTCATAGTACCTAACAAAATGACAAGCTTGAATGACTATTAGTTTGCATTTCTTAATTATCATAAACAGTTTATGACAGTTGGTAGCAAAAGGCTGAAACTTCACATTTCATTTTTAAGCATTACTAGGTACAATACCTTTAAAAAGCGTTACCTTTAATTTTGTATCAATATACAAAGATCAATACCAATGTGGCCAAATATAATCTTAATTTTGTATCAATATACAAAGATCAATACCTATGTAGCCCAATATAATGTTAATTTTGCATCAATATACAAGGGTCAATACCATTGTGGCTAAATATAATCTTAATTTTGTATCAATATACAAAGATCAATACCTATGAAGCCCAATACAATCTTAATTTTGCATTAATGTACAAAGATCAATACCAATTTAGCCAAATATAACATTAATTTTGTATCAATATACAAAGGTATAAGGGCATATTCAATAATCTGTCCTTTTTTCTTGATCTTTCCTTTATTATGTCTATGTCCCATTTTTTCTCAAGTCTGTTCACTCCTACATAGGAGAGAAAGAAGGATACAGAAAAGAAAAAGAGAGAAGTCCCTGGGTCTAACCTCCAAAACCTATTTAACAAGACCATTTTAACAGCTTGTAATCTCTCCCCCCAAAATAAGAAGATTATCTGTAACCCATCAAATGACCAAAGGGAGGAAAAACACACTCCTCACCTTCTGGGGATGGGACGTCGCTCTCTTAAAATGACTTCCTCCTGATAGGGATGTAGTAAACCTGTTTGGGGCCCAAATAAGAATGGAAAAAATGGTTTAAAAATGTTAAAATCATTTGATGTTTAGTCCTTTTGTGCTCAGCTATTTAGATGTTCTAAGAAGTTCATAGACAGAAGCTGAACTTCAGGGCTTTACTGAAGTTTTGGCTGGAGCAGTCTGTGGAGCTGAACAATCTTAGTGATTTTGAGTTGTTGTGGTTGTAGACTTTTGAGAAAACAGCTATTGAGGAAGTCTGCAAGGCTGGATCATCTGGGCTACTTATCTTCTTTGGTGTCTGATCTGTTTTCTTCTGAGGTTTCAGTTGTCCAGTTGTCCCTGGATTCCTTGGATGAATGCTTTAAATCTCCTGGAAAGATAAGTCCAAATTTTTTCAACTCTTGGAGGTTTAGAAAACCAGGTTGAACAGCAGTAACCTTTCCTTGGCTCTGACTCTTTACTGTGTGAATGACACTCCCAAGATTGGTCATGAGGGGATTAACCTCAAATCTCTCTCTGCCTTTAGGAGGCAGGTCATCCATCCTTTGTGACCTTGGTGGATCATGTTCTTCAGCATGGAATAATATCCAGAGCGGCTTCATGTGTTGAGTTTGGAGAGTAGAGGATGGAGGTGATCCTGGGTGCCCTCCATTAGCATTTGGTAAAACTGACTCCACACTACCTCCTGAGAAATGGCTTTAATGGCTGGGTATGGTGGTGCATGCCTTTAATTCCAGCACTCAGGAGGCAGAGGCAGGCTGACCTCTGTGATTTCAAGGCCGAATTGGTTTACAAATTGAGTTCCAGGACAGTCAGTACTGTTACATAGAGAAACCCTGTTTCAAAAACAAAAAAAAAAAAAAAGAAAAGAAAAGAAAAAAGAAATAGCTTTAAAAAGAACCTTATTTGTTTTGGTGAAGTGACAATCTAATTCATGTAAAGAAAGAGAGATTTCCTAAAAGAGAAATGGGTCTGTTGCTAACTTTGCTTACAATGAAGACATTTTACATGATTGTAGAACAGCTTTTCCTGTGAACCTCTAACTTATTTGAAATCTGCTTTTCCAAGAGGAAAAAGGCCTTTACATTTGTAATATCAAGAATCTACTGAACTGATCTTCCCACAACTGAAGGATTTTTATTCTAAAATTCCATCAAACCCCATCTTTTAAACGAAACTTCCTCCAGTGTTGCCAGCATCCCAAGAATAATTCTTTGGCAGGGATTGTGTTCACCATATCTGTATTTCTTCTTTCTCAACTGATGTGGCAGCTGCTCATGTAAGAAGGAATTATTTCTCATCAGCAGACTCAGAGGGGGCTGCCCATCTACAGCAAGCCCCAGGAATCTCTGCCATATTATAATGTAATATGAGTGTATACATCAATGAATAATAAGTTCTAACATGATTTTAAAGAGAGGGAGAGAGTGAGAGAGTTGTGGTTGTGTGGGTTTTTGCTGTTATTGTTTGTTTTTTGAGACAGGGTTTCTCTGTGCAGCCCTGACTGTCCTGAAATTCTGTCAGTAGACCAGACTGATCCTAAACTCAAACTCAGAGATCAGTCTGCCTCTTCCTCTCAAGTGCTGGGGTTAAAGGTGTGTGCCACCATGCCCAGCTCAAGTAACTGTAACCACCCTCAGAAGGGATCAATGTTGTCGTCATATGGTAGATTGCTCCTCACAAGAGCAGGCTGTAGTCAAATAATGAGTCTGGTCTCTCTACAAATAGTTCATGCCTATGAATAGTTTCTGGGCTTGTCTTCTTCATTCCCTAAAATGTCCCCCTATTGCCTAACAAGGAGACAAGGGTCCCTCTGGCCAATATCTATTATAAAAGATAAAACAGGACTTTGGCAGACAGAGGAATGAATGGGCTGATACCAGTTGAATTAAAGCATCTATTAACATATTAATTATTATTAATTATAAAAGTGTCCAGAAAAAAAAATCCTGAAGTGTAGAACGCCTCTACCCTAGCCTGTTGGTAACATCTGATATTTTAATTACAACAAAAGAATGAAAGAGAGGGATGTTCTGTCTGTGTGCTCTGTCTTTCAACCAGTGACTTCCTTACTGGACATGAAATGTCCAAACCCTGTTATCTTTCCTTCTGGTTCCCCACCCTGCTGGAGAGAGACTGTGTTCTCTGAGGCACCTCTCTGACCCCCGCAGGGCTCTGTGTAGGTAGAACCCCCAATGACCCTCTCACCAGCTTCATTCCCTTCTTGCTTGATAATGCATCCCAGGCATTGTATTTCAGGCTGGTATTTACATGGCTACGTGGGTTATTTCCAGGCCCAGCTATTAGCAGCGAATACAGTGACATTAATATGAGTAAATGCAGGAAAAGGGATGAAATAAAACATATCCTATTGAAGGAAATGAGGGCTCCTTAAGAAAGGAAAACACACATAGGAAGGACACGGGCATATCAGGATACGAATAGGCCCCTGGGGAGCCGTGGATTCCACAGACATGATGTTATTGAAGTACTTGATACTGGAGTAAGCACCTGCGGAGATGAATTACACCCTTGTGCAGACCACTAACGTTGGGTACTGACATTGCAGGAAGTGCTTATGGTATATTTCAAATCCCTTGCCCACTCCACAAATATCCAATGAATCAATCAGTGATAAAGGACACTAGCTAAAAGGCTTAAAATGCCGAACAAGCCACCTCCCCTCCTCAGAGAAGCTGCCACCTTTAATTTATTAGGGGTTTCCTAGTCACTCACACCTCCTGGCCTGGAAAGGCGAGATGAGTGATTAACACCTTCAGTGCTGGGTTGGGGGGAGGCAGGAGGGCTGGCATTGGGCATGGCTTTGCTAACAGCTGTTCTTTTTTTCTAAGGCATCATTTGTACATACTTTTAGGGTACATTATGATAATTTAATGTGTGCACAGTGAACAGTAAGCAGAGTAATAAGCACCGTGGAGTTCTCTGGCAATTACCCATCACCCCCCACCCCCTTAACTTAGTTGTAGAGTTACAAAGGAGGAAGTCACTTCTTTAGCTCTGGGGAGACAGAGTTGAGGTCCATGTTCCCTTTTTCAGTTATAGTCATGCTGTCTCATGTACTCAGGGCGAACTTTCTAACGATTGCTCTGTAAGTGGGAAATCAGAGAGAGACACTATGGGAGTCTTTGTGCCTGTGATAACAGATAACATGAAAGCTCTCGCCAAATACAATGAGCGACTCCTGAAAAACTCATGTGTGTTGTATTTAAAAGGAAAATGACTGTCAGGAAATGTGCCCCAGTTGTAATACTGGTCAACTTTGGGTGGTAAAACTTGACTTTTATCTTCTTTTCTCCATCTTTAAAAAATATTTTTTTTTTATGTATATGAGTCCTCTCTCTGCATGTAGCCCTGCATTCCAGAAGAGGGCACCAGATCCCATTATAGATGGTTGTGAGTCACCATGTGGATGCTGGAAATTGAACTCAGGGCCTCTGGAAGAGCATCCAGTGAACTCAGGACATTATTCCGGGAATGTCAGACAGGGTGTTTGGGGGTAACCCTTGAATAGGAACATGGGGAAAATGGGATGGTCCTTTTGTAGTGTGGGTGGGCTTTATCTAATCAGTTGAAGGCCTGATAGCAAAACAAGGTCTGGATAAGCAGGCTCCTCCATGCTTGCCCATCTCTAGCTGGGACACAGATCTTCTGCCTCAGGATACAGACTGGAGCAGACATCACTGGCCCTTTTGGGTGCCACCTTTCCATCTACAAACATGCGGACATCTCAATCTCCATGGATCCAAGAACCACATTCTTCCAAGGAATTTGTTTGACATTCTTACTTCCTGTTACTTGTTTCTCTGGAGAGTGCTGCCTACTACAAAGACTCAGATGTTTACACATTTTTCTCTCCCATTGTTTCTATACCTAGAAAGCAATTTTCTAAAATCATGCAAATGTAAGTACTATGCAAAGAAAACCTAACAGAATTAATCCCACCGAGAGCATTAATATTTCATTTCCAGTTTAATTCTGATATTTCTACTTCCACATAATCTCAAGGCACTCCAAGAATATAGCCATCAGTATCATTTACTTAAAACCATACAAACACTCAACTAGTTCTAAAAGCATATTTTTCATGTGTTTAATGTTATTGCATTGAAAATTAAATTAGTTTCAATTCTCTGCCCATGTTACTCTTCAGCAATTTTTAAATCAAGAAAAGCAAAACTCTTAAGTCTGTGCATAAGAAAAAGATGTGCCAGAGCAAAAGCTTGCTGAACACTGACTGCATGCATGGCAGGAGGCTCTCGAGGCTGACAACAGCAAACACTAGATAGACCCTAAGTCCCATCTCAAGGTCCTCATTGCCACCCTGGGTTGATTGCTGCTGTCAATTCATTCTGGAGAAAATCAAGGGTGGCTGGGGAACAGTCACTTGCGGAAGGTCATAGAGTCAGGTCCCAACTATGCCTTAAGCTCATTGCTATAAAGTCGGATGCTGTCTCCACGCTTGAAGAGTCACTGTCAAGCCAAGATGGATATCCAGGAAACCAACACAGGAGTATATATGATTAAGTATTAAATTGGAGTGGTATTTTCATTGACTTCCATCAATTACAGCAAGTCTCGTCTGACTTGTTCCATTTTCAGAACTGAGGTTCAAAGTTGGGAAATAATTCACCCACACAGTTAGTGGCAGCCCCAGAAAGAAAGTCCCAGAATGATGGTTTGTGTTCCTAATGAGGCATAAACACAGACATTGCTCCAGCCCAAGAAGCTGTTTTGAAGAGGCCCAAGTAAAAGCTGTACCACGCCAGCCCTGGCTGCCCAGATGTTCAGGAACACACAATAAAATGATTCTAGGGGGAAAAGCTTTTGTTTGACTGCTGACCTTTATGAAGCCCTTAAGAAATCAAAGATTCTCTGTCTGGGCCTCAGCATCAGGGATGTCATCTCCATAGAACACTAAGAACTAAATGTTCTTTAATAATTATGGGCCAGTGAAGGACTGAGGTAGTAGTGGGAGGCTAAAGAGGGTATTGGAAGAGATAGGGAAAAAGAACAGAGAGGCCAAAAATAAAAGGAGCAAAGAAGAGAAAGGAACAGAGAAAAATTCAGTTTTGCTTCATTCAGCTTGATTTTTAAATTGTCCCACAGTGACTTAGTTAGCTTGCTATCAGTGTTAGAAAGTACCATGATGAAAAGCAACTTGGGGGGAGGGTGGCTGGAGAGATGGTTCTGCGGTCAAGAGCAATGTCTGCTCTTCCAGAGATCCGGAGTTCAATTCCTGGCAACCACATGGTGGCTCACAACCATCTGTGCTGGAATCTGATGCCCTCTTCTGGCATGTAGGAGCACATGCAGATATATATATATTAAATCTTTTTTTAAAAAGCAACTTAGGGAAGAACGGGTTTAATTCAGTGAACAGCTGTCAGGCCACAGACCATCATGAGGAAAGTCAGAGCAGGGATTTGGAGGCAGAAACTGAAGCAGGAGCCATTGAAGAATGCTTACTGGCTTGCTCATTATTTGCTCAGCCTGCTTTCTTATACAACCTAGGACCACCTGCCGAGGGTGATCCTGCTCACCATGGGTTCCCTACATCAATTATTAATCAAGAAAACGCGAGGGGAGCGAAGATGGCGGCGACCTACACTGACACATTCTGAATGCGGGGAAAAAAGAGCCATAAAAAACACAGAGTTACTGGGCACTGTGCATAAACCGGAGGGGCTAGACCCGCCCTGGGAACGCTCACGGCTCCCAAGGGACTGTTAAAAGTCCCAGGGCAAGGCTCTCCCCATCTCTCACAGACACGGAGGCCACTAAACCGGGGATTCGGGGACTCCCATTTGGTGAGGCGCCTGGTAAGATCATTCCCAACTTACAGCAGGCAGAATCAGGGTCCACTTGGCCATAGATCGCTGTCCTATTGGGCTCCCCACACATCAGGTTGAACTTATACCCACTTAGAAAAGGTTGCGAGATAGTGGAAGCCTTAGCAAGGAACAAACAGGGGGCTCAGCGGGTGGTCCGCAGCCGCTCGTGAAGCGGAGGGCGGGAGGTTCCGAGAGAGCGCAGGAAGCGGGGAACACAAAAGCAGGTGGGAGCGGCCAAATCTTGCACACTCACGAGAGCGCAGCTGGGGAGGGAGTACTGCTGGCAGGGCCAAATCCCCGCCAATCCACGGCAGGTCATCTGGGGAGAGAGACAGGCGTGGGTGGGACCAGGGGTCCCTGCACCCACGGCGGAGCTGCTGGAACGAGAGGTGCACTCAGGCAGCCGGAGGATCCGGGGCTTGGGGTACCCACGGGACCCGTGGCGGCGCAGACAGGGAGGAAATCAGGCACAGGGTCCAGCCCTGTGGCGAGAAGACTAGAGAGAAACCAGAAATCGGGACCATAGCTGTATCCTGGAAAATCCAGACATAGCAGGTGTGGAGCCAGACCCTGTCAGCCTCCGGGACGACAAACAAAGCCCACAGAATCTGTGCCTGGGCAAACAGGACCATACCATCAGAACCATTACAGGCTGATAACTCAGAGTGCAACATAGAGAAGTCTGAATTGGGAGCAGTGAAAAAATCCTGGTCCATTACTCACAACCTGGGAATAGGCTGCACCAGATCACAGTGCCTCTGGCCATTAAAATCACAGTGACCTTGAAATCGCCCTGTAAGCAACGACAGATAGCCAAGTAACTCGTCCCCTGTACCAAATCATCCACTGTGGTTCCAAGCACAGAAAACAGACAGCTAAATGCATCCAATGGCGAAAGGTCAAAAAAAAATAGAAATCAAGGAATTATGACTCCAACAAAGCAGAACCACCCTAGCTCATCCAATTCGGATGACCACACACCAACAGAAACACATGAAAACATTGACAATTCTGCAGTATGGAAAGTGATAGAGTCCCTGCAAGAAGAACTTAAATCTATGAAGGAATTCAAAGAAACCACAATTCTACAAATCAAAACAAGGAACAACACCATTAAAGAGCTCCAAGCCAAGGTGACAGAGCTTGAACAGGAAAAGGAAAAAGCCATGAAAGATTTTCATACAAAAACAAGCAAGCTGGAGAAGGAAATGTACAAAACGAACAAAACCATACAAGACATGAAAATAGAAATAGAAACAATAAAGAAAACACAGTCAGAGTTAAAAGAGGAAGTGGAGAACCAAGGGAAGAGAACAGGAACTACGGATGTGAGTATCAACAATAGGATGCAAGAGATGGAAGACAGGATCTCAGGCATGGAAGATTCAGTGGAAGAAATCAGTACATCATCCAAAGAAAATGAGAAGGCTAAAAAATCTCTCGCCCACAACATCCAAGAAATCAAGGACTCATTGAAAAGACGGAACCTAAGAATTATAGGTATAGAGGAAAGAGAAGACTCCCGACTCCAAGGTCCAGGAAATATCTTCAACAAAATCATAGAGGAAAACTTCCCAAACCTGAAAAAAGAGATGCCAATAAAAATCCAAGAGGCATACAGAACACCAAACAGATTAGACCAGAAAAGAAACTCCTCTCGCCACATAATAATTGAAACCCCAAATGTACAGAACAAAGAAAGAATATTAAAAGCTGTAAAAGAAAAAGGTAAAGTCACATTCAATGGCAGACCCATCAGAATTACACCTGACTTCTCCCCAGAAACGATAAAAGTTAGAAGGGCCTGGTCAGATATACTACAAGTCCTAAGAGATCATAGATGCCCAGCCAGACTACTTTACCCAGCAAAACTCTCTATCAACATAGATGGAGAAAACAAGATATTCCATGACAAAATTAAATTTAAACAATATCTACCCACAAACCCAGCCCTACAGAAAATCCTAGAAGGAAAATCCCAACCCAGAGAAGAAAACTCCACCCAAGAAAACAAAGGGAATAGAAAACCCATCAGCAACTAAACCAAAAGAGGAACAGAACCACCGCCTATACCAAACTAATGGGAAATAACAACCCCAGGTCACTAATATCCATCAACATCAATGGACTCAACTCCCCAATAAAAAGACATAGGTTTACAGAGTGGATCCGCAAGCAAGACCCTTCCTTATGCTGTATACAAGAGACACATCTAACTACAAAAGATAGACACTGCCTCAGAGTAAAGGGCTGGGAAAAGGTTTTCCAAGCAAATGGACCCAGGAAGCAAGCTGGAGTAGCCATCCTAATATCAAACAAAACAGACTTCCAACTGAAGTTAATGAAGAAATACAAAGAAGGGCACTATATACTCATTAAAGGGAATATTCATCAAGAGGAAATTTCAATACTGAACATCTGTGCCCCAAATACAAAGGCACCTACTTTCGTAAAAGAAACACTTCTAAAACTTAAAGCGCACGTCGATCACAACACATTAGTAGTGGGAGACTTCAACACCCCACTCACAACAAAGGACAGATCATCAAGACAGAAGACAAACAGAGAAATATTGAGTCTAACAGAGATCATGAAACAAATGGACCTAACAGATATCTACAGAACGTTTCACCCAAACACAAAGGAATACACCTTTTTCTCAGCACCCCACGGAACCTTCTCCAAAATCGACCACATAATTGGTCACAAAGATAGTCTCAGTACATACAAGAAAATTGAAATAACACCTTGTATCTTATCAGACCACCACGGAATAAAGCTGGTCTTCAACAGTAAAAGAATCAACAGAAAGCCTACACACACATGGAAATTGAACAGCTCCTTACTGGATGACCACTGGGTCAGGGAAGAAATAAAGAAGGAAATCAAAGACTTCTTAAAATCCAACGACAATGAAGACACAACATACCCAAACCTATGGGATACATTGAAAGCTGTGCTACGAGGAAAGTTCATAGCACTAAGTGCTTTCAAAAAGAAAATTGTGACAGCTCATATTAGTGAACTAACAGCTAAGCTGGGTGAATTGGAAAAAAAAGAAACAAACACTCCCAAGAAGAGCAGAAGACAGGAAATCATCAAACTTAGAGCTGAAATTAACAACTTAGAATCAAAAAGAACTATACAAAGAATCAATGAAACCAAGAGTTGGTTCTTTGAGAAAATCAACAAAATAGACAGACCCCTAGCCAAATTAACTAAAAGGCAAAGGGAAAGAACACAAATCAACAAAATCAGAAATGAAAAGGGAGAAATAACAACAGACATTGAGGAGATCCAGAAAATATTCGGACATTACTTTAATAATCTATATTCCACTAAATTTGAAAACCTAAGCGAAATGGACAATTTCCTCGATAAATTCCACCTACCAAAACTAAATCAAAATCAGATTAACAGCTTAAACAGCCCAATAACACCTAAGGAAATAGAAACAGTCATTAATAATCTCCCAACCAAAAAAAGCCCAGGGCCAGATGGCTTTAGCACGGAATTCTACCGGACCTTCAAAGAGGAACTAACACCATTACTCTTCAAACTCTTCCACCACATAGAAACAGAAAG
>CAJQZJ010032201.1:2779030-2861148 GCA_907164525.1 Lophiomys imhausi | reverse complement strand
TCTAGTAACCCTCTGTGTCCAAAGTGGACACCTGTAGCATGGTGTTGGCTGACAAAACCAAGATATCCATCTGTATCACTTTTATTTTATATACTCGCTTGCAGTGCTAGGGATCAAACCCAGGAGCTCATGGAGGCTAGGAAGAGCACTCTCTCATGGAGCTGCGTGCCCAGCACAGCAACCACAAAGGATCATTAACATTCTCATGTTGCTGAGGAGGTCACTGAGCCCAACAAATTGTGAAGGTTGTTTTAAGCACTCTACTCTTTTGAAACCACTTTTGTTATGAAATGATTGAAGATCCATAGGAAGTTACAAAAATAGTAGGAGTCCCCCTCCACAGATATCCATCCACCTGTCAGGTGTGGATATCAGAGGTAGAGCTGGACCCTCTAGGCTGAGACAGGGACCAGTTGGAGTCAAGGAAGGGATCGGGATCATATTGGGATAAAGGGATATGGAGCAGCGCCCCGGGAAGACTGCTAATCTGACTGGTGATTTATGAGACAGAGAATTGAGATTTGCTGACATGCTCAGGAAAGCAAAGTCCCACCCAGTTTTCACAGACACTTCCAATAGAGCTGGCCAAGTCCTTGGGGACCCAACAATCTGTTAACTGGGCTCTGGTCACTGTTGAACTTCTGGTTGCCAGCTGGGTACTTGGTGATGCAAGGCTTTCTGGCATTAGAGGCCCCTTCAGTGCACTCTTCATTCCAAGCCACCATCTCTGTCCCTTCTCTTACTCCAACTTGGGAACTTGGAAGAGAAAACAGCTCACATTTGTCACTGCACTATCAACTGGATGGGAGTTATTTCATCAGTGACTGGCACACTTCTCAGAGATCTAGTTCCCAAGAAGGAGGAAACTCCATCCTCTTCCTTAATCATAAAGACTGCTTAGAAGTCACACTTGCCACTATGGCTACCAGACTCAATTCTTCAGATGCCTAACAGTGTTTCTTCCCTCCTTTTCTGTTGGGCACAATATTCCAGGGCTCCCCAATAAGAAGAAAGTTAAATATACCAAGTGCTCACCCCTAGCTTGGTGGTTCCCCTTGCTCCTTTAGTTACTGTTCTTTGAGAGGCAGAGACTATACATGGGAAGGTTGTCTCTGAGTAGCGGGTGAAGGCTAACCTGTCTTAGGGTCTGGTGACAAACTCTGGCCCCTGACCAAGAGCAACAGCAACAGCAAATACAGAAAGTACTTGCATTCTTTAAAAAAGCAATAAATGTTCCCCACTGCAACAAAACCTTTACAGAAGGGGTTGGGGAACTCCCTGCTTAGCTGCATGAAGGGCAAAGGTTACATGGACAGCATGGTAATACATAAGCAGTGTCTTGGTTTTCTTATGGGAATAGTTAACCACCTCAGGTTTCCCCAAGAGGTAATCTATTATATTTTGTCCAATTTCTTCCTCCAAGAACTGAATCAAACCATGATGTAATGCCCAGGGGAGAACAATCTTTTGGAAAGAGTATCTTTCTGGGGACAAGGTTGAGCAAAACATCTTAATATTGTTACAGCTTTTGGCCCTGGGGCCCCAGTTCTTGTCTAGTGGATGGCAGAGTAGTAAAGGGACGTATGTCAAGGACACTACCTCCTGTCCAAGTGCCTGTGAATGCTTAGGATAGTTTTCTTCTTTTGGAGGAATATAGGAGATAAATCCACTGGGACATTTACTCCATGGCTGTGACACACACATGGCTGAGTACACACGTGAGGTTGACATGTACTGAGACTGTTACTCCAACTTGGCTCTGATGTAAACTGGGCTCCTTCTGGATCCTTTCCTCAGCTCTCATTCCCAAAAACATTCTATTAAAGAATGGCAAATCATTCACCATTTGGTTATTGGCAATAGGTACAATTTTGGACAGTTTTTTCAGAGATTCAGGGTACTCTGCTGTACATGTGGACTCAAAGTCTCTTACAACTAAACTTTCACAGGATAGCTTGCTAGGATTCCAGCCATCTGACTCCTTAAGTTCCTACATGCTAGGTGGAGGAAAAACCTCAAGATAGTGAAACCAGATATCTACAAGGGTTCCCAAGCTTTCTGCCTTGTTTCTGTCTCAATTGTTCCATCTTATTGTGTACCTGAACAACACAGGGCAGTTTCTTTTTTTTCCTTTTTCGAGACAGGGTTTCTCTGTGTACCAAGCCCTGGATGTCTTGGACTCTATTTGTAGACCAGGCTGGCCTCAAACCCAAGAGACCTGCCTGCCTCTGCCTCCCAAGTGCTGGGAATAGAGGTGTGAGCCACCACACTGGGCTACAGGGCAGTTTTTTAAAAGATCTCTTGTAATGTTTTAATATAGTGTGGGCTGCATAACATAAGATTTTAAAGGTCAGGACACAGCTCAATTAAGGTTACAAGGTTGTTTATTTAAGAGGAAGATGGATCATTTCTGAAGGGAAAGGCAATGGTGGGATTTGTTTAAATGGTTCTAATTTGACTAGAGGTCAACTGTTTTAAAATCCCCAAATAATTTTACTTAGATTAAAAAGGAATCCTTCAGCTCTCAGAGGTTTAAAAAACAAGTGAGATTTCGAATAAACAAACCAGTTAGCCTCATGTCACTCAAGGAGTCTAAGAACTTAAAGGTACATTTTAAAGTTGGAATATAAGTGTTTTATTCCAGGCATTTTCTGGGTGGGTACCTTTGTCCCCTTTTTGAATCTCGCAATCAATCACATTTGTCTGAAAGCTAAAGCATCTTCAATGTTTTGGGATTTGTCTCTCTGGAAGACATAAGTTGGGCTAGTCTGCAGGAATGTAACGGAACTGGCAGTACTTAGGGAGCAGCAGCTTTGCGTGGAAGTGCACTGCTAGGTTCAAGATGTAGCTGATGAATGATGTTTGCCTTCTTCCCTATTCACACAAATGTAGATAGTGTTACACAAAATACTCCGTGAAAGACCTTTCAGTTACATGGGAGCATCTGAAAGGTGGGTTGAAGTCTTTCTTCCCTGACAGACTGCCTGGCTTACAAATTTGTTTCCACTATGTCTTGGTTAAGACACAAACTGAGAACCTGTGGATGCTAAGTAACCATAAATCCCAAGTTATTACTGCGATTAATAATAAACGTACTTTGTCAGGGTCATGAAGCGAAATGGCATATTACAAAATGAATTATCGACTATGCACAATACTTTTTCCCTGTGGAGGCAAAGGGGTACTTAAAGGCAAGTAGGGGTGACTGGAGTCAGTACACAGTGCTGGAGGTTGCCTCATAAAGGAACCATTGATGCTTCTTAGAGGATTCTTTGGGAGGGGGCACAAGGGGCCTTTAGTGCATATTTGCTGGGCTTGATGACCTTAGAATTCTCAGATTCTTAGTGGTCTCTAAATGTTTAAATACTTAAATCAAGCATTTATCACTCTTTAGGGACTTCTGTGGAATTATTTATATTGGGAATTAGTATTATCAGACAGTTCATTCTTAAAATATTAGCAAAGGTTGTCTAGTTAAAAGTATTACCACAAATGCAATTCTTTAAGACAAATCTCTAACATTTTAAGAAAAAAAGTTACCTGTAAGCTGTAAATATGTGCATTAAGTTCCCCTTGTGGTATTTATTTTGGCTGTGACCTCTCCTTATTTAGTTGAACAAGGGCTAAAAATTGTCAAACCAAATTCTTGTCCTGAGAGTTGAACTCTGCTGCCAGTTTGAGAGAAACACACGTCCAGGTTTAGGGAATCTGTTGTTTGTTTTGGCTATGACACAGGGCAGAACTGTTTCCATCCCATTCGAATACATTCAAGAGAGTTTGAAATATTGCACAATAAAAGCCATTCATTATATCTGTCTCCTTTCCCTTCCAAAAACAAAAATGGCTGCCCAGTTCCAAGTCGACACAGGGGGCAGGAAGAAGGAGGCAGAGGGTCACTGGAAACCACCCAAGACTAACATCAGGTTTTTCAGGTTTGAGTTGGAGAATAATCTTAAAATCTTCATTCTCAGTTTTAAACTTTAAAACCAGAAAAGATAATACTGGCACGAACAACAGAAAATAGGCATGCTGTATCTGTTCAAATGTCAGGTAGAAAAACATACGATTTACCTTCTGGAAAAAAAAAATCATTTGCTCAGTTTTTGCTAGGAAATTTCAACTGTTTGATGTCAATTTTATACTGAAAAAATTATTCCACTATTTGAAGCAGGCATTTGGAAGAACAGTTTTGTAAACACCCAAGGCGCCTTCAGAGAAGGAAATGACACTGAGTCTTGTTTACCACTAGACACCCAGGGTATCAGAGCACTGGAGACACAGTGTTGTTTTAAATGGTGGTGCCTCTAACAAACCACTGTTAACCATTATGAAATATCACAATGCAGAAGAAATTTTTTTCAAGTATACTTAAGTAGGGTGACTAAGGCCATAAAAACCAACTATTAGACCTAATAAACAAGTTTAACAGCTTCCTTGAAATTCCAGAGATTAAAACCTTAGGTTTACATGTAAGTTTGTAGAAATCTGAATTTTCCTTTACCTAAACCTAAAATACCAGCTGCCTGAGGCTCTGCAGCTCACTCTTACCTCACAATGCAAACTACTTAGTCAATTTAAACATTATGGACAGAAGAGGGAAAAAAGACTTAAAGGAGGGTACTTTCAACTGAACATTGGGAATCTTTACAATATCCCAGCCACCCCTTATAGAACACAAAAGTACTTTTCTTTTATACTCACATTTCTTTTCATATATGGCATAATGCTTAACATACCAAAACATAGAAACTTCCAGAAAAAGTACTTAAATTCCAATCTCTTACTTCTCTAATAAGTTTTAGAGTCATATAACCTTTAGGATCTGACCTCAGTTGAAGACATAGGAAAAAAAAAGCCCATTTAATGTAACTTCTCATCTCCTCACTTCAGTATTAAAAAAAAAGGATTAGCTGGGTGTGGTGGTGCATGCCTTTAATCCCAACACTTGGGAGTCAGAGGCAGGTAGATCCTTCTGAGTTTGAGGCCATCCTAGTGTACAAACTGAGTTCAGGACAGCCAGGACTACACAGAGAAACCTTATGTCAAAGAACCAAAACCAAACCAAACAGACAAAAACCAAACCAAAACAAAACAAACAAACAAAAAAAAAACTCAACCAAGCAACAACAACAACAACAAAGGCTTAAAGAATGTCCAAAAGGGAATACTCCAGCATACTGGACACATTTGAGGTTGGTAGGCCACAGTATGCTATGATCAGTCTATATGCAGCCAAATCAAGGCCATGCAATTTTCCAGTGAATTTAAGAGATAATTCTGCTGTGTGCAGGTGTACAATTATTTATTTGAATTTAATACCAACTTCACTTGATCTAAGTCTTCAAATCCAGATTAAGATTCACTGGAACAGAGACGAGGCAGGAGGAGACTTAAAAGTTGTAGGAAGTTGAATGTGTCTTTACATTTTTGTTAAGTTCAATTCAGCTCTAGTCTTTCAAACTTATGTCTCAGCAAGATCTATTCACTAGTTATAACAGAAGGAAAAATAACACACCAAAAGCCTACAGGTGATGAAGCCAGCATTTATAGCTTCCACCCAGTAATAATGAAAGAGTGTTTGTAAAGAGTGTGCCTTGTGAAGACCCTCCTCTTGCAGTGAGGCTGGTCCCACCGGAGGGGAGACTGACCTGGGAAGGCCTTTACAGGCCTGCCCTACAGTTACTCTGTCTCTTGTAAGGAGAAACAGAGCATCCAAAAACTTAGAAACATTGTCTGCAAACAGTAGTTGCTGAATAAATGGCTGGTGAATGCTTAATTAATAGTCTCCCTGACGGTGGTGACTTGGTCTAGGGAAATCTATCTAGTAGGAAACAATTTTCAAATCTTAAAGTTACTTTTTGAGCATGGCATGACAGCTTTTATACTAAACACAACTGTAATACTTTATGAAAATAAATGAACCAAATTTACCTTTTGTAAAAAAAAAAAAGTTAATCTAATTGTGAACTTTAATTTAGAAGACAATGTCCAAATAAAGCCAATCACTTGTAAACAACTGTCAGGGACTCAGGGTCATGATGCCAATGAACTGCAGGAAAGTTTCTCTGGGCTCAAGAATAGGCTTCCAGGGAAGCCTGCCTCCCACCCTTTCTCTGGATGCTTCTACTGCTGACTCATGGTCTCCAAGAAAGGAGTGTGCTCTGGGTATCATGAGGGCCCTAGAGAGATGCCGTGACCCTTTGCTTCAGCTGGGCTGTAGTCTGTCCCCATCTCCACAAGTGAACAGTAATAAAATTCACAGCCATAGGGATGACTCTTCAAGATATTGTGGTGCTAGTATAGTAAACATGCAGATCAACAGAGTAAGGCCCAGACACAGATTCATATGATTTCAACAAAGGTATTCACACAATTCAGTGAATAGATAGCAGTTGATTTCCATTTAAACAAAAGGCCACTGCACTTCCTACAGCACACAGAAATTAATTAGGTGGAAAACTGAATCAAGAATTTTTCCAAAATTCAAACAGTATGTTCTTTTAAAAGTCAATTCTTGCTAGTTGTTTTACTTCAATAAACTGAACTTTTAAAATAGTTCTTTCAATTTAAAGTGTGAGTCAGGCATTATCAATCACACTCTCCTTGCTATGCCAACTCAGAGCTATACCCTCATCCTGAGTCTCCAGGCAGAGTAGACGAGTAACAAAGAATATGTACAAAATACCATGGGACAGGAGAATATCAATGTGAGATAGAGAAAATGATAGAAGGCTAAGATGTATATCAGAGGAACTTTCCAGAATCTACAGAAGAGAACCCAGCCACAGATGTCCAAATATGTAATTGCAAACAGGGTTGAAAGACTGAAGGATACGAGGGCCGTCCGCAGTAATGACAGCCATAGTACTCCGTGGAATAGAGGCTGCAGAATGGAATATACATCCATCACATAGGCAAACAACCATACTTGCCAGGCACAGGAAGCCCGGAAGAGGCACGGCAGCTGAGTTTCTGTTTACAGAAAGCTGTTTATGCTTCATTTAAATTATGTGTTCTCTGATTTATCCACTTAACACTTGTCAAATCCTGATAAAAATGAGTAAAAAGTTCAAGCAACAGCAGGTACAAGAAGCCCTGGCCTTCACGTCTGTACATGGACGGAAACTGCAGGAACCACACTGCCATCTTCTGGAAGAAATGAGAAGCTGCAAGGACAGAACAAGGAGGAAGGGAGACATTCTAGGTTAAGCATCCAGGGTTAGTTGCTTCCAGAAAAAAGATTAAGGTAGGGAAAAATAATTTTCAGTTTACTATTAATGAAAAGAAATGGGGGAGGGGTGGTGTTGGCAAGCATGATAAAACACAGAAGTTAACACTGAGCATCTGATACAGGTGAGACACAATAGATTATAAGAAACTATCTAAGGCAGTAGTTCTCAACTTGTGGGTCGTGACTCCTCTAGGGGCCATTTAAGACCATTGGAAAAACATATTTACAATTCATAACAGTAGCAAAATTATAGAATCAGTTACAAAAATGAGTCCATGGGTGGGGATAAGCACAATATGAAGAACTGTATTAAAGGATTGCAGCATTCGGAAGGTTGAGAACCACTGATCTAAGGAATGTTTACAAACATCAACCAAGCATTTATAATGAAACATTTCAAAATGAACATAATTTGCAGGGTGGAATCAGTGTTAATGTAGGCACTGGAAAACGAGACGAAGTGTACATCAGGCACCTAGCCACAATCAGCTGGCACTTTCTGAGAGCTCAGGGTATTGTCCATCAGAAGCAGCAGAGCTGACATTACCATATTTAGAGAGAGGCAAACTGCGATCAATAGCTTTTGAGCTTCATCCCAAACAAGGGCAAAATATTAAAATTGTTCTTAAAACCCAAGCCCGTCTAACATGTTTCTAAGTTTGTGTGTTTGGAAAACCTCTCATCCCCCTTCAAAAATTACCCAACCTGAAGTTTCCAAACAAGTCAATTCTTTCTCTTGTTGGGTGTGTTTAGTGGTACTGACTTAGTGACCACATACACGGGAGAGAAAAGTCCATAAATGATTTACATGTAGCGATAAAAGAAAGTTTTGGACAATTCACCCTTGAGCAGAAGAAACTGGGGATCACTTTGCCTGTTAATGTAAAATACATCAGTCCTTCTCAGCAGGGACTCCAGACCTTGTGGTGCCAAGGCGGTAACAAATAGCCCCACCTCTGAGGGGGAAATGAGCCGCCCAGCAGGAGCTTTCTTCCCTGGCGGGTTATTTATAGGGAACTCTATTTGTTAACATGTTTCTGCTATCAGGCTGAAAGACAGCTAGTGATTGAAAGGATTTTTGGGATTATTGTTTAATGATAAGACGACTTATGTAATTTGCAGATTCCAGATATATGGTGGTTTAATTTTTAAATTGTTGCCACCAAGACTGGGGGATCGCGAAAGCTTAGCTCTGAGGGAACAGGCAAGCAATGATTTGGACATTAGGAAACAACATTTCAACTGTTGGAAAATCCTTTTAAAAGAAATCAGTGATCTACACCATGCTTCATGTGGGTAAACAAACATATTTACTTGAACACTTTTAAGTTTCTACTTTCCAAAAATAAACTTAATAGGAAACAATGAATTAAACTCCGAATTACGAGTGACTGATGTGAATAATCTGGAAAGATTGCACAGTTATTTCTAATTTCATATTTATTTATAACAATGGATCTACAGAGTTCCAGTCACTGAAGGAACTTTCAATGTAGGGTCTCACTTTCATTTGATTACCAAAGGAAAACTTTGATTTGAGACAGACAGCTAAGTCATCAAAGCTGGTCTTCATTTTAACCCAAAGAAAAGAAGAGGTCATTGTAAAGGATGTTTCCAGAACAGTCTAAGCCTTAAGTGGTAAATGGGTACATACAAGGGATAAAAATGCAGAAACACATCGTTGGGTCTAGAAATGAACACTTTAACAAAGTATTAATAAACACACTAAGGGTTTGGAGGGAGAAGACATGAAATTCAGTTATTCCTCCCTCAACACAACTCAGATGACTTTTATTAGAAATATGCAAGGCACTGAAGTTGACTAGAGTTGGAAGAAGTAAGGAGGAAGCTGGGGTCATTTCTCATCTTAAGAGCCAGTGCCAGGTGGAACAGTCAGTCCGTGCCTTGGTTCTCCTGTGCCCAGCCCGTTAGGGCAGTTGAGAACTTTCTCTCTTCTTGAGAGAGGATCTTCTCTTGAGGCATGGGGGCTGAGTGGTACTCTCAGCATTTTTGAGTGTAGACACACAAAAACTCTTCCTCCTTTTCCCGGGTACCATGGAAGAACCAACATCATGGCTCTCACTGTCTGAGACGGAAGGCAGGGCACCTGGGTTCTCTCCTGAAGATACAGTCTCTTCTTTGGAGGATGTAGTTTCAAACCCTTTCCTGTCAAAGATGCAGATTGTCATTCTCCTGGTTTTCCGTAAAGTGGGAGGACTTGGAGACAGCCATGTAAGCCCTGTATTTTCCAAGTCTCTCTGGAGCCTTGTGCTGCGCCTCACTTTGGCTCTCTGGCTTGCTCTCTGGAAGCTTTGCTCTAGGGTGTCAGACAGATCTTCAATCAGCTGGGAATTTTCTAAACTAATTCTTACAGAGGTTCCCGCACTGTGAGAAGATGCAGGGCTCCTGTTTTGCTCCAGGGATGATCCCTCAGCCTCACAACAATGCAGAGTAAGTCTTCTCCACTTCCTTTGTCTCCTCCCACTCAGGACGCTCCTGGTCTGTGCACATTTTCTCCCCACATTCTCACTTTGGCTTGTGGATTCTTTTATATTCTCAACAAGGACATTTTCTGAACCATTATGTTCCCTTTCCGGGTCACATCTGGACGGGTTGCACTGCACACTCCCCTTTGGAGCTAGGCATTCGCTCTCTTCCTCACACTTTATATTCATATTCTTGGAAACTGTAAGGATCTCACAAGGATTTTCTGCACTTTCACCAGCCTTAAAAAATTCCTGGCACTGAGGGGTACACAGAGGCTTGGGATTATTGGACACAATGTGTCCTTGGGTCACAGAGGCACAAGGCACAAGGCTGCTGTTGGTCTTGACCCCGCTTTTTGGCTCCTTTGCACTCTTATGCTTACTTTCTGCTCTGGTGTTACTGTCTTGACCTGTGTCCCTGGTACTGGCATGTGGCCCTCCCTCAGATGCAGCAGTGAAAGGCAGCAAGTAGCAGCACAATCCAGACACATGAGACTGGTCAAAAGCTGGATCCAGTTCAGACAAATATTCCTTCTGTGGCGAGAGTCTCTTTCTTTTCACAGGAATTTCAAGAGAGATCACTTCTTCCGGCTCACCACTCACATTGGAATCATCTATGGTCATATAAACACACAAGTTCAGTTACAAAGGCCTATTAAAAAAGCAGAGCTTGACTTCCATCAAATTGCTCTATGTAATACTGTCTTAAGCTCTCAGAACCCACACACCCTACAATCATCACACTGTTCTTGTTCTCATCTGTCCTCCTTTGTCTCTCTTACTGCTCCAGTCCATAGGTTAAGAAAACAAGTGGTCAACACACGAGTTAATAAAGCACACAACTTCAGACTGTGAAAATCAGAAAGACTGCTGCCTTATACAGTTTCCTCTTCTCTAATGCACTTCCCACACCACATGGTCAAACAATGTGAGACATTTCCTAGTTACGTGAAAAAAATGAACACACTTTTCAAATACTTCTGTCAATGTTTTCTTGAAACAAGGTGATTAAATATCAGAATTCTGGGGATTTGAAGACATAGCAGCTGAATGAAGTCTTCCAAGAATTCCCTCTGCCTCTAGAGGCATTGCAGATGTGGCTGTTATGTCACATGTGTATCAGTAGGTGGCAGAGGGGATGTAGGCTATGTCTATATTCAGTGTTCTGACCTACAAACATCTGAATGAATAGTAGCCTAACATTCTCAGGTTAAAAAACCAAGCTGGATACCAATACCACTTTGACACCATGGGCCCCGGAAGGGGAGCTAGCCTGCATCAACTACCAGCGCAGCACCAGACAAGCACCAGATGGGCTCCCAGGACAGGAAGCAAGCCAGAGACTAAAAGAACCCTGCCTGGCCCTGGTTGTGGGTGAGTCAGCCCCAAGGGAGTAAGTGTGGGAGAGCCAGCTGTCTTCTGTCTGCTTTGCAGTGGTGTTGGTGAGGGAGAGGTCCCTTCCCCTCCCTTCTGCCCTCATCACCAGTTGTGGACAGATCAGGCCCAGATGGGGTCGCAAGAGCAGGTTCCTAACCCTACCATGCTGTAGCACTCGGGAGAGCAGGCCCTGCACCTTGTCTGGGCAGCACATTACAGCTGGCCCTGGATATGGGGGTTGTGGGTGAGCCACCCCTGAGGGATCGAGTGTGGGAGAGCTAGCCCTGTCTTGTCTGCTTTATAGTGTTGAGGGAGAGATCCCCTTTACTCTCTTGCCCTCGCCATAGGTAGCAGGTGGAAGAGTTGGCCCTGATAGGGCCATGAAAGGAGGACACCTGGTCCAACCCCTTACCCTTGGCAGGCCTTGCAAGAACTAGGGCTTTGAGTTGGCTCACTCCAACATACACCCCTGGATGAACTGCTGGAATGCATGAAGAGGTCAGTTCCACAGACCAAAACTACAGGATCTCCATGACACAGGACAATAACAGCATATCTGAGAGGAGTCCTAGTGAGGTTCCAGTATTGACAAAGTAGCAGAAGTGAGAAGCCTCCTACCAGACCAAGGAGTCATTATAATGAGTTATTTGCAAGCAAAAATGTGTGGACAAAAGGGAATATTGTGGGACACACTGAGACATAGGACAGCTTCTACAATGAGACTTTTTTTTATGTTGAGGGAGGTTGCAAAGGTGGAGGGTGGGTCTGAGGGGAGGTGGGAGATGAGAGGGAACAGGGCACACTATGTGAAATTCACAAAATAAAAAAACAATTAGAAGGAAAAAAAAAAGAATTCCCATGCAATATATTATAGACAAAGCCATGGGCCCCATCTAAAAGTCTAGCCCTTGCCCCTCCTTTCTGACTAATAAGCTTCATCCTCTGGGCAAGAACATCACATGCAGCTTTGTGCATATTTGCAGTAATTCATAGGTGAGAAAACCAGTAGTAAGGTTTGAGATTGACAAGGAACATGCTCTAGAGCAATGGCTCTCAACTTTCCTAATGCTGCAACCCTTTAATATAGTTCCTCATGTTGTGCTGACCTCAACCATAAAATTATCTTTGTTGCTACTTCCTAACTGTAATTTTGCTACTATTATGAATCATACTGTAAATACCTGTGTTTTCCAATAGTCTTAGGTGAAATATGAAATGACTGACTCACAGGTGAGAACCACTGTTCTAGAAGAATTCAGTGGTTTTTTTTTTTTTTTAGATTTTTCTTGACAGTGTTGCTCTGTATAACAATCCTGACTGTCTTGAAACTCACTCTGTAGACCAGACTGGCCTTGAACTCACAGAGATCTGCCTGCCTCTGCCTCCCTGGTGTGTTACCAGGCTCGGCAGAATTCAGTTCTTATGATTCTAAATCAATGCTATTAGATTCTATCTCTCCTATTATCCAATATAAGGTTTTCAGTTTGTCATTCAAGCGAATATAAGAGATGTTTTAAATTAAACCAAAGGTGAAAGAAACATATAAAATATAGTTAAGCCTAAAGTAAAAAAAAAAAATCAGCTCCAATCTGAAAATACATTCATGATTAGAGAAGATAAAATAGTATGTACAATTAGATTCATACAGGTTGTGATTTACAATGAGTGCATTAGCTAGGCTCTTTTATAACTTTAAAATTGTATACACACACACACAAAATACTAGAAAAAAAGGTTCTGAGGAGAGACAGTTACAGGAAGAGATGGAGAGAAACTGAATTGCCTCAAAACCTCTTTTCAGGTGACAATAGCAATTCTAGATTAAAAACACTTTGGGGCATCAAAGTACTTTACTACAATGAAGATAGTAACATTTTAATAGATAAGCAGAATCAAGGCCAGATTGAATAGAGGTAGAAATGGCAGACCTCCTATTCCAAGGCACTCCACAAAAAAAAAAAAAAAAAAAAAAAGAGTCTGGAATAATTTATTCTGAGTAGCTGTTAAACTCTTGCTCTGTAACAAGCTGAGATGCCTATAAAAGCATATGTATCATTCGTCTTGAATTCCTTAAGAAAACAGGCTATGATTATATGACATTGGACAAAGGTAGCTTTAATATGGGTGCATAAAAAAAATCAACATGCTAAATGGAAGCATTTTTTTTTTAATAACAGTTTGAGCATGAAAACTCAGTTTAAAACTTAGACATTATAGGGGTTGGAGAGGGATCAGTGGTTAAGAACATTTGCTGCTCTTGCAGAGGATGTGGGTTTGGTTTCCAGCATTCTATCACAGCTCACAACTATCTGTAACTCCACCATCTGATGCCTTCTTCTGGCCACACAGGCACCAGGTATACATATGTTTAACATACATGGATGAAGGTAAAACACTCATACACATAAAGTGAATAAATCTTAGGATATAATCAACTGGGTCTTTGCTTATTAAAGTAACTTTCAAGGTAATCAAGCTCAACTAGATCACAAGTCTAAGAAAATGTTACGAAGCAAGTTTTTCTGTTTTCCTAGTTTTGTTACTACCTCTTAAGCTGTATATATTAATAAGTGATCATCTTGTCCACTTTCTGTGATAAGCCACACAACCAAACATAATTCATCATAACAAAATGCTTTAAGAAGCAAAAAGTAGGGCTGGAAGGATGGCTCAGTGGTTAAGAACACTGGCTGTTCTTCCAAAGGACCCGGGTTCAAATCCTAGCACCATATGGCAGTTCACAGCTGTCTGTAATGGCCTGGCATGATGGCACACTCCTTTAATCCCAGCACTCGCGAGGCAGAGGAAGGCATATGTCTGTGAGTTCAAGGTCAACCTGGTCTACAAAAGTGAGTCCAGGACAGCCAAGGATACACAGAGAAACTCTGTCTTGAATAAACAAAACAAAACAAAAAACAAACAAACAAACAAAAAGAAGAAAAAAAGGAACCAAAAAGTAGAAGAACAGAAATAATCTCCCCCAAAATTACATGTAAATTTTGTGTCTGGATTTTTCTGATAAAAATGATGAGAATTTCATTAGATTCTGAAAGAGTCTAAGCCCCTCAGAGGTTACAGACTACAACTTCCTTTACTGGTAGTGAACAGGAGAAGGGAAGAGAAAGAGAACGGTGGTAATAAAGAGGGTGAAAGAGAGTAAACTGGAGACCAGAGAGAGAGGCACCTGAGTGCGCCTGCTGTGTGCAGTCAGCCATCACTTCACAGACTTCAGGCAGCTCAGGGATGGGGCTCAGGAGCGGCTTCCTGGACGCGATGTCTCTTTGCCCATACAAGCTTTTCTCAACACCTTTCTTCCCCTTTCTTTTCTTCTTTCTGTAGCTTTTTGAAACCTGGAAAGATATGCATTAAGACATCATACCTTGAGAATGACGTAGCACCATGTTAGATTCAGGACCTTTCATCTCTTTAATTATCATTTATACAGCTATTTTTTTTTAAGTTTATGTTTGTTTTTTAAAACAGAAAAACTTAAAGTAAGTTATTCCATTTAAAAAATTCAGCTCAAATATTGGAGAGAAAGGTAACATATAAAGACAGATAAAATGTGAATCCAAAAATTGAATACAGACTTTCTCTATTTCAACTGAGTATTTGCTAAAGTAAAATGGCAGATTAGATGCCAGAGTTGGATAGAGTTAATTAATAAGATTATTTGTAACCAGGCATGATAACCCAAAATTAATCTAGCATATAGGGGTTGAAGAGATGGCTCAGTGGTTAAGAGCCCTGATTGCTCTTCTCAAGTAAGAGTTCCAGCACCCAACATGGTGGCTCACAACTGTCTGTAACTCCCGTTCCAGGGGGGTCCAATGACACTAGGCACAAAGGCAAAACACTTATACATTAAAAAAAAAAAAGGTAATCTAGCATGAATTATCTACTGAAGTGCTATGGGAGACTGCTTTCTATTCATAAACCTAGTTGAAGAGACAACAGGTGCTTAGATAGCATTGAAAGGTAACATAAATCTGGATGAACTTATGCAAACAATGAACGAGTCAATCATTATTAAAATAAGGAGCTCACACAGGCTTAGGATATAGCTCAGTGGACGAACACTTGCCTAGCATGTAAAAGGCTCTAGGTCTGAGCTCTAGTACTGTAAAAGAGAAGGCCACAATAGGACAGATGACTTATAAAAGTGTGAATATCCACAAAAACTTTAAAAAGTGGTTTAATAACTTATGGAATGCAAGATTATATTTAATTCTGAATGCCCTACCAGCACTGATAAATAGTTTTTTTAAAAAATGTTCCATATGGAAAAAAACCTTTAGGGAAATTAAAATATACTGAAACTCAAGAAAAGACTTTTACTAACAAAAAGAATGAAAGATATTCTCAGCCTTTCAATGGAAAACATGTTTTGACAATGACTACTTCCAAAAAGTGAATCCATCTAAACATTTATGGAGGTAAAGCCAGGTGATAACCTGCACAGTGAGAACTAAAGTAAACAGATGTGGTCTTTAAGGACCCCTGGCCTAAGAGCAAACAGTCACCAGGAGGACGCCATGTCACTCCAGGCAGGCACACACTGAAGAGAGCATCCTGCTGACAAGCTTTCGAGACAAAATGCACAGAAAGCGTAACATTCCATTCCAATCTTGGAACAACTGTTCTGGTGGTGCAGTAAACGGAACAGTACTTCCAGGTACTCAACACAGACCACAGGTGGCAAGCTGGCATATACAGCCCTGGCATCCATGCAGGAACAACAGCTAACGCAGGCCTTCATATATATATATATATATATATATGTATATTACAGTGAACCCGTAAATGAAGGGGCTGATAGGTTAATATAAGTTAGATTTAGTGAATACCTAAGTTTCTGATACAGTCTCTTAATTCGGGGCATGAAGATCAACTGCTGTGAGCAATTAGCTTATCAGCTTATGGATGAAGTCAGGTGAAATGAGGGGAGTCTCTTTGGACTGAAAAACAAGGTTGAAGCCAGGTGAAACAAGGAAAGACTTTATGACCTGGCATTGCTTTCAACTGCTAAGTGGGCAGAGCCCAAATTAAGCTGAAGCAGGTGGAACAAGGAGTGATCCTATTTAAGGACACGTGGATGACGCCAGAGAGGCGCGTGCGTGCTAAGGGCCCCCGATATGAGAGAGCTCCGAGAGTCCTGCTGGAGAAAGTTCTGGTAGACCAATGGCCAGATCTCCCTGAGGCAGAAGGAAGCTGGTGAGCAGAGAAAGCCTCGGCAAGACAGCAAAAGGCCAAGGACTAAACCCTGTGGCTCAGCTTTTGCCTAGAGGGGTTTGACCTGTCCGAACAGTGGCCTGAACGGAACTGTGGCCAGCTTTAAAGACTGAGGAAGAACGGCAGAGTTGCTGATACGAAGGAAGTAAGGTGGCCTACAGACGCTGAGGTCTCCCAGAGAGAAGAAAGCCTCAAGCCTTATTTAAAGTGAGACTTCGATAGCCAATTTACCCTGACGAACCTGCGTCTGAGCTATTCCAGAAAAAGGACTGCTAAGTGCGTTAAAGAGTCTACCCCCGAGACTGGTTTCCTGACGACCAGGACCTGCCCCAGAGACTGTATCATTCTAAAAGGGTATGAAAGTAGTTGTTATGATTATCAATAGGTTTAGTGGATAGGTTAAAGGGGTTGTAGGAATTTATAGGATTAATAGTTAAGAAATTGTTGGTGTTTGTTATAAGTGAATTTAGTAATAAATAAGTGTTAAATAATAATTTAAAAGTTCGGTTTCACGTAAAAGTAGTGTTTCCTGCGAGCTTAGACAGGCAAAAACACCTGTGAGCTTATCCTGAAGAAACAGCCTATAAGATTTAGGTGAAAATAATGGTATACAGGAATGGATGAGATTCAAGAACACAGAAGTGGTACAGACCCGTGTGTTCCTCTAGATATCTATACATAACTTGTAAAAACAAAACCAAACACAACATTCCATGCAAAACTAATCTTAGAATGCTGTAAGATGAATGTTCCCCTTGGCGATATGCAATATACATTTAATATATAATTTGGTGAGAAGTTCTCAGCATAAATAATCTCTATGGACATAAGGAAAGTGCTGGGTTAAATATTTTTCCAATAAACTTTCTTTTTAATGGAACATCTGTTGTTATTTCATGGACTAGATGAGGAAATTCTGGCTTGGTCAGCGGCTGTAGAAGCCAAGAGAAAAGAAATATTTTAAGGTGGGGTTCACAGATGTGTTGCAGAAGAGAAACATTTGGCCTCTGGGTTCAAATTCTATCATTTAACTGCCAAGTAAAGTCAAGTGAATACCCCATTGTCCTCTGCAGAATGATAGTCATGGTAGGGTATCCCACATAAGACTACAGTTACCAAGACAGCATGCACAAAAGCTGCGTGAGCTCAAGTCAGCAAGAATCCCACCATGAAGGAGGGAAAGTGGGCAAGTCCCACCCCTAGCCAGGAAGTTATTTGTAAATGATAGGTAGTGGAGGAGGGAAAACCAGTTTTCTTTAAGGGACAATGGGTATGTAAACCACACAATCACACAATCAGACTCCATGTTTTTTAGCGTTTTTTTTTCTTTTCTTTCTTTTTTTTTTCTAAGAGAGAAAAAAATCTCAAAGAATAAATCAAAGGAGCCCAAATGTGAATTGGTTAGCATAGGGACTGACCCATACCCAGAGCTAGGTACTGGCTATTCTAATTCTTCCAAATTGTTACTTTGAGAAAGGAAAGTTACCTTAAGGAAAATTTAAATTGTTAAAGAAAAATATCCATATTTTACAATGACTTGACAATGCATATTCTATGGAATGGCCCCATCAAGTGAATTAGCTTATCTGTGACTGCACATATTTTTAAAACATGAATGTCAAAGAAAATAAACTGTGCTGAGCTTACCTAAAATCTGCTTAATGTGAATGTGCTGGGTTTGAGCGCACTTGACACAAACTGAAGTCATCTGAGAGGGAACTTCAGCTAAGAGAATGCTTCTGTAAGATGCAAGCCTATAAGGCATTTTCTTAATTAGTGATTGATGGGGTAGGGCCAAACCCACTGTGGGTGGTGCCATCCTTGGGCAGACGGTCCTGGGTTCTATAAGAAAGCAGGCTGAGTAGGAGCAAACCAGTGAGCGGCACCTCTCCATGGCCTCTGCACCAGCTCCAGCCTTCACTGAGTTCCTGTTCTGATCTTCGATGATGAACAGTGAGCGATATGGAAGCGTAAGCCAAATAAACCTTTTCCTCCCCAACTTGCTTTTTGGTCATGGTGTTTCAACACAATAGAAACCATAACTAAGGCAAGTAAATAAGGACTAAAATTCTGTTTTAAGGTCATGAGCTAATATACGAGCAAAATGATAAGAGGCCCGTCCTAACAGTGCACTGATCTTACCCCTGAGGAGATTTGATCAGCAGACTAGAAACTAGCCCCAAACTGGAATTTACTTGAGTATTTAAAAAAAAAAAGCCTTCCTATAGCATAGTAACTAAAGACATACAGAACCCGGGGGGTGGGGGTGGGAGTCATGTGATCTGGAAATGGTAAGGTTGGCTCAGGGCCTGGACTGGAAGACAACTGAGGGGATTTGCCTCTACTTCTTAGTCCACTTTCTTCCTAATAGGTATTTTTCACCCAGGGCAGAAAGTAAAAGAAATGTTTTTTTTTGAAGCCACATAATTAAAGCATACTTAAAAGAAAAAAACATGGTTTTGAAGTTACCTAAAAATAGTCAGGGCATGGGGCTGTCGAGATGGCTCAGTGATTAAGAGCATAGGTGTTCTTACAGACTGGGATGTGATTCCCAACATTCAAATGGCAGCACACAACCTATGTAACTCCAGTTCCAGGGGATGGCACACATACATAGATGAACCCATACACATTAAAAATATATAATCTCTCTTATATCTCTTTTTTATACAATCTCAAATAATAAAATTATAGGCCATGGATAGGAAGCAGATCCAGCTACAAAAAGGCAACAGAAGAGACTGTGTCAATAATATGTCTAGTATCCTGCCCCACGTACTGGCTGTGCTCTTTTATTAGTTTTGTCAAGAGTCCTCATTAGGGAGAACTGAACAAAAAGTCTTTGGGACCCTTCTTTAGCTGTTTCTAAAAGTAGCCCCAAGGTTAAATATCCACAACACAGCACAGCAACTTCCCCTAACTGTTTCCTCAATTTGAACTTCTCTAGTTGGTCAACACACACCCTCGCACCACTGCTCAATCCAGGATCCCAATTAGTCTAAATACAACCTACTTAGTTGATAAAGCTCTAAGTTTCTCTTACTACAGAGTTTTATTTTAGGGGTGCTGGTGGAGGAAGCTTTTAAAACCACACTTATTTGCAACTAATTCTCATGGAATTATCTAAAGTCTGGATTGGGTCGCTGTAGTCTTGGTGTATCCTGTGGTCTACTATCACAAGGCTCCCAAAGCCCGGTGAGACTAAGTTTTAGCAGACATTAACAGGCATTATCTGTGTAAGTGACAAATTGAAACTGCATATATTAAGGTGTACAATGTAATACTTTGTTTATATACATACATCTTATAATGATTAAGTCAAGGTAATTAACAATTTGTCACATACTTTCTTTGTTGAGAACACTTAAGCTGTGATCAGGAATTTCCAAGAGTGTTCTTTCCCATGGAAACCTTGTGTGGATTACTTCAATAGGCTTCCTTTTAGACAGGGCCTCAATAGAGGCCAGGTTGACCCACAACTATTTGTGGCAATCTTCTTGCCTCAGCCTAAATGCTGGGATTACAAGTACATGCCACTATGCCTGTTAAGTTGTACCCTTTAACAAGTGCCCAGTCAATCACCATTTGATTCACTACTTCTGAGTCTGACCTTCTAAAATCCTCTGTCAGATACTGCAATTGTTTCTGTGTCTGGCTGATTTCAATTAGCACATCCCACAGGGTCAAAGCATGCTGCTGCAGATGAGAGTATTTCATGTTGTGAGCAGACTGTGCTGCACAGTGTGTAAACACATCTTCTTTTCTATCTGTCCTTTCATCCACACTTAGGTCAGCTACACGCTGGCCATTATGAATACGTACAGTCATCCCTTTGACAAGGCGACTTTATTTCTCAATAACAAGAAGCGGGACAGCTGGCTCATAGTGTGTTTACCACAATGGTTACCTTCTTTCAGTGATTTTCAACAGAATCCACTATCACTGTACAACAGCCAGCGCAACAAGTGTGAGATGGCATCTCGTGTGTTCTGAGTCCCTTGTCCCTGACAATTGGTACTGCTGGGCACCATTTCATGGATCCACTGGCTATTTGTATATACTCTTGGGAGAAGTATTATCCAGGTCCTTTGCCTATTTTTAACGTCAGCTTATTTCTTGCTTTTGGGTTCCTTAAATATTGTGTATATCCTTGGTCATATGTCATCTAAACATATTTTTTCCTACTCTGCAATGCCTCGCACTTTGCTGAATGTTCCCTGTGCTGTCTCACCAACTGACTTAATAATTTTAGCAGCTCAGATGAACATTTCCCGCTCACGAGCTGAAATGACTCAACTCTACCTGAAGTGGAGCTCAGGCTTTACTCTCCATTTGCAGAAAAGTGAACTGGAACGACAAAGCACTTATAGACAACACCACTCCTTATCCCACGCTTGTGTCGCAGTGTTCTATAATGACGCTGGATATCAAACAGTCTTCTTGAATAAGACCCCACTTGTTTGAGCTTCCTTCTTTGCATTAGAGTACAGACAGGCTGTCATAAATTTGAGAATCCTTTCCCCCCCATGGAACCCGGGTCTCTTTTAACAGGCAGGTAGGTATGGCAGTAGAACTAGACACACTTGTTCTTCCTTATTCAAAATGGAAAGGGCTAAAAAATTCTTTAAATGGAAAATACCAATACTTCTGTAGCTTCCCCTCCACCCCCCCCCCAAGACAGGGTTTCTGTATAGCCCTGGCTGTCCTTGAACTCAGAGATCCTCTTGCCCATCTTTGAAGTGTAAGGCGTGTGCTGCTGTCATTACCACCTGGCTCCAAGTTTAGTCTTAAAGACCTTTGTTCTACAATCTTGTCTCATAGCAAAGTTTTAATTCTTAGTGACAATAAAAATTGTTTGTACTTTAAACTTCTATCAGTGAGTGTCCAACACTGTTTTAGTCCTTAAGTCCAGCAATTGGAAGGCAGAGGCAGGCATATCTTTCTGAGTTAGAGTTCAGTTGGTTCTACAAAGTGAGTCCAGGACAGCCAAAGAATACACAAAAGGAAACCCTGCCTCAAAAAACCAAAAAAAAAAAAGCTGAAAAGCTTCTGCAAGGCAAAAAAATCTTCACCAACCCCATATCTGACAGAGGGCTAATATCCAAAATTTACAAAGAACTCAAGAAATTAAATGCCAAGAAACCAAATAATCCAATCAAAAAATGGGGAAAAGAGCTAAACAGAGAATGCACAAAGGAGGAATTCCAAAAGGCTGAGAGACACTTGAAGAAATGCTCAGCATTTCTTAATCATCTCAGAAATGCAACTCAAGAGGACTCTGAGATTCCATCTCACACCTGTCAGAATGGCTAAGATCAAAAGCTCAAATGACAGCACATGCTGGCGAGGGTGTGGAGAAACGGGAACACTCCTCCATTGCTGGTGGGAGTGCAGGCTTGTGCAACCACTATGGAGGTCAGTCTGGCGATATCTTAGAAAACCTGGAATAGCTCTGCCTCGGGATCCAGCCATACCACTTCTGGGTATACATCCAAATGACTCCTCACTGAATCACAACAAAGTTTCCTCATCTATGTTCATAGCAGTCTTATTTGTAATAGCTAGAAACTGGAAACAACCCAGATATCCCTCAACTGAAGAATGGATTTAAAAACTGTGGTACATCTACACAATGGAACACTACTCAGCTATCAGAAACAATGAAATTATGCAATTTGCAGCCAAATGGATGGAACTAGAGAAGCTCATCCTGAGTGAGCTAACCCATACTCAGAAGGATGCACATGGCATCTATTTACTTATGGTCGGATTTTAGCTATATAGTACAGGATATCTATACTACAACCAATGCACGAAAGGAAACATGGACATGGACTTTTTCTTTTTCTCCCTGTCAATGAGACACTTTGCCCTAGTGGTGCTGCCTTGTAGGTCCCCAGTGTATGAGGAGGCTCTTGTCCCTCATGACTGCTGAACTGGGGCGGCAGACTGTTATGTAGGGACACTCCACTCCAGAGGAATGGGATGGAAGGGATAGGCGGTAGAGGGTGGGAGGGCGGGATTGGGAAGGGTGGAAAGAGGACACTATGATGGAGATGTAACCTGAAGCAATAAATAAATAAATTTTAAAAATATATATTTATACATAGTAACATATTCAAATTTCCAGCATTAAAAGCTTTTTAAGGGGGCTGGAGAGATGGCTCAGTGGTTAAGAGCACTGGCTATTCTTCCAGAGGACCCAGGTTCAAATCCCAGCACCATATGGCAGTGCACAGCTGTCTGTAATGGCTGGCTGTGGTAGCACACGGCTTTAGTCTTAGTGCTCAGGAGGCAGAGACAGGTGGATCTGTGAGTTCAAGGCCAACCTGGTCTACAAAGTGAGTCCAGGACAGTCAAGGATACACAGAGAAACCCTGTCCTGACCCCCGCCCCCCCAAAAAAAAGCTTTTTAAGGAAGCTAAGCTACAAACTTGATATAGCAAAATTGCTTCATTTTATCTCAATTTTTAAAGAATTCTCTTGATTTGTAGGCATGTATAAAATGTGCACAGTTCCAAAGTCAAAACCAAAAAATAGCATGCATTTTCCTATTCCAGTTACCAATGTGTACAGAATAATGAACTTACATGTTTTTCTTTGGAATTACAGAGTGTGTGTGTGTGTGTGTGTGTGTGTGTGTGTGTGTGTGTGTGTGTGTATACACTATGGCATGAGTGTTAGGGCTAGCAGACAACTCTGAGGGGTTGACTTCTGCCTTCCTCCATATAGCTCAGATGGATCAAACTCAGGTTCCAGGGCGTGGTGATAAAGCCTATCCAAAAAACTAAAAAAAAGAATTAAAACACTTTGCATGTGCACATTTGCATAAATATATACATGTTCTTATTTTCTCAGATGATGGTAGCCCAACTGTTAGAATCAACCTATCAAAGTCATCACTGTCTTGGTAGGTATAGTGGTTTAAACAGGAATGGCCCCCACAGACTCGTGCTTGACTGCTTGGCCCATAGGGAGTGGCACTATTAGGAGGTGGCCTTGTTAGAGTAGATATAGCTTGATGGAGGAAGTGTGTCACTGTGGAGGCAGGCTTTGAGGTCTCAGATGCTTAAGTCCAGGCTTAGTGGCACACAGTTCTTTTCTTGCTATCTGCACATCAAGATGCAGAACTCTCGGCTCCTTTTCCAGCACTATGTCTGCCTGCATGCTGCCATGATTCCCTTGGACTCAACTTCTGAAACTGCAAGCCAGCTCTAATTAAATGTTTTCCTTTGTAAGAGATGCCATGGCCATGGTGTCTCTTTACAGAAAAAAAAAAAAAAAAAATCCCTGACTAAGATAGTAGGCTAATTTTATTTTCAGCATTCTGGATGCTTAAAGTTCAAGATCGATGTGCTGGCTGATTGTCCTAACTCCCTGCTTTGCAGATGGCTCCTCCTGTGTCCTCACGTGGTCTTTCCTTTGTGCACAAGCACCGCTGGTGTTATACCCAAATTTTTACTTCTTATGAAGACAACAGTTAAGATTTGATTAGAGCCCTACTCCCAGTGACCTCATTTTAACTTAATCTCCTCTATAAAGACCATTTCAAATGCTCCTTGAAAATGTGACTTAATGAGAGAGAAGCAATAACTGCTTCTTATACACACTGTTTATAACTTACTGTTTTTTGTTAGGTATGTGAGTGGGCACATTCTGGCATCAGTCCATAGCAGCATATGGAAGTTTTCTCCACTTTTTTCTACAGCTTTGCAATAATACTGACTCTGTGGATAGTCTACTTTTATCAGTCAAGTCTCATATTGAATGACATTTGATTTTTGCCTTACAGTGATATGATAAATGACTTTAGACATTTGCAATTTTGTCAGTGAATCTTTGAGACATTCTTAGAACCAGGAATGCTAGGTCAAAGGGTAAATGAATACTAGATTTAGCCAGATCCTCCCAAATTCACCTCTACACAGATCTGCATCACCCAGGGAAATTTGAGTGAAACTTTTTGTCCCATTAGCAACGTATACTACCTACTTCTAAATCTTTGTTAACTCCTGCCACAGGGAGACTTTTCTTATCAAATGCTTGCTGAAAGTGCAGTCTGAGCATCTTTGTGCGTCCAGAGAGTATTTTAGTTTCTGAGAAATTTGATGGCAGGTGGAAAGTACACTCTTCCTATTATCTTTGTTCTTTAGTTTCACACTGACATGTCTCTGTCCTTCCTTTCTAATGTACCAGGCTTGGCGGTTTGAATGAGACGTCTCCTAAAGTCTCAGACATTTGAGTCCTTGGTCCCCCTGTTGGCAGCTATCTGGGGAGGATTAGGAGGTCAGGTCTTACCAGAGGAAGTATGTCATGGGGTTGGGGGGGGGATGGGGGTTGAAGTAAAAAAGACACACGTCATTTGGACTTAGCTCTCTTTCTCTGTCTCCTGTTTGCAGATGGAGATGTGAGCTCTTGGTCTCTGTTCCAACTGCCTGGCACCATGCCTTCACTCCACCATCTATATTAAATTCTGACCTCTGGAACCTAGGACCAATTAATCATTTTCATAAGTTACTCTGGTCATGGTGTTTTATCATAGCAACTGAAAAGTAACTAAGACAGCAGGTATTCCTAGGTTAGCTTGAAAAGTCTTTCTTCAATTTTGAGAAATTTTATATTTTTGATTTCTTTTATTAAAAGTTCCTTTCTTTCTGAGCTTGAGTGAAGTCTCTTGGATTGGTTACCTGCTTCTTTTATGATAAGCTTTTCTTGAATTCCACTCTTTGGCAATTCCTTTATTCTCCAGTCTGACTACTATTGTATATTACACATGTGCACATATATATGTACATGTGGTGGAGGTTTGGATTTCTTTGGAAACACAGTTGTGTTGAAGGGATATGTAAGAGTTGTGGTAAGTGCTTTATCTACCACTAAGAAACATTCTCCTAGAGGGGCATACAAATCAGCCTAATGACTGGCACCTGTGGGGAGCACCTGGGATGGATCATGTCTTGGTCAACAGGTGCACCTTGTGAGGAGGGCATAAGGTCTGCCAATGAGAAAACTTCCTGGTGCATAATTAGCATATAAAAAGGAAGGCTCTGAAACTTGAGAGGGCTTCCCATCAGGGCTCAACTCTACTTGACTCTAGAAAGCTTTTTGCTGGTTTGTGGCTGCAAAGTTTGAGACTTGCTAAAGACTGCAGCCTGAGTTGGGCAGAGTCCAGGTGGGCTGAGCCCAAGAAAAGCCTTGCTTGGAGCTATAAAAACAGCCAGTACCGAGGCCCCTCGGTGGAGAGCAGCATCTACCCAGAGACTACCGTGCCAAGTGTGGGGGCAGCAACTGCCTGCATTGAGGCTGCGACCCCAAGTGGGGGTGCACCAACGGCCTGTGCCTAGGCCAGTGGAAGGGAGAGACCAAGGCCTTAAGTGAGTGTGTGGCAATGGCCAGCTTATAGGCCAGGCAGGGCAGCATCTGCCCTGAGGGGGTTCAGCTAGCTCAAATGGATGGAAGAGATTGTGACCCCAAACTGGGGGTCAGCAAGTGGCCTGTGAAGATTCAACAAACTCAAGGGGACAGGAGAGACCGTGGTCCCAAGAGTGTGTGTGTATAGCAACTGCCATTCCAATACTAGCAAGGGGTAACCAATGCAGGTGCTGCTGATTGCTGTGTTCCCTTTGGCATTGGCTGATTTGGATGGATTGCTGACATGTTGCTCCAAGGAACTATCTATGCCTGAGAAGTATCCTTCCTCCCGTGCCTTGGGTTGGTAGGTGCTTAAGAGTTATTAATAAGTTATTGATAGTTTATAAGGTACAACTACATGTACATGTGGGGAGGTGTGCGGTGAAAACGGATTTGATCTTTTTCCTTAAAGATACATGAACAGTGAATTAATACAACCTTAAACAACTACAGATTGGCTTTTCTTCAAGCACAAAGGCATATTTAAGTATTTCCCACAAGCTGCTATCGAGCACTGCATATACAGATGGCCAGGCCTCAACAACTACAGAGCTCTTCTCCCTATTACTTTCCTGCTGTTGTTGTTCTAAGGAGTCAGATCAGAGTGCAGACACCCATTAATTCATCTGCGATGTACTGTGATGGGTTTGAGATGTGTGCTTCTAGCCATGTTAATGCGTCAGCACCATGAACAACTATATCAGAAGATATCACTGTGACCAACTCTGGTCTCAGGAGTATCAAGGCAGAAACATGAATTCTCTTTTTAATGCTTCCCTTAGTAACTCTGTTGATTTCCTTTGGATCTGGTCTTTTATTTAGTTTTTTTTTTTCCTTCTTCCATGGTTATTCTTTAAATTAACCATGTGATGACACAGTCAGTGTACTAGAATATCCCCAAATTAAGGGTCAAATGAAAACAAAATGAAATGGAAACATGACTAGAGTGAGGAACAACAGAGCAAGAAGACATGGTAACCCACTCTGTGCAGGTCTCTGTGGGGGAGGTTTAAAATTCTACATGCATCATAGACTGAGGAAAGATCAAGGGCTCGAGGACCACTTATATTTCAGGTCCAGTGCTTCCTGGACAGTTGCTCTCAATGCTAGCACATTTTTGCTCCACTCAGCCTGGTCACACATGCCAGGTTTCTTACTGGAACACCATTAATGCTTTTTCTGGATGGTTGCCACTGAGTTTACCACAGCTATCTGCAGGCCCATCACAATGAGCTGCTTCTGCTTCAGCAGCCTCCAATGCTCAGGAACCAGTTAGATTCTGTTGCACAGACCCAAGCCCTTAAAAGGCCTAGAGCCTACAAAACCAGGTGCATCAGGTCCAAGATGCAGCATTTCCCTGAGTTGAAATTATCCCATGAAACACTGGAGGGGGTGTTCTACATCTAGGGCGATGTCAGCAGTTAGCCAACTGACCCTTCTACGCCCTGGTATGAGTGACATTCAGTGAGCATTGTGGCCATTTGTCTACTTCTCACAGGGCCAAGGGCACGGACCACTTGTGGAGCTCAATGGCTCTGCAGGGCCATGAGAAGTCATATTAAGCCTCAGAATCACCTGTATCCCCCTAACTTTCTATTTTTACAGAATCCCTTTCTTGATTTCTTGAATCTAACAAAATATATGTGTGCATTTCCCTTAGCCCATTAATTGACTTCTCTGAGATCAGGTTTTTGTGTTTATAACTTACTAGTATTGCTCTCTTCTCTTTAACAATATTCGTTTCACTCAATGATCTGATTCTTAATTAAGAACAGACTAGATTGATGATATCAGTTTCCTGTGTGTTCCAGCTCACTCTCCTTATTATAGGGAAAATTTCCTTGGGAACTTCATGTGTGGTCAGGTGGGGTGGGCAGGGCAAGACAGTGAGTGCAGTCTAAGAGGATCAGTTGTCAGGTTTTGTGTTGGGGCAAGGGTTGGTTGTCACGATTGTGGGAATTTACAAATGCCAGAATGGGGCTTTAACCAAGATGGCAACATCTGTTGTGAACATCAGGGTGGGAAGGGGGATAGCATGCCAACTGGTACAGACTGCTCCATATATAAGACTTCAATTAATCTTTTTTCAGTATAATTTCTCACGCTTCCCATCCATTGTACCTGCCAATTCTGGGCCAGAGTCTCTTGGGATTCCCACAAGCAGGCTGGTTCCCAGATCCCTCTAGTTCCCTTCCTAGCACATTCTGAACTGTAAATCTTTCCACCTCTTCTATCCGTCAACATGCTCCCATCTGCCTTGTCTTCTAGAAATTCATTGAAGGCTGTCATCTGTTGCTTAACACCCTTCTCATTGCTATTCTACCTCTATTGCTTATATTGCATCAATTATATTAATCAAGTAGGGTCCTGGAAGTGATTAGGGAAATCTAGTGTTGAGTCCTTCCTGAATTTCTTTGCCACTGATTTGCTAGGAAGAAATATATGAGTTATTTGTAACTGTGTTTCTTAAAGCTATAGAAAAAAAAATCCATTTCTTTTCCAGCAAGTGGTATGTATACATTTGAACGAACACAAATACACTTTTAGAGCAGGATAATCTTTCATCATTTCCCTAAGCCTAAAAAAGAAAATAAATCAGGAAAACTTGGAGTTTCTTCTGAATTTAATGACTTAGGAGTATCTGTGCCAATTAAGAAGGAAAAGAAGTCCCTTTTGTTTCATGGAATAAAAGAGAAGTTCATGGAATGTTTTATGTGGGTTTCCTGAGGGGTGAAACTGGTTAATTTTAGAAATGTTGACTTTAAGGGACTGTCTAGTAGGCAGCTGGACATAAACTTAAAAGTCAAGACGACTTGGTTTTAAAACTTGGTCATTAATATCAATGCTGCACATGAAGTCACCAGAAAGCAAATGATTTACAAGGGCAGAATTCTAGGGACTCCATATGCTAAGAATGTACAACTGAATAACTGGTTAACTGTATGCTAAGCACACAGACAATGCCAATTCCTGTAAAGCTCACTTCCAATCTTTTCCTTAGACACAGAGAACTGACTCTGTGCCTAGAAGTCCAAGTAGCAGTTAGTTCCCTCGGCCCTCTACGAGATTAGCAGCAAGTGCAGGCCAAGTGTAGCACCCATGGTCAGTTACAAGAAGCGTTCAAAGATGCAGGGATGGAAGGCACCTCAGTGTCAGGGCTGCTGTCACCAAGCTACCACAGTACAGCCTCGCACTCTCAGAGAACAGGAGGCATGTGGACCCCATCACAGAATGGTCCTGTAAGCATTGATCTGTGACAGCCATTTTGTCACTATCACAAATAACAGGCAGTTTGATGAATGTGTACTTAACAAATTGGGGAGTGCGGCCTGACCTGACCTGGGAGAACTGTTAAAGCAACCAGAGTGAAAACAGGTAAATTGTAAGCATTGAATATTTATCAGTTAACCACGCCTAGAACCCATTTCTAAAAGAGAAGACCTGTAGCTGAAGATTGAGCTGTCCTATGTTCTGGACCACGGCTCTCACAGTGACAAAACAACAAAGTAAACTGGTGAAGGTACCCATGCAACTTTCTTCTCATGATCATAAACACTAACAAAAACGTTATGTACATCTACGAAAAACTTTAAGAGCTGTGCATGATAGTTAAATTTCCAGCACTGGGAGATTAAGGGATTAAGATGTTGAGTCCAAGGCCAACCTGGCTATACTTAAGATGACAAGCAATTCCATGTGTTTATTGTTTACTGTGCTGGGTGCTCATAAAGATGAAGCAGATGCAGAACTAGCCTCAGGTAATTAGCAGAGCTATTTCCATGTTTTCCTTCCCATACAATGAAGAAATGTACATATTCACTGTTTCCACATTTCCCTTACCATATACTGAAGAAATGTACCACACTATATATATATTAAATTGTGAAAAACATTCTTGCCTGTTTCTTTTGAGGAGGTGCTTCTCTCGTACATTTTGTTTCTTCAGATTTCCTCCTATTCATGTTCTTCTCTTTACAGGGCTCAGCTTTTGTAGCATGTGAGTTGCAAACATCCTCTTCTGCAGAACTCAGCAATTGCTAATAAGGAGGTCAAAGCAAGGACACATAAAAGCACAGTAACACCTTTTACTGCATGGTCCAGGTTTTACTTTGGCCTCTTTTCCTATGATAGGCCCATTCTGTCTGGCCCTACCTTCAGAGCTCCATATTTTTAAAACCCAGATGAGGTTTCTGCTCCGTCACTGAACCACACCTCCTATCTACTTTTACATGTGCTATTAGAGGTACATTAACCCAAAATAAATGAGGGAATTACTAATTACCATTCTCCAACTTATGCATACATAAGTTCCAATCTATGCATGCAGGTTCAGAAGACATTATATTAGGAAGAAAAAAAGTGATTTAGGAATTAGTGTCTTATTATTTCATCAAGTATTTACTTGTTATTATCTTATCATGAATTATAAATTAGGCTAGATTATATGATTTTCATCCAACCAGACAGGTGAAACCCAATAATAATACTATAGGTATGTTGATATACAAAGCTATAGACAAAAATCCAATTACATGTAACTTAATGGGGACAAAACAAAAGACATGCAACCAATGGAAGTGATACTTATAAAACAAACTAAAACATAGTTTAAGAAAGCATGTACTAGGGGGCTGGAGAGATGGCTCAGCAGTTAAGAGCACTGGTTATACTTCCAGAGGACTTTATTTCAATTCCTAGCACACATATGGCAGCTCCTAACTGTTTCTAACTCCAGTGTCAGGGAATCTAACAACCTTACCCAGACATACATGCAGGCAAAACACCAATGTACATAAAATAAAAATAAATATTTTTTTTTTAAAAAAAGAGAGAAAGTACATAGTAGTTGGGCGGTGGTGGCGCACGCCGTTAATTCCAGCACTCAGGAGGCAGAAGCAGGTGATCTCTGTGAGTTCGAGGCCAGCCTGGTCTACAGAGCAAATTCCAGATAGCCAGAACTACACACAGAGAAACTCTGTCTTGAAAAAACAAAAACAAAAAGGCATGTACTTTGTTACTTTTTGGCTCTTAATTATACATGGATCTTCTCCACATTTACAATAAAATCCATAGTCACACAGATCTAAAAGTAACACGCAGCTTCTCTTTGTTCTTGTTCTAGTGGATTTTCTTTTAGTAGAATTAAAATCAAACCAGCAAGATACAACTCTGAATAAGACAAAGTACTAATTCTTAACAGCACTCATCAAATCATGAACAATTAATAAGTATTTACCTTTCTCCTGTAAGAAATCCGTGTTGGTTTCCCAATGCTACAGTTTATTCCCTTGTGGTTATTTGAAGAGCTGCAAGTGTCAGTGCCTGATATCAGGAAACAAGCAACATTAGGTTTTTAGTGCAAAACTAACACAAATCAAATGGTTGAAGAACTGTATAGTGCTTTTGGAATCACTGTTACTTCTAAATATATCTAGACACAAATAGTTACCAAGAGCAATGAATCATGCGATCCAGAAGAATGGTTAGAAGACTTTGCACTACCGAATGTAACAGAATGAGTGCAGTAAGAGCATAAACATTAAGGAAACACTTAACTGTACCTTAGACATGGCTGATGGTTTTTAATGGCACAAATGACAGTGTAGTATGTTCAGAGCTTAGAACGTGATAGACTAGAGTCAAAATGTTATCTATAACTTAGTAATTCAGAGCTTTGGATTCTATGATCACAAACACAGGCTGCATTAATAGGAAGATATCAAAGGACCTCAGAAGGAAGGGCACATGAATAAAGGTTCAAAATCCAAGTACTCACACCATGGCTTTGTCAGCCAAGTCTGGCATGTCAGAAAAATCAGGAAAAAAAAAAAATCTTTGTCTTATCAGGATTGTAAAGAAAGACATACTTGTGAAGCATATGCACTCAAAATGCCATGATAATGGTGGGTAGAAGTTGTAGCCATTTAGGAATGGTCCTTACAATCCAAATTTGCCAGTTGTGAAAATATAGATAGAATTCTATTGTTGATCCTGAACAAGCTAAAAGATCAACAGCATTGTGTATATCAACTTCAATCAAGCAGAGAGATCCCATTTAAGTAAGTTAAGTGTGGGTGATTATGAAGTATGAGACTTGCAATAGAAAGAAGTAGCAATTTCTCACACATGGTATTGGCTTTCTTAAAATCAAGAACATATTGTACCATATATAAAAATTTAAGAATAAAGAGATTAAGTCTTCTGTGCTGAAATAAGAATTAAAGGGCCAGAGAAGTAGTTCAGTTGGTAATGTGTTCATTGAACATGAGGACCTGAGTTTGACCCCTAGAACCCATAAAAAAAGCCAGGTATTGGGGGTATTTGCTGCTCTTCCAGAAGATCCAAGTTCAGTTCCCAGCATCACCCACATGGGAGGCCTCATGAATGCCTGCCCAGGGGGACCTGCCATCCTCTTCTGACCTTTGCAGGTACATACAGCATGCATGCGGTATGCACACATAAACACAGGAACATACATATAGAATAAATTAATCTCAAGTAAAAAATTAAAAAGAGCAGGTTTTAAAAGAGAGATGTAATCCCACTGCTGAGAGGCAGAGATAAGTATTCCTAGAGTTTGCCAGACAGCCATCTTAGCCTAATGAACAAGCTCTATACTAATGACAAGTCCCGTCTCCAAAAGCAAAGTGGACACTAGGCATGCTGTGTGCGTGCCTATCATCTCAATGCTACAGGGAAGTGCAGACAGCAGGGTCACTGGGGCTTGCTGGCCACTAGGCCAGCTTTAGATTCTAAGAGACCGTATCTCAGGGGAATAAAGGCAGAGGGACAGCACAGGACCCATCACCTCCGCTTCTTACTGCCCCTGTTCTATGTGTACACACGTGTGCGTGTGCACACACACGCACTCCACACACAAACACATACACACGCACGCAAGCACACACTCCACACACACACTACACACACACACGCATGCATGCATACGTGCGCACACACACGGTGTACTCACACACTCTACACTCACACCCCAACAAAACATGAACACAAATGATACCTGGAAGGGTCTCGGAGAACAAAGACTTACTAGGACTCAGAATTGCAAGTGGTACTTGAGGTGGCTCTATGTTTTCCTAAGCCAAAGAAAACAGCACAAATTAGATGCCCTTCAGTCCAGTGAATAATGTACATGATGTGCCCCAGAGAAAAGTAACAGCTTCTTCAGCAGGAGAGGACACAAGCATAAGACGACGAGTCCACAGAAGGTGACAAGCCCCAGCAGAGTACAGGCAGCTCTGACCCGGACTGGCCCCTTTCCTGACACAGGCACGTGTCAGCGGCAGCCACCCAGTGAGGGTCACGCTGATCACCCACAAGCCACTCCTCAGTTTATCTTCCAGTGAAATTCATCATAAGATGTCAAAGTAAACAAGATCTCAGAGTCTTTCTGCCTAATTGCCACTAAGATAGCAACTACTGTTCATTCATAGAAAAAAAGTGACAATTTGAGGAAATTCCCTTTCTTACCAGTTTGCCCTCACTTTTCTTGACATTTGATCAGAGATGCTGAATTTCACAGAATGACTTTTCTGCACGGACTGAGATGATCACACAGCCTTTCTGTCTTATTTGGAAAAGTATATATAATCACTACTATAGTTTGCTTACTTATGTGGTAGAATTTCTTAGCAAAATCATTACTTTGTGGGAACATTTTATTGACAATTTGAATTTCTTTAAATAGGGCTATTGAAACAATACATTCCTTCTTGACTGAAGGTTGGCATTCCTTGTGTTTCAAAGATTGTACCTGGTTTTTCTGAGCTGCTAAAATGACAGCAAGAAGATGCAGATAAGCCCCTTCTGTCCTTTTCTTCCTGTCTCTCTCTCTCTCTCTCTCTTTTTAAATTAATCTGAGTGAAGGTTTACTAAAATGTGTCTACAACTACATGTTTCTTTGTCTGTCTTACAAATACTTTATTTCAATTCTAAGATGGTTATTTTTTCATACTTTGAATACTCAGATATCTGAGCATCTTTTTTTAGTGTTGCAAAAAGGTATATTTTACAACCAACAGCACTTAGGGTCCATGAAAGTACTGTCTATAATTGGGAAAAAATCTTTTTAAAAAAATGTACATAAGAGATTGAAACATGGCATGTCCTTTGGCCTACCTCATAATTTCAAATCATAATTTTCATGCAAAAACATGTGAAGTCTGATGGGAAAAGAAGCAAGTTTTTCCCTATGATTTTCCACACTCACAAGGTTCTCCTCATTGTCATCAAAGTTTGGCTGAAGCAACTGCTCATGAACCGGTGACTGCAGGGGACTGTTAGTATCCATGTTCTTTTGACGGGCAGGTGTTTCTCCTTTACACAATGGAGTATTGGCTGGTAAAGACTCATCAAACACTTCAGGGCTTAAGTCTTCTCCAAAAGTAACTTTCTTCCTCTTCTTCAGATTCAGGCAGTCTGGTGTTTTACAGTTTTCCCTACCTGTAGTCAATAAATGAGACTGTGTTAAGAAATTAAGCTGTTTTTCTTACCTCTAAGGCATATACTAGAATGCTTGAATATGGTATATTCAGCTGCTATTTGTATAATAATACAATTCAAAGAGAATATCAAATGAAAGAGAACCATACTTTCAACTAAAATGGTATTGATTTTCAAATATGTTATCCTCATTTAAGGTGTTAATAAAATTGGAGCATCTGACATTCTTTACAAGCTCTGCCATTAAGTAAGACGTGACAGGCAAAAGAGACCCCTTCTTTCTGTGCCTGACTGCTGGAGATCATCCAGGACTTCGTCCATGGCAGGCAGATCACCTCCCACTGAGCCACACCCTCAGCCCAAGATCAATTATAAGGTTCTCCAAAGACACCCCCCCCAGCACGCGCATTGTGCTGTGCCCAAGTAAATTTAGATGCAGTCAAGCACTAGCCAATTGTCAAACACCTGATGCAATTGTATCAAGTTCTAAAACAAAACTAATACCCTTAGTTTAAAAATAAATATGAAGAACACACCTGCTCTTTTTTCTTTGAAATAGTTTGAAGGATCTGGAATTAGATGAGGCCTGTCATCACAGATGTTGCACTCCTAATCAAAATAATGACCAAACAACATTTTACTCCTTTCATAACATATAGTCACTAAAAAGAATGGGGCTGCTGAAATTTTTTTTTTTTGTTGAATGCCTTTATTTCCCTAATTGTTTTGGTTTAAAACACCATGCTAAAAAGGCCCAAGAAAAAACCTGGGTTCGCTTATCTTTTTTTTTTTTTTTTAATACTTACTTTTAAGTTTTTGAATGTTTTGTCTGTATTATATATGTGTGTACCAAGTGTGTATGTCAGCTGTCTGTGGAGGCCAGAAGAGGCCACTGGATCCCCTGGACCTGGCATCACAGACAGATGTGAGGTGCCATGTGGGTGCTGAGAACTGGACCTGGGTCCTCTGTAAGAACAGGAAGTGGTCTTAAACTGTTGAACCATCTCTCCAGTCCCTGGCTTCTATAGTTTAATAAACAGTATTGCAGGCCAAAATTGGAGAACAGAAATCCCTGAGTATGGGTTAAAATCACCTAATTTTTGATCTAGCAAACTGAGGAAGATGCAATGTGGCTAAATTCTAGTGCATTTTATTTATCAAGTGTCAGATCAGGCGGACTTCACAGGCCGGAGCATGAGAACCGCACTAACATAGAGAGCATAGGTAAATGCTATCAAGATGGAGCTTTGCCATAAGCATGAGAACGGCACTTTAATAAGCCTTTAATTTCCTGCCTCAATTACCATAATCTTCAGGAAGAAATAAGAAAGAAGCCTCTGTGTTTATCCAAAAGATTACAGAGGGTACAGTATATAGCAAGGGATGGTATAAATCCACAGACAGAAGGAACAAGCCTGGCAGAAGAGAGCTAGGCCTGCAGGGGATCAAAGTCCTTGTTAATCACCACCTGCACTTGAGTCTCACCCGCAAGCCTGTGGTTTTGAGCACTGCCCACATTCCATACTTTAACCATCCCAAGAACCACTCTGAATAGTTCTTCCCCAACCAAGCCTCCTAATCAGCACCTAATCACTGAGTTAGTCCTTTCTCCAGGGAAACACACATTCTATCCGCTAGAAGGGGTGGGTATATATGGACAACAAAGAATTTATTATTACTGTATACGTGCCAAAGGTATTGAGGGGACCGCTCAAACAGGCCCCCTATTTCCCATCAGGTCCCTCTTGTCTTAGGGTTGCTGCACTCACAGAAACATGGCTGACTAAAGAGAGAGGTTAGACCCAAAAGTTTGGAATGGTTAGGTCACAGACTGAGGCATTCATCATGAACTAATTGGCAATGCAGTTAATTATACTCTGTATGAACTTTTAGACTTATATTGTCTACCTACATTGAATTCTGAATACTACTGTGATATTACACGAAACTAGAACCAATCTCAGAATAATATTGTGAGTTAAAAAAAAAAAAAAACAAGTGAGGGCAATGTACACCAGTGTGATTTGTGAATCTCAGTTACTGGTTTGAAGCAAAATGACTCTGCACTCCTTTGTTTAGGAAACGTGACTCTTACCTTTCTGTTCTCTGAGAAGAGCTTACCAGATTTCTTCAACACAGAACGAAGCACAAAGTTCTTAGCGGTGGGGCTGCTACTCTTGCACACAGGAGTCACTGGAGACCTGGTGCCAGCGGGTGTGCATGAGCTCAGGTGTGCTGCAGGCGTGTCAAGTGGAGCAGCACCAACTGATCTTGTGCCCTCTACACAGTAAGCCACTCCAAGTCCTTCAAGGGGAACGAGAGAGGAGATCACACAGATCTGTTTTTTTCTCGGCACAAGATACTCATCACACTTGCAAAGATTGTAACACGGTATTTAGAAATTCCACCAGTAAGCCTGGAGGTCAGAAGACAGAGGCAGAAGGATGGACAATACAAGGCAATCGAGGCTACACAGTGAGACCCTGTTTCACAAAACCACGAGCTAGCGGTAGAGGTCAGGGGTAGAGTTTAAACCCTAGCCACATGAAATGAAAAAGAAAAACTCAACCCTAACACTCCGTGCTCAGAGACTTCATTTGGACATAAACAGAAGAGAGAGAAATAGCACTGGCCACATATTTTAGTACATGACTATCACAAATAAAGATAAGAGGTTTGGATCCCACAGAAATCTGGGTTAGAGGGCGGGGGAAGGTTGGGAATGAGCCCTGCGCTGCCAACACCTGTTACTTGTAGGACAACACTAACCTGAGCCAAACCCTGATAAGGATGGAGCCATTTCACATGTAAACACAGTGGGAGCGAGAGGCAGGATGAGGGGACAGAGTATCAGCCCGCACAGAAACTGCCCCGCTGAAAGTGCAGGCAAAGTGGGCAATGTGGGGAGTCCAGGTAAATCTGAACTCTACTCACCAGTGATGCAGATGCCATCTGAAAAAAAAAAAGCCTGTATAGCTTACACACTAAGACATCATTTGTGCTATATGAAACATGTTCTAACCATCTAAATCAGTGGTTCTCTACCTTCCTAATGCTGTGACCCTTTAAAACAGCTCTTCAAGTTTTGGTGACCTCCAACCATAAAATTATTTTTGTTGCTACTTCATAACTGTAATTTTGCTGCTGTTGAATGAAGATCGGCAAGGGAAGGTGTGTTGAGGCACGACTGCTAAGGGGAGGTGTGGGTGTGAAGTGACTATGGGGCAGTGCTGAGCCACCTGGCATGGAGGACAGCAAGGTCACCAGAATGTCAGACTCTTAGTAGCACCACAGCAGAGGCAGAGCTTGCCCACAGGACTTTCAGCCAGAGGAGCAAGATGCAGGAAGTGGGGAAAGCAAGGGAGACAGGGGAGGTGCATTATACAGGTTTCTTTTTTAAAACATTATTTAAATTTGTGTTTGTGTCTGTGTTTGTAAGAGCACACATGTGCAGGGACCTACGGAGACCAGAAGTATCAGATTCCCCAAAACCTCAAGTTACTGGCAGTTATGACCTGCCCAATATGGGTGCTAGGAACCAGAACCTCTGGACGATCAGAGCCATACCCTAGCCCTAACAAAGGCTTCCTAACCCAACTGACCCATGGGCAGGTCCATCAAATATCCAGGCAGTCTGAAACACTAGACTACATTAAGAAAGCCATTGATCTCAGCATCCCTTCTTTCCCTGTTCATCCCAGCACTTGTGGGTAGGATTAACTGGGGTGCTCAAAAGGAGCATTGGCCTTCGTTATGATGTCACCACTTAGATGGACTGTTGGGTATCAAGTAAAGTGACACTAAGCCTCATAAGAACAGAGAACAGCTCTGTGGCAGTACCTTATTTTATCTAGATGACAAACACATAACCTGGCCTGTGTCTTATCTGTGCAAGCAGATATCTACCTATCCTCCTTAGAATCCAAATGAAAATCCAGAGCAGATAGTACTACAAGAAAGGCAAAAGAAGTTCACCTTGAAGCTGAAGGAAAGCTCCAGAGAGAAATTTAGATCATTAAGAATTAATATAAATGAACAAAACAAAAATTGGAGAACAAATGGAAATAAAGCTCAGTAAATATAAAAAGCTATTACACCTTACATGAAACACTTGATGATTTAAAGCAAAAATGATAACATGCATGGGGTTACAGCCAAGTAAATGTGTATGTCATCTACTGTGCAAAGAGCTGAAAAAGTCACAGGAAGGGAGGACATTTTGCCACAGGGTGTGTAAACTTGTGTGTTTTATGTACATATGACCACTCAAAGAGAAGAATGTGTGCTGTAATCCCAGAGCAAGAGAATGAGGTACAACTTAAAAGATAACAAATATTAATAAAATCAAACAAACGAATGCACACACACATAAATAAATGAAAAGAAGGCATATGAAAAATAGTAGATGTAAAGCAAGCCATATCAAACAGTCACTCGAATCTCTAATAGACTAAAGCCGGGTGATCCCCGTACCTGTTGCCCCAATACTCCAGGTAGAGGCAGATACATTAGAAGTTTGAGACTATCACTGGCTATACCGTGAGTTGAAAGCCAACTTGGTCTACACAAGATTGTCTCAAACAACAACAACAACAAACCCCAATAACAACCCACAGATTGTATATAGTGTATTTCTAACGAAATATACTTGCTAGAAGTCATAGGCCCTACTTTTATCCTTCCCATTCCTGCCCTACTAAAACAGGAACTCCCTGACTGCCATGCTAGCATGAAACTCTCAATTCTCCTTCATTCTCCTGAGTGTAGGAATTACAGGAATGCTCTACCATGCTTTGCTGGCCCTATCCTTATACTGTGATAGTAATATGTATTTTCTTATTATCATTATCATCATACTATTATTCCACCAGTTTGGAAGTACATCACTAATTTTACTTTAAAAATTAAAAGATGTTTATTGATTTATTGTGTGTATGTTTATGAGAGCGTGCTTGGGAGTGCACACGGAGAGCAGAGGAGAGCTTGCGGGCATCAGTTCTCCCCGTCTACCATGTAGGTTCTAGGGACTGAACTCAGGCTGTTGGGTTGGCAGTAGGCACCTTCTCTAAGTCATCTAGCCCACCTAACTCTCTGTGATAGCAGTAAATAAAATAAAATAAAGGACTCATAGCGCTATGATCCTAAAAGGCTTTTCCTACAACTCGTGTAACACAAGAACCGCTTTCATTCATTGCAGTTTATAGACACACTCATCAGAAATGTCTACGAATGGGGCAATCAATGTCTGCACTAAGAAAAATATATACTTACCATGTGAAGCCTCCATGAGCTCTGGAAAAGGGGCAACCATGCATTCTGGCTGGGCTGAACCAGAGTCAGATGACTTCTGGGAGAAAAGATGAAAGAATCAAAAGCATAACGTTTATTACTAATAGTACCACTGATAACACCTATGGAGATTTCAGTAAGCACTGCAGATGACTCAAAATCAGGTTTTCAATTGGTCTCCTTGTTAGCCAGCAAGGGCAAAGTACACTGTGAACTATCAACAGAGGACTCATCACACTGCATCCTGAACACTTCACAGAACGATTTTCAAACCCGAAGAAAAGTTGATGGAACTCATTTTTGTTGCCTGTTGAAGACTACAGAGTTGTGCTATAAGTTATCCTCTAAAGAGGAAATTCTCAAAAGCACATCCACACTAATTCAGAAATCATTTATCTTTTGTGATTTCTGTCCAGTGACTCAAAGTTGTGGAAGGAAACAATTATGATTGCTTCTGCCAAATGATCATTTTATATTAGTTTGAATAAGGCAGAGGAAACTGGGACCATAAGTCAATCTGCAACACAGTGGTTCTTGTCCTACAGGGATTGTAGTACAAGTGTTTTGGGATCATTGTGCTATGACTGCCTTTTATTTTTATTTACTGTTACCACAAAGAGTTAGGTGGGCTAGATGGCTTAGAGAAGGTGCCTACTGCCAACATGGAGTTTAAGCCCTAGATTTACATTTAAATCTACACCATAGAGGACAGAACTGATACACCTGAGCGCTCCTCTGCCCTCCACGATACTCCATGAGACTGACACTGAGGAGTCTGCAGTGACAGCCAATATGTACTAGGTCAGACATACACTGGATCTAAGCAGCAGAGATGGTACGGGGCTGGCAAGATGGCTCAGTAGGCAAAAGCATTTGTTCTGCAAGACTGATGACTAAGCTCATTTCTCAGAACCCAACGTGGAAGAAGAATCAACTCCTGAGAGTTGTCCTCTGACCAACAGGTATGTACCCACATATCCTTTCTTCTCTCCTTCTAACCCCACAAACAGTCACATTAAAAACTAGTTGCAGCTGCAGTGGAGTCAGAGGCATTCCCTCAGTAATAAATGAAAATCCTCTGATTCCCTATCGGAGACACAATGTAAGAAAGGGTCATGTGACTGGCTTTGCAGCCACAGCTGCATAAGGGTCATCGATTCCAGTAGCATTCCTTGCCTTACTTTAGTAAAAATCATAAAGGTTTCTACTTTTCCAGAACTTGACAGACTTAGGTTACCACAATCCACAAAACTTCCTACTGCTACTTGAAAAGGGCAAAGCTGAACTGCAGAAAAAGCCTGCTTCCCAGACAGTCTTTTGACAGACTAGGCAGGTGAGGGAAACATAGGGTGGACAGTCCTGGGCAGGCAGGCAGGCAGGCAGGAGTTCCCACAATTTCAGCAACTGATACTGCAGGTGCTATCTAAACAATCTGCTCAGGGACCTGTGCTCCCGAGATTGACAGAAGCCATCTCAGGGCACAGTGGAGACCTACAGTGAATGAACTGTCACCACACAGAGCACCTCACACAGAAGACACTTGTGCTTTATCTTCTCATGAAGCAGTCAAAAGCAACCAACCTTCCCAAACAGAGTCTAAAACAACACAAGTCACACAATTACATATAGGACACACACACACACACACACTCAGTCCTTTAAGGACCACAGCACAGCATAGTAGAACTAGGAATTAATGTCACAGGTCCTAACAGTCTTCAGACTGCCTATGCAGAAAGCCACATCTCCATTTCTGTGTGGAAAGTACAATCACCTCAGCAAGATCTATGGAGGCGCCTCCAGCACACGCTTGGTCAGCGAACACCTGCGCAGGCACCACTTCCCTTTTGGTGCCACTGAGATGGCAATCCAGGCTGTCCTGCGAGGATATTCTCCGCCGCTTTGAAGATGAGTTTACAGGGAACCCAGACTGCTGATATTCTACAAGACCTTCTTTTGTGGCTATATGCACAAAACAAAAATAGAAACAAAATGACACAGGAATAAATATTTTCTCTTAAATTTAACCATTAAAAAATATCATCATTATAATAACACAATGTCACTTTAGTGTTTGTATGAAGTTATCAATGAACAAAAAATTCTGCTACCTGATTTCACACAAAAAGGGAATTGCATGATGGCAGACATGTAGTGCCAGCATAAGGGAGGCTAAGACAAGAGAACAGAACATTCAAGGCCAGCCTGGTCTATAGAGCAGACAGGAGACCAGCCAGGGTTGAGAGGGAAGCGGTGGTGCTCACAGCTGCCCATCCTCACTCTCACTGCTGAGTGTAGCTGCTGGGTTCATTTATCCTTTGCAGTGCCATAAGAACCAACTTCCTCAGCTTCCCAGCTTAGACTGAAGACCAGTGTCTCCTCAAAGAATCCTCTAGGGCTTCAGTTCCACATTGGTACTGACAAGGCACGCAGCCTTATGGACTGAGCAGCCACCAGGCTCTCAGCCACTTCAGGCTGCAGCCAGCAACTGCTGTTATCCAGCCCATAGCGAGCAAGACATTCTAACAGTCCCTGCTGTAACAGATATTTATTCCATTGGTTCTGTTCCTCCGGAGGACCCGAAGATCCTCCCTTTGTTGCATGTGGCCTGCAAATCACATGGTGGACTGAAGTCACGGGAGAGACTAATTTGTTGTACTCGATTTTCATGAAAAAACCCAAACCAAACCAAAACAACAAAATCCCACAAAAAAACAAAACAAAAGAAAACACAAGTGCAATGTGTTCAGTTATTTCTATGTACAAAAGGATTTCAGTGACATCATAATTATAATAATGAAGTAAAAAAATTTAAAACCTAGACAATAAATTAAATAAAAGGTGAAATTATAAATTACAAATTAGGACATCTCAACAGGTCCTGTATAGTGGAACAGACAGACTGGCACTCTGTTAGGTAATTAGTGTGTAGAGTACCAGAAACCTGTAGGAGAGCCAGTATTTTGTCACCTCCAGCTGTTTCAAGTATTTTGTGACTCAAAAGGCCAGAAAGTACTAAAAAACAACTTCACTGTTGAGTTACAGTGAAGAACACAACAGACTGTCAAGACATTAATCAGACTGGACATATTTGTGGTTAGCCAGTGCTGGATATTTGCCATTCACATACATTTCTGCAAGGTTTAACAATGATTGTATAAAAATCAACACAATTTTCCACAAGCCCTACATGAGCTTGACATGACATGATCTAATTGGCCCTAGCTTTTAAAAATTCAAAACAATTTTAACTATGGAAATATAGATTTTTCAAAAGAAGCCACAGGGCTTGGGTGTGATTCAGTTGTAAATGAACTTGTCTAAGACATTCTAAGCCCTGGGCTTGACCCTGAGCACCACCAAAATAAAGCACATAGAACTACAAACAGCCAGGCGTGGTGGCGCACGCCTTTAATCCCAACACTCGGCAGGCGGATCTCTGTGAGTTCAAGGCCAGCCTGGCCTACAAAGTGAGTCCAGGACAGACAGGACTATTACACAGAGAAACCCTGTCTCAAAAAACAAACAAACAAACAAACAAAAAAACTATAAGCAACAAAACTCTAAAACCAGAAATCAAGATTTCTGTGTGAAATACTGAAAATTTTAGATATTAGTCTGTATTTATAGAAACAATTATGCTCTGAAAATACTGCTTTCACCTCATGGAAAAGAATTTTTTTTTTTTTTAAACATAGAAGCTTATGTTTATAAACACAAAAGTCAACTTGGCAAGTCCCTTCTACTCACTCCAATCTGATGTCTTAGACTCTCCATCTGCCTTTGTGGCTCCAGGAGCCCTGGCCATTTTCTTGGTTTCCTGTATGGAGTGAAAAGCTGACTGAAAAGCAGCCATTCTTTCTCTTAAAGTACTGGCATTTTGATGTAGTCCTGGGCTACCCTGTGAATGTATAAAGCATAAAAGATTAAATGTTTGGTGTGCGGTCACCATCTTAGTGCTCCTCTGTTTCTGTTTTTTAAAACCTGAGCAAAGAAGATTAGCTAATGACTATCTATAGACGTATACCCCATATGCTGGCAGCTACTGAGCCAGACTAACAGAAACTTAAAATGGGTAGGAAGTGTTTTTAAAGAGGTTCCAGACCAAATGTATCCCTAGTTATTTTTTTTTGGGTGGGGGCGAAGGTGTAAATTACCTCAAAATTATTCTAAGGGACTTAAGAATAACCTCGCCGGACATCTTCTGAGATAGTGACAATAAAATGCTATGAAAGGGAACAAGAAAGGAGTTCAGAATGAACGTGTATGAGAAGTTAACCTCAGAGCTGGACAGCAAGGAAGAAAAAGGCAGAGGGACCTTTCGTATCTGCAATGTTGACAAAGGCTGCAATGAAAGTACCCAATGCACATTATCAGCTTTATCAGCCCACCGCCTCCAAGGTACTAACTACCCTGTACAGATGACCTGCACTCTGGGTGGCCACAACAAGCCGAGGTTTCCTACTAGTTCTGAAAAACAATTTTCCCATCCCCCCTGCCTCTTCCTGGCTAACATCTTAGTTATGTAAGATCTGGAGGACACTTGCTTCCTTAGGGCTGAAAGCCAATCATTCACTTCCACACAAAGATAAAATGAATTTACATAACCAGACAAAGGTAAATGACATAACATTTCTGTTCATATATCAACAACAACAACAACAACAAAAAGCTACTGATCAAGAACTTTATTCAGGTTTTTCCTTTTATCTTGGGCCACCAACATTTCCCCTAATAAGGAACCTGTGACAATTTTAAAATTCTAACTAATGGGCAAAAGAAAAAAACAATAACAAAAACAAACAAAACAAACTAATCATCAACAACAAAACCCAAAATACCTCCCCTTACATGGCTTCAGGATTTTAAAGCTGTTAAAATCCTGAAGCCATGTCTGATGATCTGCTCTTATATTTGATTCTATTCCCAGTTAAGTACATTCATAAGACAAACTGTGTAGTACACAATAGTGGAAGATTTTAAACTGAAATGTACTTGATGATGTAAAACTTTATGACATAAACAGCACAGAAGATCACTAATAGGCTTGTAGACAACTCATCTATGTGACAAGGATTACTTTAAAGCCACATAAGTTATTCTGAATGTGCATTTGTAAACTCATTTGAATGTCAGGGCTGATTTACTATCCCAGGAAATCAGAACACTTGGAAAAGCTTACTCTAAGTTTCCCTTATTAAACCTGTTTCTGATGGAGAAAGAGAACCATGGTCATAAACAAAGTAATGAAAACCTTTGTGATGCTTCTGTCCCGTGAATTGTGTTGTTAAGTTATATTCCTTCTATGTACAGAAATTTTTTGAGGTGCTCAAGGTCTGGAGGGAGGGTGAAAGTGGAGTGATACCCCAGAATGAGATTTAAGAACATATTAAGATGTTATGGAGAAAACAGCAATGTGACTGAGCCAGGTAACGTGTTGCTTTGGCTATTTAGGAAAGAGATTCAAGAGGCATTTGAGTTGAAACCACAATGAGAAGTGGTTTGACACCAGGAGAACAAGGCATAGAACAAAGGAGCAGAAGCCCTCAGTGGGAAGGAACGATCAGAAGAAAGCAAGCCTGGGTGCCCACTGAAGGAAGATAGGGATGAGGCCACAGGCATCTGAACAGGGCACAGACCAGGGCAACAAAGATAGAGGCTTCAGAAAAGTAGATGGGCTTCACTAGGACACATCAGAGGGTTAAAGCAGCTGAGGCAATGCTATGATTCATTCTAAAATGCCTCTTTTTGATCTGTGTGATAGTGGGTGGACAGAGTAAAGCAAATGAGTCCAGTTGAAGGCTATGAAGAATTTCAGATAGGCCTTTGAAATGCAGCCTACAAGAGCAGGATGGGCACCCTAAGGAAAAAGGACTGAGGAAGACTAAGAGGCATTTGGCCTGAGTAGGTTGGATAAGGTACAGAGAAATAAATATTTAAAAATTGCTTAGCCTTAGTTAGTATGATGGCTGATCCTGATTGTCAACTTGCCAGGATTGGAACTGTGGAGGAGACAAACTTCTGAGTGTGTCTGTGAGAGTATTTTCACAGTAGAAGGAAGGTCTACCTTCAGTGTGAGGTGTGCTATCCCATATGCAAGAGGCCTAGGCTGAACCAAGAGAAAGGGAGTGAAACACCAGTGTTGGGGGTTTGTAATGGGAATTAGCTTTCTTTAGTGAATTATGACAGTACTTCTGAACTCGTAAGAGAGGCAGGTAGATTGGCCTGGCACATGGCAGCATATGGACCTTTTCAAAGCCCTGGAAACTGAAGAAAGGATTTTCAACAGTCACACTTTGGGAGATGCTAGCTGAAGCTCTAGGCTGCTGAGCACTGGCTGGGACTTGGGGCAGAGATGGGCGGAGCCCAGTTGAGGAAAAGGAGTGTCTTGTTGAAGGGGTGTGTCTGAGAAGCTGCAGAAAATGTCAATTGCTGCATGAAGCCATGGGGACCTCTAGATACCATGAAAGAGCTTGTGAGCCCACAAGACCAAAGACTGGGAGATGATGCCCTATATAAACTAGGGAGTTCCATGAAGATCTCTCTCTTGCCCTCATGGACAGAGGAGACAGAAGTACACGCAGCAGAGGTGTGAAGCAAGGCATGCCATTTGCCAGTCTTTAGGCAGCAAGAGCCTGAGGCACATCAAAGGTCAGAAACCTGGGCAAGTAAACTGAGAAGCAGAGTCTGAGAAAGAGACTTTTGCTATAAGCCAGCCCGAGAAGGCTAGCGGAAAAGGCATGGCATAGAACCTGCTGAAAACTGGACACTAAAGACGTCCATCCAGAGGTCCCAAAGTGCCAGGAGAGAGCGAGGCTGGTGGAGTTCAGAGGCCATGGTGGGGAAGACTAGGTTGTAGGGTACACATGGGATGAAGACACTAGACTGTAGGAGTGAGTCTTGGCTGATGGAGGAAGCCAATTCAGGCAGGTTTCATAAACGGTCACAAGCTAGTGGTTGCCCACACAAACCTTCAAAGCTAGGCCTGGAGGAAGCTAATTCAAGCTGAAGATAGGACTTCCTGCTGTGACTGCCAGAGTCAAACTGTTAATTACTATAAGGGTGTCCCTGCAGATAGAAGACTGAATACAAACCAAAGTCTAAGGACCCATGGCCTAATTTCCTTTCAAAAGGGTTAAAATAAGATTGGGTAGGTGTTCTTAGGTAGTAAGTGTTTATAGGTTTTAGGTTATAGATATTAGGTATTATAGGATATAGGTGATTTATAGGTGTTTTGATAAGCATTAATAAACATAAGTGTTTTAAATAAAAATTTTCATTTACAGAGGTTGGTTTTGTGCAATGTGTATTCAGAAGTTAATCTTTGTGTCCAGGGATCTGTCCACAGTACAGACATGGGCATTGTCATTATTATTGAAGAATCTCCTGTCTCAACTGTGGGGCACCATGTAAGCTGTGTGACCAGGGAAACAGGCAGAGCTAGAGGGAGGTCAGAGACATGTCCAGACTCCGAAAATCTCAAACTTGAGACTAAAAATCTCATGCTGAGACTGGGAGGAGTAAGACAGCTCCTTCCGTTTCTGTGCCTGCATGTAGCCTGGTGACCCCTAACCCCTCAGTTCTCAAGGGAGTCACAGGTAGTCACATAGCAGGGCACCTGGATGCAAATGCAGCATCGCAGCCATATCAGTGACACACACTCACCCTAAAAAGACCCTTCCCACTGCCCAAGGTATATATAGTCCCTGGTCCACCTTAAATAAACTGGCACAAGCTATTTCATCAAAGATCTTCTGAAAGTGGCTGTTCCACTGAGCTACTGTAACACTTGGAGGACTGTTTTGGAGAGGGTGTTCTTTCTCCAGATATTCACTGCAGGACTCACCTGCCTGGGCCAGGCTTCATAATCAGCCCAGCATTGAAGCCCAAGCTCCTGGTGTCACCTGGCCTGGCACCTGCCAAGCTGCCCCTGCCCACAGCACTCAGTGCATTGGCTGCCCAAACCATCCTGTTCCTTCTGTTCTTCTTGTCCCTTTTGGAGAAGGGCTATAATTGCCTCTGGAGTAGGGTTCTTTCCCAGGCATCCCTGCCCGACTGAGACCTATATCTAAGAGCTGTAACACTACAGGAAGACCCCATTTGTCCTGGACTCCACTTCATTCCTCCAGCCTGGTGTAGAGCAGAATGGACCTTGGAACCACACTCAAGGCTGAGGAAAAATTGTTTTCCAGCATCTCTGATTGGTTAATAAAAAGCTAAACATCCAATAGCGGGCAAGAGAGTTAAGGCAGGACTTATAATCCCAGGAGGAAGGTCCCCATGAGGGAGGCTATAGAAAAGGTTGCCAAGAGGGGGGTCAATATGAGTTCACCAATGGAGCAGGAGCAGCCAGGATGAGACTGGTAATGGGACATGTGGCTGGAAAGTAGCCAGGTCAGCGTGGTTAGGTTAACTTTGATGAGCTAGTTAAGAATCTGCCCAGCTCTAGTATTTAAAGCTTTTTAATAACTGTAAGAGGTCTCTGTGTCATCACATGGGTGCTAGAACGGGCATAGAAAGGGCCCAAGAACTTACTTCTACACACTAGCATCACTGTTCTCTTGTTTCCTGACTGTGGATACAATGTGACCTTGAGCTAGCTGCACCATGCCATTCCCACCACCATGGGTTCTGTTCTAGAATTGTGAACCAGAATAAACTCTTCAATTCTTTTCTTTCTTTTTTTTTTTTGGTTTTAGTTTGATTTGGTTTTTCGAGACAGGGTTTCTCTGTGAAACAGCCCTGGATGTCCTGGATTGCTTTGCAGACCAGGCTGGCTTCAAACACACACAGATCCACTTGCCTCTGCCTCCCAAATGCTGGGATTAAACACATGTGCCACCATGCCTGGCCTAACTCTTCAATTCTTAAGTAGCTTCTCTCCTGTGTTTAATGACAGCAAACAGAAAAGTAACCAACTGGGCTAGAGTGTGCTTGAAACAAACACTCCACTCAACACCCAGAGGGACCACACAGGCAGCTGCTGTCTAGTCTGGGATTCCTAGGGTCTCTGCGATGTAGACCTTTCAGGGTCATCAGCACATAGTGTTCAAAGCAACACCAGCCTTTCTTAGGGAAAAACTGCGAGGAATCAGCAAATGAAACAGAAGTAACCAGTGACACTGGAAGAAAAAACTGGGGCAGAGTGCAGTCCTATGACCCAAATGAGAAAGCGTCTCAGTGATATCAACCATAGCCAAAGTTACTGAGAGTTCAAGCATGGTAAAGAGCTGGCAACACCAAGAGCGCTGCTGGGAGCCAGGTATAGTGACACATGCCTGTGACCACAGCAACTGGGAGTTTTAGGCAGGAGAACTGAGTTCTAACAAGCCTGAACTATGTTCAGACCCTGTCTCAGTGTGCCCCCAGAAAAGAAAAGAATGGCAAGGAGGGAAATAGTGAGTCAAAGCAGACAGGTAGATGTTTGGCAGAGATAGGGAACCAAATAGGAATGTGACGGTTTAAATGAGATATATTCCCCATAGGCTTAGGTATTTGAACTTGGTCCCCAGTTGGTGGTATTGAATGGGGGAAGTTATGGAATCTTTGGGAGGTGCAGCCTTGCTGGAGGAAGTACAGGAGAAGAAGCAGATCTGAGAGCTTATAGCCTTGTCCAGTTTAAGTTTGCCTTCACCATCTTCTATATGTGAATAAAGATATAATCTCACAGCTGCCATGCCTCCCCCATTATGGACTCTCCCTCTGGAATCATAAGCTAAAATAAGCTTGTTTTTCCTTAAGCTGCTTTGATCACGGTATTTTACCATAGCAACAAAACATAAATAATACAGAGAATGAGAACACAGTGGTCTGGTGACCCAAAGGAAAAGAGGGTAAGCAAACTGTAAAACAAAACCCACTTCAGAATAGCACACAGGGCCATAATAATGCAATCATGTGAATGCTGATATAACCAAGCTACTGGGAAGCTGGGAAGAAAGGGCAGCATGTGAAGAGGGCTAATTCTGCATGGTTCATTGTGAGGAGTGAACACCCAACACAGAAGCACATAGTAACAGAGTATTTGCTAAGACATGGTGGTGGGGGGCAAGGAGGAGATGGTGGGTAGAGAGATGGTTCAGCACTGGCTGCCCTTGCAGAGGATCTAGGCTCAGTTCCTACCACTCATGTGGCAGAGCTCACTACCCTGTAACTCCAGTTCCAAGTGATTTATTTTTCAAATAGAATCTTTAAATGGAGAAATTCAGGGCTGGGGAGCAGGGTCACTGAACAAAAAGCTTGCAACACTGTGTAACCAAGATAACAAGTTCAGGAAAGAGACTATCTGAAATATAAAGTGGAGGACAACCGAGGAACAAGCTGAGGTCCGTACATATACACTTGGACTCACACAAACACACAAAAACGAGTCTATCAGCCTACCTTGTGACATGGGACATCTTTTACCTACAAGGTTTTGTAACCACATGCACTGATCATTTGGGAAATACTCATTTTCTGTGTTATTCACATTTTCCCAAAAGTGGTTCATTTTAGGCAACCTCAACCCACTGATCAGTTAGGAAGTTATCAAGTATACAGTCTTGGGTACATGTCTAAAAATCTTAATTTCCTCTTAAAAATACAACCCTCCTTACTGATAAGACAGCATTCAATTTCTATGGTAGATTCATTTACAAGCCTAACAAATCACAATTTTCCCCCTTGCTCCATCAAGTAAAAATGAAGTTCTGTGAAAAGGTAGCCAGGTATCCCACACAACAAATCATTTACATTTCTAGAAACTTTTCACTTCTGGTGGGAAATGCTTGATGAAGACTTCCCACTTCATTACATACAACAATTGAGGAATGGGATATAGTGAAGCTTATCATCTTTAGTGCTTCAAAGACATCTAATGAAACGAACACTATTTCCTGTGAATGCCCAGCAAGTACCAATATGATGACAGACTGATGTCATTGCCAGGCCCCATGCTAATAGGCCATAATCTCATTTGTCACTAGTTTTGCTTCATAAATATAAATATCAACATATTAAGGGACGAAAGGCAAATAACATTTAGTAAAATTAGAAAAACAGTTTGACTTCATGGACCTCTAGAAAGGGACTCAGGAAAATCCCAAGGTTCCGTTTTATTACATGAGCAAGAAACTGTCTCATGCACAGACCATGTTGCAAAGCAGAATGAAGTGGAAACAACACAAGTGAATTAATTATTCTAGAGTAAGAAAGCCAACAGCACAATGGTTACCCTTTTGCACAGTGGTAAGTGGGGCCTGTATCTTTCATAATAAGCCCTCAACTATTTGACCTTTGAGAAGCATGCATTAATTTGATAAGATCTGAAAAACAAAGAGCAAAATATACCAGAAGATAAGCTATTTGTTCTTTTTTTTCTCCTTCTCTGCCCAAACTAGTAGTTATGAAAACACTAGAAATACAGAGAAGCCAAAGAAAGAAAAACACCCGGGGGGGGGGGGGGGGAGCTTTCTTTATTCTATGAAAATTTTACAAAATAGAAATTCCTTCCAGAAAGTCATTTCTGTAAAGTTCCACTAAATCCTACTATAGCCACGTTGGGCATCAGCACGTATGTCATGTGCAAGACACAGAAAGCAGATTCCCCCAAGATCCAAGGCGAGAGGAAGTGCTAGAAAGCTGAACCCTAAACAGTGAAAAACATTTCCTTCACAAAATTCATGAGCAAGAAGGAGGAAACAAACCTGAAAGGGGGAATTGTGTGATAATGGAAATCTTGCCGAATTCTTTAGGTTTCGCTGCTGAGCAATGAATCGGATCAGGCAATTTGTTTCTGGAGAGCCCCGGACACCGACTGTGGAACGTCGCCTGGCTTTCTGAAGGGAAGATGGTGACTTTCCTGCAACAAAATGCTCTCACAGATCAGAATGAAGCATGGCAAGGGTCAGTAACTGTGTCATATGCTGGTGAAGGCCACCACGAGGGAGGAAACAGAGTAAACACATGTTATGCAAAACTAAGTAAAGAACCACTGGCAATGTAGTTCATGTACAGTTGACCGACTGTCACTTGATCACTGATTTAATTCACATTTGTAAATCAGCACTTGGCACATACAAGGCCACAACTACTCTTTTAGTTTTCATTTGTGCCCCTTATCGCCAATACACAGAGAGGGCAGGGGTAACAGCTTGATGCTAAGAATCTCTCCTTGTTAATAACAACAACCATGTACCTAAACTACAGTGCATTGTGGGTTCACTTATTGTGGTTGCTTAAACTCTGAAAATATTACATGGGAACAGTCTAAAGCCATTCACAAATTTAAAACAGCATGCCTTTACAAGCAATATAAAATCCACTGTCCAGCCACATCAAGCGTAGGACGTGAATCGTCCTTCAGAATGTATTATCTATGCTGAACATGTTACAAATCTAAGGGCACTTCCTGGCTATCTGAACTATGAGACAGTCACTGTTCTTGGCAGTGCCTATGTTCAGGTAAACATTATTTTACTTTGACTAACCCCAGTCTCAAGAGCAGTGATGCTAGCAATTCAGCTAAGCTAAGAAGTGTTTCCTGTGAATTACCATAAGGTATCTAAGCAGACAGAGAACAGTTTGTGATGGTGAAGCTTGAATTCTTTTTTTTTTTTTTTTTTTTTAAGACAAGGTTTCTCTGTGTATCAGCCCTGACTGTCCTGGACTCTCTTTGTAGACCAAGTTAGCCTTGAACTCACAGAGATCCAACTGCCTCTGTCTCCTGAGTGCTGGGATTAAAGGCGTGCATCACCACACCTCGCTTAAGCTTGATTCTGAACTAGCTTGAGGGCACCTTGGTTAGGGCATGTTTCTGAGAGCCTATACACAGACAATAGGCCATCTCTTACTGGGCCTAATTTATAAATTCAGCACAATCATTGCTACACACGCATAACAAAAATAATATTTTTATTTACTTTAGGTTTTATGCATAGCTTCAGTTCTAAAAACTTACTAGGAACAGAGCCCCCGTGTGGGTGGGGGTGGTGAGACACTTCTGCATTATGTTCTTTTTTTTTTTTTCAAAACAATTCTTTTACTTAGAGATAAGCTACTTACCCTTTAGCATACCATCCTGAATTTTGCTCATGAACCTAAGCGGACAAAAATGGATCCAGTTGCTTATATGATAATTCTGTTGTTTTTTTTTGGGGGGTGGGGGTTGCTGGGTTTCTCTATGTAATAGCATCGACTGTCCTGGACTAGATTAGTAGACCAGAACCTCACAGAGGATACTTCCTAACAACACAGAATGAGTCCTACTTTGGACTGGCCTCTGATTCATGCCTTACAGTGTGGTGTGATTGGTTCCCTCACGTGTCTCATTATCCTTCTTTGTAATTGCTGGTCTATATAACCCAAAAACCCTAGTCCCATATTTCTTTCTCCATCATGTCAGATTTCACAGGTGAATTTCACTCCTGAGGTTGAAGAAAATCAGTCTCTGGATCAATTTTCTGTTTGTGATTTTTTTTTTTGAAAGAAGCACACAACATGATAGTTTTATGCATTCTAATTGCTTTTTAACTTCCTCTTATTTTCATATAAACTGTATTCTAGGGTAGGCAAGAGTACAGCTGACTTAGGAACACTGCCATGGTGGGGGCTCTGGGACCTTTGGGGTCCCTGCTATATTTGCTGAGCTGTGCTGAGTATAGAAGTGTTCCCAAACCAACCAAGTCTGCAGGGTCAGTCAGTATAAATACTCACAGCAAGTCAGTTAGCACAGACACATGTACAGTTGGGGCCTATTGTAGTTATTTTTAAATTTGAAAAAACATGCCATACAAGAACTTCTCTTACCTGAAGAGGTCTTAACAAAGCTTTCAGGTGTAATTCCCAACTGCTCCACGGTTACTGTGGAGAAGTCCAACGGTGACTTAAATGTATCAGGGGTGCAAAGATTAACAGTTATATCTGCTACATGCTTCTGAGGGGTCACAAGCTTCCCGGTTCCTACGATTAAACAAAAACAAAAACCCGCATTTTCTGAAAACGGAAAACACGTTGCAGGCCTAAGCATCACAAGCAAGACAAATGTTCCGTCTAACGAGAGCAACAGGTCAACCACGTACCAGAATTATTAGCCAAACACTCTTTGGACTCGGAGGGCGGCTTGTCGAGCGAACTTGTGTCCATCTGGAAGACGAGGAAGTTAAAGACAAACAAGAAAATGTGAAAAAAAATTAATCCTACAAGTCAAAAAGAATGTGACGGAACTCTAACGCAATCTGTACCGGGGAACAGATTGAGAGAACTGGGAGAGAACCGGGGCGTTCTGATTAATGAAACGGCGGAAGGTGCTATTGATTACACAAAACAGACCGAACTAACAAGTCGGGCTTTTCAGCCCTTGGGCCCCGACCGGACAGCAGGCTTACCTCTCCCGCCCGGGTCCCGTGCGTTCCCCCAGAAGACAAGTGTGGCGCAGGCAGGCTCTGCTTCAGAAAGCACCAGGGGCCCCGGAAGGAAGCCGGGTTAGCCTCCCGCAGGCTGCAGGACAGTCCCGGCGAAGAGAGCAAACCTCACAGCCCGCCAGCAAATTCAAACTGCGGCCACGCCCCCCGCCCTCCGCGGAGGGATCTCTCTGAGCCTTGGCTCACGTGTGAGTACGCGTCCCGCTCCCTCCGGCCTCACCCTCGCGCTCTCGGACGCGACCGGGAGACCTCCGTGTGTCCCGGGAGAACCACGGCTAGCCTGAATGACCCTCTGGAGAGACACAGCTGCGACACAATGGTGTCCTGGGGACTACCTGTGAGTTGCGCGGAGCCACATTTCAGTTAAGCGACAAACCCCGCCTCTAACTTTTGGATTGGCTGCTGCAAACTTCGAAAATGAATCAGTGGACCAATCGGGACAGAACCGCAGAGATGGCTAGTTTACCCCTTTAGCCAATCCCGACGCTAGCCGTTACCTCGGTGGGTGGGGCAAACGCCGAGCGAGGCGCTGACTGGTATAGGAGACTTCGGCGTCCCGCCTCTTCCTTAGACTCGGTCTCTTTATGCAAATGAGCTCTGCCTACACCCCAGCGTGCGCCTGCTCAGTAACGCTTAAATCCGCCCTTTGCCAGGAGCTTCTTCTCTGATTCGCTGAACCTCCTTTCCGTCAACTGGACTTCAGCCTCTCTTTCGTCCTTCCGCCGACTAGTGTTAATGTGAGCCCACCCCCTCGCCGAACTCTGATTGGCTGTATGATGGCCGGCCCCGCGCGTTGATTCGCGCAGTTCAGCGTCGCTCTGGGCGCGGTTGAAGGGGGGAAGGGCCGCTAGCAGGCTGAGGAGCCTAGGGGCGGGGTGGGAAGGAGGCTCGGCCAACCCCGGGGTGTGGGACTGAGAGTGCGTGCTTGAGGAGTGTGGGGCCGACCAGGAAGGTGGCGAAGGGCGGAGAGTCCGGGTCGGAGGCGGGAGGGGTCTCGCGGGCGCGGAGCGCGGCGGGTGGCGGGCCCGAGGCGAGGGTGGCGGCTCCCTCAGGACCCGGCGCGGGCGGCGCGATGCGGCGGGTCACGCTGTTCTTGAACGGCAGCCCGAGGAACGGCAAGGTAAGCGGTGGCGGGAGCGCGACCAGGGGACCCCCGCAGTCCCAGACAGCACCGGGCAACAGGTCCACCGGAGCTCTGGTGCGCCGCTGTCACCTGAGCCGCGGGCCGAGGTCCCCTCCCACCTTCCCGCGGCGCCCTCCTGTCCTTATTGGTGCTGAGTAATGCTTAGCCCAGGGAGGAGGCAGCGGTCAGCGAGGCGGGTGACCCTGGCCAGGTCGGGAGAAGGAAACCCCAGGGGACAGTTGAGTGACATCCTCAGAATGGGGACCTGGTCTGGAACGCGTTCCACCTCTTTCAAGGTGCCCCGGGCCTCTTGCCCCACCACTGTGCAAACTTTTTATACACGCTTTGTTGTGCCGTCTTGTTTTGATTTCTTAGGGGATGGTGACAGCAGACCAGAACGACTTGATTTGACTGTAGCCTTAGCTGCGTTTAGGCCTCCGAGGAGGGCGTGGTGCTAAATATTTTCCCGATGTTGCAGCAGCCTCTTGCCCCACCCTTGAAAGTTATTCTTTGGAAAAATGTTGGCTATTTCTGGCGGACTAGTAATGTGTGATTAATTGACTGCCTCGCACATAACTAAGCCTGTTGAACGCCCCAGCCCTTTTAAAGTTGCGGTTCAGGGTACATTGGTCCCACTATTAATTGGCCAGAATACTCTGATAGCAGAACTGTTCAAGAGCATTAAAGGGAGGAGGGGGTCCTGCCTTAAGCACTGCAGTTTTGAATAAACAGATTCTGGAAATCTGGGCCACAGCAAGGTTTGAGCTCTGGGACGTTGTTTTCTTAGAGATTTGATACTCATATAAGCTCTTCCAGTGCTTATTCGGAAATACGTGCTGAAGAGGCTTTATCAGTTCTGATCATTAATTTTTCCTTAGGCAACTCTGTAGTTGGCAAGTATTCAAAAACTACAGTTTGTGTCATTATTGAGATTTACCGTTGTATTGATATGCACATTTACTAAGTTTAACTATGTTGTAGTACTCCATGACATCAAAGTGGCTAGAGTTCCTCATAAATCCTCAACTCTGCTCTAAATCTCTTCTGAATTCACTGAATTTTATTGTCCAATTTTGCTACCAATTTTTTAAAAAAACTTCTTAAAGGTTAAACTTTGGTTTTGATTAAATTTCCAGGGTAATTTTATTTACTTAAAAATTCTTGAGGATCTCAGAAGATCGGGAGAGTGTATCTCAAATAATTATGCATACATATGCTTTACAAACAAAGATAATAAAAGACTGAAGTGAAGAATATTAACATTTAATATTTAAAAGAAGCAGTGCCCCAATCCTTTCTACTAAGCTAGAGAACACATGTTCTAAATCTGTTTCCTCTCCTTTCCGCTGATGAAAAAAATATTACAATGACTCTTACTTGAAAAGATCACAATGCATACCACACACATTTATGTATATAGATATAAATGAAGTACTACTCTGAAGTAGTTTGGTTTCCTGCCTATAAAGTAGACTATATCGTTTAGATTGTCTGCTTACTTACCTGGTTTCTATTTTTAATCCCCAGTCATGAGAAAATCTTTTTTCCCATGTGTCTCCCTGTTACAGCTCAATTTATGGCTATTAGACTACGGGCTGTGAGGTAGAAAGGCACAGATCCCATCACCATGCGACAAGATACCAACACACATTTTCTATTTGTGTAACGCTGTTAATGTTGATGAAAGAGCTGGTTTTTCCTAAGTGAAATGAAGTACCATGGGCGGTGTAGGATGACGCATTGAGGTTTAGGAAGGAATGTATTTAAAAACGAAATAATTAGTAACTTGGTTTTTCTAATCTGCTAAAGCATGGGAGCCTCTGATCACTGAACTGGTCAAGCTGGTCTTGCTTTCTTTCAGAACAGAGGCCTTCACATACTGTAAACAGATTGATAGCTTGCAGCTCATTTAGCAACTGGTTCTCTTTGATGCATGATATGTAGAAGCCTAGGTACACTGCAGATTTGCATCATTCAGTCTTAACTGAATTGGCCATCAACTAAATGCCCAGTGACTTTTACCGATTCCCTCAATGAAACTGCAGAGTGAAGCCAGCTCTAACTATGCAAGCACAGTTAACATTGACAAAATGTTAAAAGTGGCAAAGCTGGCCGCTTTTCCTAGAATCCGCTATCAAGTAAAACTAAAATATAGGACCTCAGAAGCCAGAGTGTCATGTTTTAAGAAAGTTATTTGAAGTTTTTACTTAATAACTGCTGTAGTCAACTTCCTCCTTAGGGTATATTGTTTTTTGAACTCCCAGACAATGGTATGATGAGGTCATCCTAATTACTAAGACACGAAAAAATGTACATGTACTATTCTGTACATTCAGGCAAATGGTCTTGTGGTTAAAAACTTTGGGGTTAGGAGATGGCTCAGGGGTTAAAAGTATTATTGCACAAGCAGCCGAGGAGCAGAGTTGGGACCCTGAGAAGCAAATATTGGATAGATACAGCAGTCCACTAGTAATTTCAGGCCCTGGAGGCAAAGATGAGGGATCCCAGGAGGAAGCTGGCTCTCTAGGCTGGCCATGTTGACAAACTCAGGGATCAGTTGACAGATCCTGCCTCAATGAATAAGGTACAGAGCACTGGAGGAAGGCTTTTTAAATCAACCTTGGGCCTCAACCTGCATGTGCACATAGGTACACAAACACCTGAACACATACATGTGCCTGCACACACTCAAACATACACAGATAAAAAAGAATAAAATCTTATTGTTTAAAGGCAGTCTTATATTTAGCAGAATCTCACTAAGTTTAATGATAATATTAAATGATTCTTGCTGGCCAGTTTGTAGTCTGAGTAAATAAAAGTCCTCATACCACTTAGAAAAACATTTCTGACAGTGGCACAGAGTTTACAATTAAATAAATATAGAACTGGTTGAGCACAAATCTAGAACCGTTCTACTGATAGGCTTTGAAGATTGTACTCCCAAAACATTGACATGTTTGAATTATGGGGGAGGAGGAAGCTGCTGTTGGCTCCGGAGAGGTCAGCTATGTCTACACCTTTCATCTTTTCTCCATATGCCTCCCAGTTTCCTTTGATCTCTTTACTTTCTCTGTAAAGGTTAGTATTAAGAGCATGAAGTGAACATTCAGGCATCTGAATAAAACATGTGGTTCTGAACAGCCCTGTATTAGTGGCATCGATAATGAGTTGGGCAAATCATAGGCTTTTTCTATACAGTGTTGTTTCAGCTAGTGGTTCACAAGTACTATTTGAGTGTGAAGCTCTGTGCCAAATGCTGCAGACACAGCAGGCAAGGACATATCTTTATTCTAGACTGACGTTTGCATTCTTAATCCAGGAAATTACTTTTCTTCTAACTCTGATGTCAGATTAGAAATGTGTTGTATCACATATTCAGACTTGAACTCATTACATTATTAAAGGGAAAATCTGACTCTTGGAATCCAAACCTTAGAAAGAACTTGGTGTTCTTTCCGTTTGTTTGTTTCTTAATATATTTGATGTGTATAGAAGATTGTAATATAAAATATTGGTGGTACATCAAAATTAAAGGAAAATACTGAAAGCCATTTTCAATAATTTTGTTTCTCTTTGGTGTTTTCTTGGTCTTTCCAAACTTGACTTTTTTTCATTTAATATTTCTATCATTTAGTGATAATATCTGCATTTTCAGTACCTTAGTGAAATCCATATATAAAAACACTAGGACAGTTTATCCATTCTCCTGTCAACAGGCTGAAGGACTGAGTACCACAGCAACAGCTGAGGAAAGCTATTTATTTTCTTTTTTAAAACTAAATATAAATACATGACTCCCCCCACCCCATTTTTCCTTCCTCCAACTCCTTCCATGGACATCCCCTTGCTTCTTCTAAACCATGGTCTCTTTTACACATACACTACTGTGTATATACTCTAGCTTAAAGAACAAGAATTTCCTAGAGTGCTTTATGGGAGGACTTAAAAACAGTGGTGTCCTCCAACCCCAGTAGGTTTGAGTGAGGCTGGTATATAATTCTGTCACAGTTCTGGTAATTCTTACATTACAGGCTTTGGGCTGTAATTTGAGAAGCACCCCCAACCGCTCCACCCCCCAGCTCCTGCTCCCTCTCTAGAGAGATGGCTCAGGAGTACCTCCTGTCTGTAGAAGACTGAAGTTTGACTCCCAGCTCTCACATCAGGTGGTTCACCACTGCTTATAACTTGAACTCCAGGACATCTTGTGTCACTGGTTTTCACAGACACCTACACTCACATCCACCCCCTAGATATTTAATTTTAAAAAGTAAACCCCATGAATTCGATTAGTGCTGGTCATAAGAGTGTGGGTATGGAACCATCCACTTGAGTGTCTACAGCCTACCACCAACCATGTCCTAAAAGGAAAGTGTCTCCTCTCTCTTAGCAGCCTCAACCACCATAGCTGCTCCACCAAGGCCTTACCCTTGGTGCCTGTCCCCAATTCATGTGGAAATTTTGACTGGCTTGATATGGTGGTACAGGTCTTCTGCAGGTGACTATAGCTTCTGTGAGTTGATGTGTTTAACAGTCGTGTCCAGAAAGCAGCATTTCTCAGCACTCCTTCTTGCCTGCTAGCTCTTACTCTTTCTGTCCATTCTTCCTAGATTCTTCCTGAGACTTGGATGATTCATCCACAACTGAGCTCTCATGCTCACTTACACTTTGCACTTTGATCAGTTTTGAGTCTCTGCATTAACTGTTACTACAAAAAGAGCTTCCCTGACCAAAATTGAGCAACATTAATCTATGAGTACTAGCATAAATATTTAGAAGGCAGGTTGACAGCATGATAGTTTAACCTAACAGCAGTAGATTCTTCTCTAAGGCCTAGGAGCTTTTGACCAAATTTATAGTACCAGGCATAAAATCCCTCTTCTGAACAGGCCTCATAGCCAAACAGAAAGTGATTGGTTATCCCTGTAACTGTCATACTACTATTACATCAGTGGGCACATCCTACCAGGCAAGTCTGTAGATTGATTTCTCTTATGTTCTATATCTAAAATGAGTAGAATCTTCAGCATTAGGGTCTTACCTTCTAGTTATGGTAGATAACCCAGAGTGATGGCAATAGCCTGTGGTCGTTTCAGTTACCTTTGGGGCACCCCCTGAGACCTAGATAACTGATGGGTAGGTAGGTATACCATGCCTGACATTGAGGTTTTTATTTAATGACCCATGTGTTCTGGAACAGCATTGTCCACCCATGTAGGGTACTCCATATGTATGTGTGTATATATACATATATATGTGACTTTAAAATTTAGCTTATAAGCTAGTAGATTTTTATACTCTTTAGTTTTGATTAACCCACTCCTACGACTCCCTTCTCTGCCCTATCTACCTTCCCCTATCTCCATTAAGCCTTTAACCATAGTACTCCACTCTTGTTCTTTCATGTTGCCTGGGTACTGTCCACCATGATTATACTTTTTACTTAGGTTGCAAGATCATAGCTTTCCATACAGCTGTTTCATAAACTCTTAATTTTGGTTAAGTCTTCCCCACCTCCTTATGTCCTCATCAAGTGTCCAGTTTTGTAAGGTAATTAATTACAGATTGCTTTTGGAAGTCATTGTGCGTACTTATATTCACACCAGTAGTTCCTAAATCTTCCTGTTGATTATATTCTTCCCAACATTTAATATTGTCAGAATTTTTTTTTCTTTTGAGACAGGGTTTCTTTGGGTAGCCCTGATTGTCCTAAAACTTGCTTTGTAGACCAGGCTGGCCTCCAAATCAGATATGGGCCTGCCTGCCTCTGCCTCCTGAGTGCTGGGGTTAAAGGTGTGTGCCACCATCGCCCAGCTTAGAATTTTCAAAATTTAAAGTTGTCTTTCTTGACCTCAGGAGTAATTAGACCACGTTTTAAGGAATAAAATCATTTTCACTTTTGAGCTCTATTAGAATTGAAGGTAGAGTGAATTGAGCTAAGAATTCTTATTGGTGCTTTGGTTAAATAAATCAACATGAGCCGGGCGGTGGTGGCGCACGCCTTTAATCCCAACACTTGGGAGGTAGAGGCAGGCGGATCTTTGTGAGTTCGAGGCCAGCCTGGTCTACAAAGCGAGTCCAGGACAGCCAGAGATATTCAGAGAAACCCTGTCTCAAAAAACCAAAAAAAAAAATAAAATAAATCAGCATGCATAATTTAATCATTTCGTACTAATAGTTTGTTATGTAAATGTCATGAAAATGTTAGACATGACTTTAAGTTGATAAACAAATGCTAAGAGTAATTCTACAATTAAAAAGTGTATTGGCCCAACTTAAGGGAAAATTTCAAGTTTATAGAACTCTTCAACTCTTTAATTTTTTTTTTTTTTTTTTTGGTTTTTCGAGACAGGGTTTCTCTGTGTATCCCTGGCTGTCCTGGACTCACTTTGTAGACCAGGCTGGCCTCGAACTCACAGAGGTCCACCTGCCTCTGCCTCCTGAGTGCCAGGATTAAAGGTGTGTGCCACCACGCCCGGCAACTCTTCCCTTTAATTGTTTTCTCTATTTGATGAGCTTTTGGTTGTCAGTATTGTCAATTATTAGATTATCAACTACAGATTCTATTTCTAAAACTAGTGTCATTAGCATGGAGAGTTTAAAAGAAATTTAAAAATTTCCCGGTCCCTGTGTAAGTAATGCAGTTTTGTCATAATAAATTTGGAAAACAAAGTTTAAAAATTATCAGTAGTCAGTCATAGTTCCATTATTCAAAGATAGTCACTTTCAACCCTTCTATGAATAACAGTTTGGGATTGCAATTATACCATATACTTCATCTTCCAATGTGAATTCCAATGAAAGACTTAGATGTACACAGAAAAGGTATGATTTAGTTTTAAAAAACCTGAAAACAATGACATCCCATTTAATATTCAAGAAATTTTGGGGTTTACCTTGAAGGAAGTAATGTAGCATTTAACTTAGTAGAGTCTTCAATTTCAAATGCAGAACTCATTTTCTTAATTTCAAAGATTAGAGTGACACTTCTTTTATTTTTTTAATCTAGGGTTGCACTCTGTAGTGTAGCCTGGCCTCAAGCTCAGTCTCCAGCCTGTCATAGCTGGGCCTTTGCCCTTTACATGCTTTTGTTGTTGTTTGTTTGTTTAGCTCTGCTCATCAGGTATGCCATTAGTATTAGGTTGGTATCCACAGAGTAAATAGCAGCTTTTGACAAATTCACTTTGCCATTGGAACTGTAAAGTTTAAGTAGAAAGGTTAGAATTGGTGAAAATAATTGATGAAATTATAAATATGTTGCTGTTGTGTTCAACTTGACTTATTGATACTAAAATAAAAATTGAACTCAATTTGTACCTTGATTCCTTAGTTTTCCAGCCAACATAAAAGTGCCTATCACGTTTTGACCATCTTGTGCTTTACCAGTCACTCTGTGGGAAGTTTCTCTGTCGTATGTTAAATGTTGACTTCATGGCAAGTTGAAAACAGGGAACATAGTCTCTTGATACTTTTCTATTGCTATGATTAGACACCAAGAACAGGGTAACTTACAAAAGAAGGTATTTATTTGGGACTTACAGTTTTAAAGGGTTAGAGTTTATGACCCTCATGGCAAAGAGCATGGCAGGAGACAGGCATGATGCTAGAGCAGTAACTGAAAGCTTACATCTTGAAATACAACCAAGAGACACAGAGTGGCACACTGGAAATGGCATGGACTTTTGAAATCTCAAAGGCCACCTCCAATGGCTCACCTCCTCCAACAAGGTCACACCTCCCAATCCTTCCCAAACAGTTCTACCCTTTTGTGTTGTAGTTGTACTTTTTATTCCTAACTTCCAGAGACCCTGGCTGACATCAGGAATTATCTCAGCCACAGGGAAGCCAGTAATAGCTGGTTAGAGCACAGATTGATGTGTGGATCGATTCTCAACTCCCTGCTAATGCAGCTGCATGCATCATTATGTATTAGACCCTGCCTGATGCACTGCAGGATAGGCCAGTTTATTATATAACCCAGCAGTGTTGTATTCAGAATGCTAGATGCTCAAATCTGGATTTCATAAAATAATAAATAGTTTTTGAAAAATGAATGAAGTGGGAAGTTGTTACTTTCTCTATGATGATAGTTGATGTAGTGAATAACATACTAAACAGCATAAAACCATTGCTATTCCAAAAAAATGAGCCATTCCTACAAAGAACTATAAACAGACAACATTATAAGAACTTAAGGTACTTAGGCACTTGCTAAGCTGTAGGCATCAACTCATTTTTCTCATAAAAGTGAGATAGATGCCTGTTTTTTCTTCATTACTAGTTAAAGTAACAAAGCATTGAGTTTGTCACAGGTAGAAAGTGCAAATCTAAATTTAAGTCTAGTTCTGTCTTTAGAATCAGTGTTGAACAGTAAGATTGTAGATTATTTTTGGTTGGCCACAATTTCTCTTTTATTATTATTGAAAATAGATTCTTATACAATACATCCTGACCAGTTTTCTCTCCCTCCACTCCTCCCAGCTCTCCCTCCCTCTCCCCTTCCCCAGATCTACTCCCATCTGTTTCCCTTCACAAAGGAGCAGGCCACCAAGAGACAACAACCTAACATGACAAAACAAGACAAGGCAAATGCTCTCATATAGAGGCTAGACAAGGCAACCCAATAGGAGGAAAGGGGTCCCGAGAGCAGGTGAAAGAGTCAGACACATCCTCATTCCTGCTGTTAGGAGTCCCACAAGACCACCAAGCTAACAGTCAGAACATATATGCAGAGGACACATGCTTTCATCTCTGAGCCCCTATGAGCCCTGTTTAGTTAATTCCATAGGCCATGTCCTCCTGGTGTCCTCTGTCCCCTCTGACTCTTACAGTTTTTTCTCTCTGTCTTTGGTGGGGTTCTTGTCTTGTAGTTTTGAATTTCTACATTAGGAGGCACAAAGTAACTATGCATCAGGCAGTGCTTAGAATCTTCTGCATGATCTTTTGATATTTTAATCTGTAATGTCAGTAATGACATTCATTTTATATGCTGTTCAAATTAATCTATGTTCACAGGTGGTTGCTGTATATGGAACTTTGTCTGATTTGCTTTCAGTGGCCAGCAGTAAGCTCGGCATAAAAGCCACCAGTGTATATAATGGGAAAGGCGGACTGATTGATGATATTGCTTTGATCAGGTAACCTTCACCCTTTCAGCTGTCAATAGTGTACCCTTGGATTCCTGGTGTTATGTGTTTTACTTATTCAATACTGTCGTTGCTGTTATGAAAGCTGGGTTTGGGCAAGTGATTGTCTAGAGTTAGCTGTTGGGAATATAAATCACTTGCACTCAGAGTCTGTTGATCAGATAGAGAACCCTTACTGTATTTCAGTATATTAATAGTCTGCATTGGTCATATATGGAACTGAGAATTCCTTCTTTAGAATAATTTAAAAATCTCTTACATGCACTGTTTATTGTTAAAATCATTCTGTTTAATTTTATAAACATTACAAGGAACTGATGCTAAATACTACAAAATTCTAACAAGAGATATCACCAGGGGTCTACCATACTATTGGCTTTTTTTTTTTAAGCTGCTTTTTGTTTTTTCAGTGTCTCAGGTAGATTATTGCTTGAAACAGGTGTCAAGTTTGCATCACTCCTCAAAGGATGAGACAATTTGGAGGGCAGGGAAGTAGTTTAGCAGAAGGAAGATAAAGGAGACACTCTTAAGGTAGAGAGCACAGCAGCAATGTGACTGCTTTGCTTGAGTTATCTCATTTGATTGGCAGAGCATGGATTTTTAATTGATGATGTAAAGACTGTGATGCTTTAAATGATATTATATGTGAAGATTAATCCTCACTCAGATCCAGGACAGACTGACCCTTCAGTACAACAAACTTCCTTTGAAAGTCACTGGTTCTAGTCTTTTTGTTGTTTTAAACAGAGAGACCAACCATCTGAGATGTGACGAGTCTTACCAAAGGCACAGAGTTTAGTGATTGATTTGATTTTTGTCTATGAGGACAAACTTTCATACTAATCTAGAAACATCAGTTGGCAAATTGAGCAAGTAGAAAATATGAATTGAAATGCAAATCCAAATAAACTAGAAATTCTTAGTTTTTTTCTTTATTTCAGTTTCTATGGATAATTGACCAACATCTCTGAATGTTATAATACCAACCTAACTTTCAATCATAATTTTTTGTTTGTTTGTTTTGTTTTGTTTTTTGAGATAGGGTTTCTCTGTGTAATGGCGTAATGGCACTGGCTGTCCTGGACTCGCTTTGTGGTTCAGGTTGACCTCAAACTCACAGAGATCCACCTGCTTCTGCCTCCCTAGTGCTGGGATTAACGGCCTGCACCACCATGCCCGGATCAATCATAAATTCTATTCCTAAGAAAAACTCAGTGTATCCTATTTTGATCCAAAAAGTAGTCCTTGTAGGTCAGATGTCTATGACTGTGTTAGAAGAATACGAGGCCTACACAGTGTTTTCTGTTTACAGTAGTATATCTGATTATTGAGTTACACTAATGGGGCAAGGGCAGTCAGGGAGGAGATTACACTGGTATTCTATGTGATCATGGTAGATATATAATGAGTAGGTGTTTATGACAGGATTTAATATGACAGTTTGTTTTAATTTCTGAAGTGCTCAGCTGCTAATTTATAGAAAAATCACTCCAATAATTTATTTACAGGTAAAGAATTAAAATAAAAATAAAAATTGCCTGTGGCTTCAGTAATGACTTTTGAACATAAAATAGTATATTCTTCAATTAATATAAGGCCAAATTCATAAAATTTGATAGTGAGTTTTGTTTGTTTTGTTTTGTTTTCAATTTGAAAAAAACTTTCATGTACAGGATCAATCCTGTTTGAGTTTAGATCTAGTCAGGGGTAAACAGCCCTGGAGACAGTTTTCTTGTAAGTAGATTGGTGACAAGGCCTGTCATCTGTATAATTCTAAGGAATAGTTCAGATAGTCATCTGCTAATTACTGTGCTTTCTAGGTTTTAATTGTGACTTTTTAAATTTTGGTATTCCCAGGGATGATGATGTGTTGTTTGTGTGTGAAGGAGAACCATTTATTGGTAAGTAACTTTGTTAAATACCAATTTTCTTTGCCACAGAAAAAAGCATGACATGGTAAATACTTTACAAGGAGCTATATGACTTAACATAAAAAATTATGATGACTGGACTCAGATCTTCACATCCTTTCTTATTCTTCACTGAGTTTATGTCATATTGCACTCATAATTTGAATTATAATTATATTCTAGTCTATGTATTTCCTCTTTTACATGCCTTTAAGATGTGCTATATTTGTACAGTTGTGACCTATGATATGATAAAATAATTTTGATTTTAGTAACAAATTTTATTTTAAAATTTTCTTGGATAGTGATTGCTAGACTTTCTTTTAGTGTTATATTACTTACGTGTAACCATGTATTCCTCGCATAGTGTTTGACAGTCCTTTACTGCTGATCAAATCTTAACAATGAAAACATGACTTGGCTTCAGCCACTATCCTTTCATTTGGAAGAAAGCGTATATAGTTGAATATCTCAAAAGACCTAATACATAAGTAAGCAAATATTCTTTAACAGATATTTTATTTTGTTCCTTATAGTCACCCATGAGTATGTTTAAGTATTTTTAAAGCATTATTGTCATTGTATTTGATGGGTAAGGGATTCTCAGTCTTTTCTTCAGGCAGTAGCTACATTAAAAGTAAGTATGCCAGGCAGGTTGGTGCTTGCCTTTGATCCTAGCTTTTAGGAAGCAGAGAAGTATGTTGAACTCTTGAGTTACAGGACAGCCTGATCTACATAGTGAGCTCCAGGCCAGCCAAGGTTTCCTTGTGAGACTCTTGTCTCAATAAATCCAACAACAAAATAAATAGATAGCCTCTCTGTCTCCAACTTAAACTAGAGCAAATCTTTTCTCCATCATCCTGTAACCATCGAAATTGGTTACTCAATTGATTCATTGTAGGCTAGCCATAGAAAGTCATTCACTAAGTAATAAAGAATTAGACTGGGGTTTAATACAGAATCAGTGTCTGCTATGTATAGAGATCTGAGTGCTGTTACCTAAAACGTATCCCTCTGAGAAGTAACAAAATTCTACTAGGATTTTTGTTTATTCCTGTGACTTTTTGTACTTAATATTTGATATGCTTTTCATCCACCACGTGTATTGATGCCCCAAATTTCTCATCTGGTCAGTGGAAACCTATTTGTCTTTTTAAGTCAACCTCATCAGTCTTTCATGGTTTCTTTATTCTTCAGTGTAATAATGTATTCATCTTACTCTTTTTTTGTCACACACATGGAGAAAATATGTTAATAATAATGTCAAGACATTATTGTTGTCTTGACTTGATGTCAAAAACACTGTCATGTCAAGATGCAGTCGGGGTTTATAGTTATTATAAGGCCTTTTGATGAGTAGAGTTGGGTGTACTAGAGATACAATTTATAGGTTATGCTATATAACATATGCCATAAAGTTTATCATATATTACACGATGAAATATTTATGTTGTGGAATGATATAAAATATCACATGGGTTCATACAGAATCTTTCAGGGTATATTCAGGGTCGTAAGGTTTTACTCTCTTCTGTCTTCACTTTGTCTCCTTTCTCCTATATCAGCAACCTCTATTTCCAAGATTACAGAGAATGATGGAATCACAATGTCATGTTGTTGTTCATCCACTCCATTCCACTCAAAAACCATACAAAAATTATGGAGGAATAACCAATATTTTCAATACCAGTGGGGTCTACCAACAGGTTCACATTTTTTGTATAGCCTCCTGCCTTCATCTTTTTGTAAAAATGGTATTGTTTCCACATGGTTAGAAGGTGCATCCACTGTATACTGTCTTTTCTTCCTAAGCTCCATTGATGCTTCATTCCCCAAGTGCACTCAATGCTTGCCTTCAGTGCTTAGTTATGTCATTCTCTCCATTGCTTGTCTGTCAGAAACTTACTCTGATTGATTCTTCCCAGAGTCTTTGAGACCTGTTTTCTCCAACATCTTGCTAGCCCTATGTTTATGGCCCTGTACTTGAAAGTCAGATGTGAATCACATTAAAGTTTATTAAATTATAAAGTTTAAATATGTACATTTTTGTCAGTTTTAACAATGAAGCCTTTGATAAAATTGTTGGTCCACACTCTCCTCATTTGGGTATTGTAAGTAAGTTATTTCACTTTGTTCTGACATAAAGGGTGCAATCAAAAAATCTGGTATTAAGTGACTATTCTTTTTTTTAATATATATATATACATATATATATTTTATGTTTATTGATTACTTCAGGTTACATCTCCATCACAGTGTCCTCTTTCCACCTCTCCCAGTCCTGCCCTCCCACCCTCTACCCCCTATCCCTTCCATCCCACTCCTCCGGAGTAGAGTGTCCCTACATATCAACCCCCCCCCCCAGTTTAGCAGTCATATGAGGGCCAAGAGCCTCCTCATACACTGGGGGCCTACAAGGCAGCACCACTAGGGCAAAGTGTCTCATTGACAAGTAACAAAGTCTATGTTCCTGTTCCCTTTGGTGCATTGGTTGTAGTATAGTTATCCTGTACTATATGGCTAAAATCCAATTATAAGTGAATAGATACCATATGCATCCTTCTGAGCCTGGGTTAGCTCACTCAGGATGAGCTTCTCTAGTTCTATACATTTGGCTGCAAATTGCATGATTTCGTTGTTTCTAATGGCTGAGTAGTATCGATGTACCACAGTTTTTTAATCCATTCCTCAGGTGAGGGACATCTGGGTTGTTTCCAGTTTCTAGCTATTACAAATAAGGCTGCTATGAACATAGATGAGGAAACGTCTTTGTGGTTTGATGAAGAATCATTTCGATGTATACCCAGAAGTGGTATGGCTGGGTCTTGAGGTAGAGCTATTCCAAGTTTTCTAAGATATCTCCACACTGATTTCCATAGTGGTTGTACAAGCTTGCACTCCCACCAGCAATGGAGGAGTGTTCCCCTTTCTCCACAACTTTGTCAGTATGTGCTCTCATTTGAGTTTTTGATCTTAGCCATTCTGACAGGTGTGAGATGGAACATCACAATCATAGTCCCCTTCCTCCTCTCCTTCCTGCTCCCACCCTCCTACCCTGTTCCCCCTCATCCTCCTGTCTGCTTTTTTTAAAATTTAAGATGTATCCTTCCCCCCGAACAGCTCCCCCTTTTAGTCCATAAAAGGCTCTTTTTCTTGTAACAATAAATATAATATGAAATAAGAACAATTAGGCAACAATTATGAAAATTATAAAGAATAACCTACATTCCCAATGTCCAGTCCATATGTAACTGGAAACTGTATTAATATTCTGTTATCTATCTATCTCGATGATTCTAAAGTTCTATACCTATTTCAGTTTCCATCCTACCTTGCATTACCAAAACATTATAAAAACATCTTCTTAGATCTAGAATATCTTTTTAATTTTTAAACAACATAAAATTTAACTGTGAGACTATGACTATCTAGTCTTCAACCACATCAGAGACCTGAGAAGGATAAATATATCTGAATAAACAGGAAATGCAGAGCCAGCAGCTTCCAGAACTAAGAAATGACAGACAAGTGGCTGCCTGGACAGTCCCCAATTTCTCTCAATACATTGGCCCATCTATTTTCAGCCTTTTGGCCCAGTATCTCTGACAGACATTAATTATAAAGCAGGAATTATGAACAACTTACCTAACCTGTCTTGGCAGAGCTAGACTGTCAACTTACCTGCTTCCAAGTTTTGTCCTTTTTGGACAGTGTTCTGTCTACAGTTGAAGCAAGGGATTTCTCTTGCCCACTGACAAACTTGCCACTAATGCAGCCATCTCCAGTTGGATATTCTTCGATGCTCATCATCTACTTCGGGTAGAATGGGAGGTGCTGTCAGGAGCTGACATGTCTACATATCAAAAAATCTTAAGAAAACATCTTTGAATGCCATATTCTACAGATCTCTTGAGATTTTTGAAGACCACCTATCTATCTCCATATATTTGGATAAACAAATGTTCCTTGTCTCTTAGCAACTTGATTTCTGATTAACTTAGAAAATATCTGTGATACACTACATTAGTACCTAACAAAATGACAAGTTTGAATGACTATTAGTTTGCATTTCTTAATTATCCTAAACAGTTTGTGACAGTTGATAAGCATTACATAGATACAATACCTTAGAAAGAGTTAACCTTAATTTTGTATCAGTATACAAGGATCAATACCGATGTAGCCAATATAATCTTAATTTTATATCAATATATGTACAAAAATATAACAGCATATTCAATAATCTATCCCTTTTTCTTTATCATTACTATATTATGTCTATATCCCATTTTTTTCCAAGTCTTTTCCCTTCTACATAGGAGAGAAAGGATAGAGAAAAGAAAAAGATAGAAATCCCTGGGTTTAACCTCCAAAACCTTCTTTAACAAGACCATTTAACAACTTATAACCAATCCCCCTAAATAACAACAAACATCTATCACCCATCAAATGACCAAGGGGGGGAAAAAATCACCCACCCCACCTTCTGGGAATGGGAAGGTGCTCTCTTAAAGTTGCTCTCTTAAAATTGCTTCCTGCTGGTTTGGGATGTAGGAAACCTGTTTGTGGGCTCAAATAAGAATGGGAAAATGGTTAAGCAAGTTAATAGTAACATTTGAGGTTCAGTCTTTTTGTGCTCAGTTATTTAAATATCCTAAGAAGTTTGTTGTCAGAAGTTGAACTTTGGGTGGGAACGTTCAGGGCTTTACTGAAGTCCTGGCTGGAACAGTCTGTGGGGCTGAACCATCTTAGCCATTTTGAGTTGTTCGGGTTGTAGATTTTTGAGGAAACAGCTCTTGACACAATCTGCGAGGCTGGATCATCTGGGCTAGTTGTCTTCTTTGTGTCTGGTCCCTTTTCTTCAGAAGTGTCAGTTATCCAGTTGTCCCTGAACTCCTTAGAAGGATGTTTTTCATCTCATGAAAAGATAAGAACAGAGCCCTGTCTTAATCCTAACTCCGGGTGCTACTTTTTTGGGAGGTAATATCTTTCCTAGAGCAAATTGGGTTTTTTGACAACATAAAAAGTATTATCTTTCAATTGAGATTTAAAAAATTCTTTTGATATTTAGGAACTAAATATACCTTTAAATGTATATATTTTGAGACCACAAAGGACAATTCACTTTGAATTTCACCATGCTCTTTGCAAGCTTAAATCATTGTAAATCCTATGTGCCTGCCCCTGCCTCCCAAGTGTTGAGATCAAAGGCATGTGCCTCCCCACTATTGGGAGTAAAGGTGTGCACCACCACACCTGAGTCTATTTGGACCTTGCTCTGTGTCAGGCTGGCCTTGAACTCAGAGATCTGTTTATTTCAGTCTCCAGTGTGTTGGGATTAAAGGTGTATGCCTCTCAAGTATTGGAATTAAAGGTGTGAACCATTACCTCCCTGTTCATTGTAACTCTAGAATTTAAAAGACAGCTAACTCTATAGTGATCTTCCTATCTCTGCTGGAATTAAAGGCATGGGCTAACACTGCCCTTCTCAAATATTTCATCTTAGCTCCGAATTACTTCAACTCCTAGAGATTTAGAAAACCAGGTTGAACTGTAGTAACCCTTAATTTACGTACAACATTGTAAATCTCTTAACTGCATTTTTAATACCAAACAACGAAAATATCCTTTATATATAGGAAAAAAAAAACTTATAAGCTGATATCTAAGAGTGTGTGAGCTATGTGGCAACCTGCAGTCTAACATTCTAACCTAAAATTAAGACCATAGCCGGGCGGTGGTGGCGCACGCCTTTAATCCCAGCACTCGGGAGGCAGAGGCAGGTGGATCTTTGTGAGTTCGAGGCCAGCCTGGTCTACAAAGTGAGTCCAGGACAGCCAGGGTTACACAGAGAAACCCTGTCTCGAAAAAACGAAAACAAAAAAACAAAAAAACAAAAAAAAAATAAAATAAAATTAAGACCATGTTTCCTTTCATGTCAGTAAGGCAAGTATCTCTTTGGTAAATTATCATTTGAAAATTTTGCATTTTATTTTTATTATATTTTTTATGCTTAGTTATCCTTTTTTTAAAATTAGTTCTTTCAAGTTACCTCTTGAAAATAGTTTCTTCCCTCCTCCCCTCCTGGTCCATTACCCCCTCTTACCCTCTCTCCCTGTTCTTCTCAGTCCTCTCCTCCTCAGATGAGGTGGTCCCCCACATATCAAACTCCCTCAGTTTGTCAGTCAGTTCAGGGCCGAGAGTTTCCTCTTGTACTGGGGCTTGATATGGCACCCCATGTAAGGTAAGGTGTTCCACTAACCTTCAACATGTTCCATGGCTCACTGCTGGATTGAGTTTTTCCTAGGATAGTTATGCTAGGTTCCTGTCTGTCTGGGTCTGTGGGTTGTAGGATAGTTGTCCTGTGCTATATGGTTAATATACACTTATAAGAGAATACACACCATGTTTATCTTTCTGGGACTGAGTCAGCTCACTTAGGATGAACTTTTCTAGATCCATTCATTTGGTTATGAATTGCATGATTTCCTTGTATTCCGTTGTGTAAATGTGCCACAGGCTTTTTTTGTTTATTTGTTTTTTGGTTTTTTTATCCATTCTTCAGTTGAAGGACATCTGGATTGTTACCAGTTTCTGGCTATTACAAATAAAACTGCTGTGAACATTGTTGAGGCAATGTCCTTGTGGTTTGGTGGAGAGGAGAATCTTTTGGATATATGCCCAGGAGTGGTATGGTTGGGTCTTGAGGTAGAACTATTCCCAGTTTTCTAAGATATCTCCAGATTGATTTCCAAAGTGGTTGTACAAGTTTGCACTCCCACCAGCAATGGAGGAGTTTTCCTTTTTCTTCACATCCTCGCCAGCACGTGTTATCATTTGAGTATTTGATCTTAGCCATTTAATTGACTATGGATCACCCAAAGGACTTTTCTTCCCTTAGTCTAGCAGATAAGTGTACTCTTTCTTGGGTTGCATTGTCATGGTTGTCTGGGTACTTGATAGATTTTATTGGGCTTCGATTTGAGAAATTATTTCTTTGTCTTCCCAGAATCCTCAATCTTAATCTTTCTGTTGTTTTTTACATGTTCTCTCTAGATCCTCAGACAGATTCTAAACCACCTGGAGGATTAGTAGGACCCCACACAGACTGGCTGACATTAAATGTAGGAGGGCGCTATTTCACAACAACAAGGTAAGAAGGTGTGTGTGTGTGTGTGTGTGTGTGTGTGTGTGTGTGTTATCTTAAAGGACATGACCGAGTGAATGGGACTGTGAACTGTTTCCTTCAGTTTCCTTCCTACAAGATTTTCAAATGCTTCTTAAAATATGTAAAACCAGTTTTAGAAAGTTCTTTGAAAAATTTTAAATGAAGTTAACCTTTCATCCAAAGAAAGCATAAATAAAGCATCAATTTGGCTTCAAGATTTGCTTTTTAGATGTAGTAATAAGCATAGACTGCACATAGAAATTAGCAATATTTCTAAAAACAGCAACTTAAAGCCATCAGATGATATAAGATCAAGAACGTTGTATAAAATGTCTTGCTAGTATTTAAATGAGAAGCTAACACAGCATTAAGGCAGAGGAATTGGCAGGTTAGAAGCGACTTTCCAACTCACTGCACACTTTTGTTTCCCAGCGTTGCTCCTACCAGGCTGTAGCGTGCGTCTCTTTGAGAGAACCGCTGAACTCAAGTATACTCTTGACTTAAATGTGTTTGTTTATAAAGACACATGGAGAAATCAATTTTTTTCCCTGAATTCTTAGGAGCACTTTAGTGAATAAAGAGCCTGACAGTATGCTGGCGCACATGTTCAAGGACAAAGGTGAGTAGAACACATTCTCCCTTTTTTTGTGGTGCATTTGTATTTGCACTGACTTTGTAGCTCTGGAATGGGATAAGATAATTTGTATAGGAGTAAGGACTTGATGGCATATTATGTGATTTTTTTTCTCCTACAAATTCTGACTTTATTTTTGTTTATTGGGGGACTTCTTCATTAAAATGATATCACAGGTGTCTGGGGAAATAAGCAAGATCATAGAGGAGCTTTCTTAATTGACCGAAGTCCTGAGTACTTTGAACCCATTTTGAACTACTTACGCCATGGACAGCTCATTGTAAACGACGGCATTAACTTATTGGGTAAGTTTCACAGGTTATGAGCACTGTAAGTATGGCAGTGCAGGTGCTAGTATAGACTGGTAGTCTTTCTGGCTGGTTATCTTTGCTTATATACATTCCTATATTTAGCCCATAATTTTTTTATTTTGATTCTAAGTAGATTTAAGTTCTATCACAAGGGACTTTTATAGGTTTGTATTCTTTCTATGAATTAAATGGCTTTTACTTTGCTTTAAGTTCTGGACTTATTATTGTATTGAGTAGGGTGGTCAAAAGGAAAGACAAAGCTTTTGAATCTTGACTATAGTAATGTTTCAGTTTTGCAATTAACTTGGGGCACATTTCTCTAAGACCTTTTTGAAAAATGAGTCATCCATACTGCACCATAAGTTTTTTGTGAAGGTTCACAGAGATGATCTAGATGAAATCTTATACTTTCTATGAAATGCACATAGAAATTAGCAATATTGACATGTCTAGAGACAAAGTAGTGATTACGTATTTGAAAGCTTGCAGGTTTCTGGCTTTGTATTACTAAAACAAAGTGCAGGTGGCATCTAAGTTACAAAGAGAAGAGTTATTAGCTCACAGTTCTGGAAGTCAAAGCTGAGGTTGGGTAGACTTGACTGGCTCAGCATCTGGTGAGGGCGGCAGATGTTGTCATGGCGTGACAGAACACACAATGGTCACATAATTTATTCTGAGTAGACCCGGGTCCCACAATCCCTTTTGGGGGTAGGGCTCCAGTAACTTAAGGAGCTGCTTAATGTTCCACCTCTTATCGGTTTACAGCATTCACTGATAGTAGTACCCCGGCGGCTAGGCCTTTTGCGTATGGATCTGTGGGGAGCATTCATCTTCCAAACCATAGCACTTCCCAAGTGAAGGAATTTGGCCTTGTGTTAGTACTTCTGGCATTATGGGGAGCATGACAGTTTGGGGGCTACATGATTGGTCATCTGTATGGTTATTTTTGTTCATCTATGACTAAATATCTGGGTAGGCAACTTATTACAGTTTGAATGTAAGCTGTCCCCCACAGGCTCAAGTTTGAACACTTGGCTCCTATCTAGTGATGCTGATTTAGGAGGCTGTGGAATCTTAGGGATATATAGTCTAGCTAAAGAGCATAGCCATTAGGGCAGGCATGCATTTGAAAGTACTGTCCAGCTCAGTTTCCTGTCTGCTACTGAGATATAAACAAGTCTCACTGACAGGTCCTACTGCCGTGGACCCAGATGCTCCAGTCCTGTAAGCTTCCTACATTGTAAGGATAGATTGTATCCTTACAAATGTGAGCCAAAGTAAGTATCTCCTCCCCTTAGGTTGCTTCTGTCTAGTATTTGGGCATGACAATGACAGAAATAACTAATGCATGATTTAAAAAGTTTCATTTGGCTCACAGTTGCAGAAGGTTAAGTTCATAGTTGCTTAGTTCCATGTGGTTTGGCAAGACCTAATGACAGTAGGAGCATGTGCTAGAAGATGGGCTTAAATCTCATGGCAGACAGGAAGCAGAGGATAAAGAGGGGCTGGGGATCAGATACCTTTTAAAGCCATATCTCACTGACCTATTTCCTCCAACAAGGTCCCACCTCCTAAGCTTTCCGAACCTTCCAAAATACTAGCACCAACAACAGACCAAACATTCACTCCTTGATCCTGTGGGATACTTTCATATTTAAACCACACATTCTGCCCTGGGTAATGAAAGGCTTATTGCTATCTCATAATGCAAATTCATTGTCCATCTTCACAACTTCCCATACCCTTATCAGTTGCAACACTGTTCAAAAGTTCAAGTCTGGAACCCTTACTGAGACTCAAAGCAAACTCTTAGTTATAAGCTCCTGAAAAACTGAGAAGGAAATTGCATGCTTTCAAGATAGAGTGGCACAGAATAAACCCCCCTTTTCTCAGAGAGAAGAGTCGGAGCATAGAAAAGAGGAGTGGGACTCTGTTGGTTGTCTTCTGTTGCTGTGATAAAATGCTATGACCAAGGCAACTTAGAGAAGGAAGAAAGAGTTGATTTGGGCTTACAGTTCCAGGGGGAGAGTCCATCATGGCAACTGGCACTGGAGCAGGGAGCTGTGAGGTCACATCTTCAGCCACAGATGTGATGCGGAGAGTGCACTGGAAATGAGACCAGACCAGACTATAAACTCTCAAAGCCTCCTTCCAGCAAGGCTCTGTCTTCTAAAGGTTCCACAGTCTTGTAAACAGCAAGTGTTCAAATACTTGAGCTATAGGACATTTCTCATCATTTTTCATTCAAACCATCACAGGGACCAAAGTAAGACCAAATCATGCAATGCAGGCATTAAATGTTCTAGCTTTGTGTCTGGCAGCGTCTAGGACATAAAATGTGAACTCCCAAAGATTTAAGAACCCCTACTATATCTTGCCATTTGTATTGTCCATGGTCTCTTTTCTTAGCTGACTTTTCTCACCCTCTGCAGCTTTCCTTGGCAGATACTTCTGTGTTCTGGGTGTCTCTAACTGCCTGCCTTTGAAATCTGTATAGAAACCTCTGACCCTAGAATCCTTGCATAATATATTTATGCAAAAACAGTATTATATGGATCTCTGCTGCCAGCTGAAATGTTAGCTTTGTCCCCTTAGACCAGTAGTTCTCATCCTGTGAGTTGAAACCCATTTGGAGGCCAAATGCCCCTTTCACAGTGGTCATCTAAGACGATTCATAACAGCAAAATTACAATTATGAAGTAACAATGAAAATGATCTTATGGTCAGGGTTCACCATAACATGAGGAACTGTATTAAAGGGTCGCAGCACTAGGAAGGTTGAAAACCACTCTGCCTTAGGCTATGGTGTAGAGTGGTTGTTGAGTACCTGCATGGTTGGGTCTGAAAAAACACTTTGCTGACTGTGTACTTGTCTTCTCAAAGCAGTCTTTCAAGTGAATTCAGACCTTAATAACCTTGATCCTGTAATGGGTAAGGTTTGGTCAGTTCCTGAGATGTCCACTATTAAAGTACTTGATCTCTTTGAGATGGTGCTATTCTCTTTAACAAGCTGCCCTCCTAATCCACAAAGTTATATACATTCCTTTTCTGGCCAAAATACTTGCTTTTCCAATCTTCCTTTTCTGTTTTGTGCTTCCAATTTTAAATGTAAGCCAGGTTAATAGTAGCCAGGTGCCTGTGCTACAGCCTTGATATTATACTACCGTGAAATCTCCCTCACAAGCCTAATTAGTCCATTATTTTTTAATTCAGCCTCACTCAAATCTTGAGTTACAGACAGAATATAAAAATTCTTTACCAGAATATACTCTGAATGGCCTATGTTCTAATCCCAGCAGATAGCTGTTCCAATCTGAAGCCTGGCCTTAAATGTCTCCATTTCTACTGGTCTGGTCTTCTGAGCTTGCAGAAATATTGCCTATTAAATCCACTTACAGAGTTTTAAGGTTTTTCTACCCTGCTTTTCCAAATATCCATATTCTTCCTACAAACTAGTTCCAAAAGCTTAGGTCCTCATGGTCAATAGCTGTCACAGTCGTCACTCGACTTCTGGTTTCAGTGCTCTATGTTGGTTATATTTTCATGTCTGTGAGTGAAGGAGCTCTCTTGGATTCATTTTATATGTCATTTTTAATAAGTATAGTTTCCATCCAAATATTTTATATTACCTCCAAGTTTCCCTCAAGTCATCTAATACCTTAAAAATAATGTAAGGAGTTTCCTGAGACTGAAATGGAGTGGAGGAGCTAGAGTACAAGTCCAGGTGTTACTGGTGCTAGTAGAAAACAGACTAACTCCTTTCAATGGTCCCTATATGGACAAAGCTGTTCTGGGTGTTTTAAAGTTTAAATCTAAACCTATAATTAGAAAGGCAGCCAAACCACTTTTCCCAAGAGGGTCTGATTTACACAAAAGGCCTTGTCGAACTGAGAATGAGGCCCAAAAGAGCCTCTTTATTCTGGATTTCTGAGGGGTTGAGACTTGTACAGCCCCTTGGGAGGGAGGTAGAGAAGGAGCCCAGAGGCTGGGCAGGAAACACTTGCCAGGTGGCTTCTGAGTCTGCAACACTCTGAGCTTTGCTTCTCAGTTGGATGGCTGGAAGTAAAAACTGACTTTCATAGGAAAGGTTATTTTTTTTATTTTTTTTCCTCCCAACTAACTGCTTGGTGTTTTTTATTATCTTAGAAGATAACGGGAGGGATTGATTGTCTGTTAACTTTTGTAATTCCTGAGTCAGTTTAGCAAGCAAGTAACTAAGCCCTCATTTCAAACACAGAGCTTGCCTGTATTCCATATATAGACGTGTGCTTATTAAACCACGCTGAGCAAAGCCTCTAATAGGTAAATCCCCTTATCATTTAGATAGAAGAAAGTTTAAGCAGCCGGGCAGTGGTGGCGCACGCCTTTAATCCCAGCACTTGGGAGGCAGAGGCAGGTGGATCTTTGCGAGTTCGAGGCCAGCCTGGTCTACAAATTGAGTCCAGGACAGCCAGGGCTACACAGAGAAACCCTGTCTCAAAAAACCAAAAAAAAAAAAAAGTTTAAGCATCTAAATTACATTTTTGTGAATTTGACACAATTTCTGACTCATTAAGATATTGATAGCACACCTAATCAGGTTATTCACTTCATTAATAAAGTAAATGAATTGTTAGGATTAAATGAACTAATTGTTTTTAATTGGATTCATAGTACAATCACTACTAAATTGACTATTTTAGGAGTATAAAATGTTGTTTCTTTTTTTGCTCATAGCCTATTTAACGACCAACATAATCTAAAACTAAAGAGTTTTTGGTTTTCTAGTATGTCCCAGACTTTACCCCAACCTAAGTATTCCAAGTGATGAGTTTACATCCAAATCTGGGTCAGAAGAAAAACCAGTTTTGAAAATATTTTTCAACATTTCTGTATGAGGGAGCATTCTAAACCACAACTCCTTGTTGCTACTGACCAAGCCTCTACTCTGATTTCTCAGTCAGTAAAGTGCTTGCCTTGTAAGTCAGAACCTGAGTCTGATTACTGGAGTGGGTTAAGGACCTCATTAACAAGCTGGGCATACAAACGGATGGAACTAGAGAAGCTCATCCTGAGTGAGCTAACCCAGACTCAGAAGGATGCACATGGCATATATTCACTTATAATCAGATTTTATCCATATAGTACAGGATAACTATACTACAACCAATGCACCAAACGGAACATGAACATAGACTTTGTTTCCTGTCAATGAGACACTCTGCCCTAGGGGTGCTGCTTTGTAGGCTCCCAGTGTATGAGGAGGCTCTTGGCCCTCATATGACTGCTGAACTGGGGTGGGGGATGGAAGGGATAGGGGGTAGAGGGTAGGAGAGTGGGACTGGGAGGGGTAGAAAGAGGGCACTGTGATGGAGATGTAACCTGAAGTAATAAATGAACATTAAAAAAAGAAGAAGAAGAAGAAGAAGAAGAAGAAGAAGAAGCTGGGCATGGCAGTCTGAACTTGTAATTCCTTCAAGGGCTGAGACAGGAGGGAGGGAGGATCCCTGGACACTCCCTGCAGGCTATCCGGGCTTGTTGGGTGAAGTTCCAGGCAAACAAAAGGTGGTCAGCACCTAAGGAATGACACTTGAAGTTGTCCCCTGGCTTTCACCCACATCTGCATACAAGTACACACAAAAATAAATAAGCAAATAAACCTACTTGTTGAATCTCAGCACGGTTGTGAGAATTTAACAGAAAAAAAATTATATAAAGACCAAAATGAATTGTTGTGTATGAAAGTCACATGCTTTGTGTTTTGATAGGTGTGCTAGAAGAAGCCAGGTTTTTTGGTATTGACTCACTGATCGAACACCTGGAAGTGGCCATAAAGGTGAGGAACTTTTTGATCAGTACTACACTCATCCTAAGTATCACCCCAAAGACTCCATTGATTTTAGTTTTTTAAATATTTTTTTCAAGAATTCCCAACCACCAGAGGATCATTCACCAATATCCCGAAAGGAATTTGTTCGATTTCTGCTGGCCACTCCAACCAAGTCAGAACTGCGCTGCCAGGTAACTGAATCCAACCATCGCTGCATGACCTATGGGATCAGCAAATCTAAGAGCACTTCCACATCTTTCTAGGGTTTTTTGTTGTTTTATCTATTTTCCTTTTTTTTTATGCAAGATACAGTTTAATTATGAGCCATAGCTTTGATTTAAATTTAAAGTGGCTAGTGCAGACAAGATGGAATAGCCTTTTTTACTGTCTAATTGTGTTTTATGTAGCAGTTCTTCAGTAACATATGGAAATTACAGCAGTTTTAAAAATTTATGTGCACAGTTACTGTGTGTTTGGCTGGTCAGTGGCAGAAACTTTTGTGTGTTAAAGCATTACAGATTTTGAAGACACCACAATATGCATCTTTTTTTTCCCTTAAATAATGTGATTGTATTTTAGAATTAGTCAAATAATTTAGTAACAAATTTAAATATTAACCATTATTATAAAGTAGTTTATCACAGTAAATGGCTATCAGCAGGTATGTGACCAACTGTGGTCCCTCCTTAGGGAATCCTTCTATCAGTGTAGTACAGCCATCTCTATTCTAATATGTGGAGATAAAGTTTCTTTTATGAGAGCCGTAAAAGCCAGGGTTCCATGTGCTTATGCTGGTACTAAACCCCACGGATGGAAAGGCCAGTGTCTTCTGAAGAAAGTCTTGGTGCTTAGTTACAGTAATGAAACTCAGTTCAGACAGATGGTTCCAGCATCATGACAGTCTGTGCTTTTTAATTCCAGGGTTTAAACTTCAGTGGTGCTGATCTTTCCCGTTTGGACCTTCGATACATTAACTTCAAAATGGCCAATTTAAGCCGCTGCAACCTCGCACATGCAAATCTCTGCTGTGCTAATCTTGAACGAGCTGATCTTTCTGGATCAGTGCTCGACGTAAGAATTGTTCTTTAGCCGTAAGGAAAATCAAAATTTAGGCTGTAAAGCATTCTCAAAAACAGGAATTGTACATTTCTTACAGAGTATTTTTACTTCAACACAGATAATTGACCATGTGGCTGACACTGGAGGGTCTAAAAGTGGATTGAGTTGGTTTTATGACTTTCATATCCTTTGTGAAACATAGAACTAAAATATTAAATCCTGAAATGAGGTCCTGAGCTCTCCAAAGTAGTAGACTAAATTTGTCAGACTTACCAACTTACATGTAAAGCTGAAAAGAACGTGAAATCCATTGATCATCATTTGTGAATGGGAAAGGTGATGACGGGAAGTGTCTGGAGGAGGGGTCTGAAGCAGATGTGGTAGCATCTTCTGGAAGTCAACATCTCCATGGTGCTCTTCCTCTCTCTGCACATATGTGAAAATATGTCATGTATATACGTCTATGTATGTATATATGTAGTAGTTACTTACCTGCATTATTCTGGGATTAGAGCATACATGTAGGATAGAGCCAATAACAAATTAAGTTCTTTATACCAGGGCTCTAGTCAGTGTTTTGTTAATTAATTACACCAGGTATAGCACTTTGTTTTTATCTATATAGCTAAATAGTTATTTATCGAGTTATTATAATTTTGGTTTTATTCATTAGTTCAGCCTGTTTACCATAACTTTTATATCAAATCTACTTAAAAAAAAAAAAAGTCGGGCTAGAGTGATGGCTCAGTGGTTAAGAGCACTGGCTGCTCTTCCAAAGGACCCAGGTTCAAATCCCAGCACCCACATGGCAGTTCACAGCTATCTGTAATTGCTGGGTGTGGTGGCATACCTTTGATCCCATCACTCTGGAGGCAGAGACAGGTGGATCTCTGTGAGTTCAAGGCCAGCCTGATCTACAAAGTGAGTCCAGGAGAGCCAGGGGATAAACAGAGAAACCCTGTCTTGAAAAACCGAAAAGAAAAAAAAAAGCCAGTACATATTTTCGATACTGCTACTCATTCTTTTCTCTTTCTCTCTTTCTTTCTTTCTTTCTTTCTTTCTTTCTTTCT
>CAJQZJ010032201.1:2767825-2778630 GCA_907164525.1 Lophiomys imhausi | reverse complement strand
CTTTCTTTCTTTCTTTCTTTCTTTCTTTCTTTCTTTCTTTCTTTCTTATCTTTCTTCCTTTCTTAACTGTTTTGAGACCGTTTCTCTGTGTAATAGAGAGAAACTTGGTCTACTTGTTTTGTAGACCAAGCTGGCCTCAAACTCACAGAGATCTGCCTGCTTCTGTTTCCCAAGTGCTGGGATTAAAGGCGTGCACCACCATGCCCGGCTTACTCATTCTTTTCAATCTCAGGATGAATGGTCCAGTCAGTTTTAAAATGGGCAAAAGGCACAGACTAACAGCATAAAGACAAGTTAGAAAGACTTAACCTTCATTGAAATGTTGGAAGACTGCTTGTTTTGGGTAGGGCCAGAAAAAGATAAAGACAGATTTAATTATTTCCAAACAAGTGTCTTTTCAAGTCTATGTAATTAAGGTGTTTTTGTGAACTGAGCCATGATGTTCTCTGTACATTAGGGCTCAGGATTCTTGTTCTTCCTACCTTAAATAGTGGATGTGAAGGCCAATATAAATTCCTGATAAAGTGAAATGTTATAGGACTATAAGTAAACTACTGGTAATAAAATTGGTTTATGTTGAGAAATAGTGCTGTACTATAAGCTGTGAGGGTCAATGCTAATTTCTCGTTGCCTTTTTATTTGAAGATGGCTGCTGATTATAGCCATCTGTATTGCAGTGTCCACAAGACATGATGTCTGCTAAGCATTCTGCCACAAGGCTCCCACTTTTTGCTGAACTTCTCACCCAGTTTATAATTTTGCTTTTTTCCATAACAGCCTCTAAAGCTTTGTGGAGAAATCCTCCTCTATGACTGTAAACCAGAAGTGGTCCCTGTTGCCAACACTGTTCAGGAGTCTTTACCCCTCAGCATACTTCGGGTGTTTCTTCTACATGCTTTGCCTGTTTTTGACTTATCTGGCTGCATAGAGGCTGATGACTCATCTCTTGTCTCATTGCATATTCTCAGTCCAGCCTGTGGACTAGTGGGAGTGCTAAGAACTGGAAGGCTTACTTAGTCTAACCTTGTTTTATAGGCTGATAATCTGCAGCCAGAGACTTTCCAAAGGCCAGAAGCAGTTATTAGAATGGAAACAAGAATCTAAAGTGTGAGCCAGGCGTTGGTGGCGCACGCCTTTAATCCCAGCACTTGGGAGGCAGAGGCAGGTGGATCTTTGTGAGTTCAAGGCTAGCCTGGTCTACAAAGTGAGTCCAGGACAGCCAGGGCTACACAGAGAAACCCTGTCTCGAAAAACAAAAAAAAAAAAAAAAAAAGAATCTAAAGTGTGTTTTCTTTGTATTTTACTTCTTTTAAAAGGACCATATCATTTGGAAAATATAAAAATATAATAATGCAGTGAACCCCCATTTTATCTTTGTCTATTAGCCTCAGCAAATATCAGCATATAGTCAACTTTCTTTTATTTGTACCTTACCACAGTATTTTACATAGCGCATTACTTCAATATATATATATATAATATATACATATATATCATATACATATATTTACATATTGTTCAAAATATATAAATTTTTATTTCTTAAAGATAAGTGTCATTTAAGAAGCATAATATTATATATTTTTAAAATAACACTAAATAACTTAGCCGCTTTTGTCAAAACACATTACCTCTCAATAACACAAGACAGTTCTTATAAATATAGTGCTGGTGTTATTTGCTGAATTGCACATTTTCAGCATTGGCAAACTGCTCCAAATTGATGAGGAGAAAGTGAAGTGCTTCTCATGGTTAAAGAACGAAAATTTTACCACAGTTTCTCCTGCATTTCCTCATGAGATCCCCGACTACAGCCCTCAGTGTAGACCTTTACCTGCAGAATTACCTGGGGAATTTGGGTGAATTTCATGTGTCTTATTAAAGAGTATTAATAGAAAAAAAAGTGACATTTACTTGCACATGGCAACTTCCTGTCTGATTAGATTTTCAGGTACACAAATCTAGTCATCCTTTAGTTATTTTGGATATACTTATTATATCATCTCCTTTGGCAGACCTTCTGTACTTCCTCATTAGGGCCCAGGCATAGAAAAATGGGAATAAGCAAGCGTTTATCCATTGACTGTCAGTGGGATGACCTCTCTTTTGTCTCCTTTTACTGGAATTGACTGTAAACTGAGTAAAATTGCACCTATAAACCAAAAGTCTTCCTTGATAAGTATGAATGTAACATAACTTGATCAAGCTTAGGATTTTAAGCAATTGTGTAATTATCATGTATGTTCTACCATGTAAATTTTAACATACTCAGCTTCAGTTTTGTCACAATTGTGAAGAAGTATATTAGTGTCAGTTTCACAGGGATACTTATCATTTTAATCAATATCTCATAGAGTTCAGGCCTTGATGGAGTTGGATCCCTTAAGATGACTTAACACTTAAAACTCACACATGAATTTTCCAACTTTTTATTTTCTTCATTATTCATTGTGATCAGGGTTGGCAGTGCCATGTAGCAGTGTTTGATATAGAAAGATCCAAGATATAGGTGGTTAGTGTCGTAAAGATAAATGAAGAGGTTAATGATGGCATTAGTGTCCTGGCCTCTGAAGTAATGGGGCATCAGGAATTTAATTTCTTGATTCCTTTCAGGATTATGAAGAGGAAACCCATTTCCTGAGTTTATGTCTTCCTTATTTTGCCTACATTTTGAACATGATTTTGTGCAGGGCTATTTGTAAGAAGAAAATTTCTATAGCTTCTTTAGCTGAACTCGTCTATGTAAAATGGACATACTGTTGCTATTTTGATGTTTATTTCTTTTAATGTAGTTCTTCCAAAAGTTCTCAGTTCTTACTGAGTTTCATTAAAGGTATCTTCAGAATAAACAGAAAATAACTTATTTCAGATGTGTTGAATTGTGCCTTTCCTATTAATTTGTTTCTTATTGCTTGCACAGATGTTATCAAGTTTAACCCTTACAGCCGGGACTCTTGTGTTCACAGTGTGCAAATCTCCAGGGAGTCAAGATGCTCTGCTCAAACGCAGAAGGCGCATCCCTGAGGCTCTGTAATTTTGAGGATCCTTCTGGTCTTAAAGCCAACTTAGAGGGTGAGAGCCTGTCTGCCTGTTCTCCTTTGGAAGGAAACCAACCATTAAGTAAAAGCTGTTAGAGGTGAAATAGGAAGGCTGTGGGTGGAGCTTCCTCTGAGGTCAGAACTGGAAAGTCACTTTACTTTGGCCTCAGTCATAGGCTAGGCAACATCCAGGGCATAGGAAATAATGCCTCAGATATTTAGTTGAAAAGTTAAATATCGGTCTCTTAGCTTTCAGAGATAAAATATTCTATATTGACTAAAATGAAGAATTTCAGTTCAACCTGCAGTGTTTTGTCAAGTTATAATACTTCAGTAGTATTTTGTTGTTTGTGAATTGGGTACCTCATTACTTGGACTTAGGTGACATGGTGCTTGTGTGTTTACCTGATCATGAATTTACAGGGCCTATTATAAAACTGCTAATTATCAAAAGACAATGCTTATTTCTCTCTTCTACAAGTATTATTGAAACATTTTAAATTCATGCCATAAGAAAATAAATTACCACCATTGAAATCTTTATTTTAGGTTAAACTCTTCCAAAATCTTGGTTCTTGCAGGTGCTAATCTGAAAGGTGTAGATATGGAAGGAAGTCAGATGACAGGAATTAACCTCAGAGTTGCCACTTTAAAAAATGCAAAACTGAAGAACTGTAATCTCAGAGGAGCAACTCTGGCAGGAACTGACTTAGAGGTGAGTTTCTAGTCTCTGAAGAGATTTTTTGTTGTTGTTGTTTTTTTTTTAGTGTTCATTTATTACTTCTAGTTACATCTCCATGACAACCCCCTCCCTCCACTCTTCTCGGTCCTACCCTTCCACCCTCTATCCCTCTCCCATCTATCCTACTCCTCCAGTGTGGGGTGCCCCCACATATCAGCCCCCCTCAGTTCATCAGTCATATGAGGGGTAAGAGTTTCCTCTTGCACTAGAGGCCTACATGGTAGCTCCACTAGGGCAAAGTGTCCTACTAACAGGTAGCAAAGTCTATGTTCCTGTTCCATTCGGTCTGTTGGTTGTAGGATAGGCTATCCTGTACTATATGGCTAAAATCCAATTATAAATGAGTAGATGCCATGTGCATCTTTTTGAGTCTGGGTTAGCTCACTCAGGATGAGGTTTTTTGTTTTTTTTTTTTGTTTTGTTTTGTTTTTGTTTTTTGAGACAGTGTTTCTTTGTGTATCCTTGGCTGTCCTGGACTCTCTCTGTAGACCAGGCTGGCCTTGAACTCAGATATCCGCCTGCCTCTGCCTCCCAAGTGCTGGGATTAAAGACATGTGCCACCACGCCCAGCCAGGATGAGCTCTTCTAGTTCCATCCATTTGGCTGAAAATTGCATGATTTCCTCTTTTCTGATAGCTGAGTAGTTTTCCATTGTATAAATGTACCATAGTTTCCAGTTTCTAGCTATTACAAATAAGGCTGCTATAAACATAGATGAGATGTCCTTGTGATTTGGTGAGGAATCTTCTAGATGTATGGCCAGGAGTGGGATGGCTGGGTCCTGAGGCAGAGCTATTCCAAGTTTTCTAAGATATTGCCAGACTGACCTCCATAGTGGTTGTACAAGTTTTCACTCCCACCAGCAATGGAGGAGTGTTCCCCTTTCTCCACAACCTCGTCAGCATGTGCTGTTATTTGAGTTTTTGATCTTAGCCATTCTGACAGGTGTGAGATGGAATCTTAGAGTCGTCTTGAGTTACATTTCTCTGATGATTAAGGATGCTGAGCATTTCTTCAAGTGTCTCTCGGAGTTTTAATGATGACAGTTACTGGTGGGATCATGCAAGCTGGCTGAAATTGTAAGCAGAATATTTGGCTATGAAGCTTCGCTTAGCATGGCAGAGCAGCTGGAAGACTATTGTCTTTTTAACTGCTTATTTAGAAGATGGGTATGGATTGGGATTTCAAGCCTAGACTGGAATAAACAGTGAGAACCTGTACTGATGATCCACTCTAAGAAATGAGATGAAGGAGGTCATTTGCTTGTTGAATGACTTTCAGTTCCAGAGGTAGATCTGACCTGTAACCAAGTCATATGTACCAGTTTCAGATGTGGAGAGAGATTAATGTAGTTTCCGTCAGTCTTGATTTCACTCATCTCCTTTTTCTTGGGTCTTGCTCAAGCATATACTGCAGTTTTAATAAAATTCAATTCCAAACAGAATTTAACAGGCCAGATTATTTCTTGAACTACTTGAGAAATTTAAATGATTCTGAGTTTAAGATTATGTTCAGGAATCACACTCTGTTTGAATCTCAGGTTTAAGATTTTTAATTTATTATTTTTCATAAAACATGTATTCTATGTATTCTTGATTTGTATATTAGGCAGCTTGTTTGTTTGTGGATAAGAACTCAGGCAAAGCTGGCCTCAAACTTGTGATTTTCTTTTCTCAGTTGCCACAAGTGTGTGAATCATAGCTGTGTGCTACCATGCCTGGCTCAATGGCTGTTGTCTACATAATGCTGTCAAATGCTACTACCTGCACGGAGTGTGTGTTGTGTATCTGTGCTGTTAAGTACAGTGGCTAACAACCACTTAGTTGTTGGGTCTTTGAGCTTGGTCCAACCCAGACACTATTCTAAAAACATGTATTCATCTTAATTCATTTAAACTTAAATAGCTACATGCTTCTGGTGGTTGTGTTATATTGAACAATGTGACATGTGGCCCAGATAGAATTGTATATGAAAATTTAGCTTACCATTGACTTTTTGTTTCAGTTTGTTTTCTCTTAGCGTTGATCTCTTGATAGTTCTTAGGAGCAGAGCAGCAAATTCCTTTAAAGGCAAAAGGAACTGGCTTTGAATCATTAATATAGCCCTTTCAATTCTTTTTATTTATGTTTATGAGTATTTTGCCTGCTACATATTCCATGTGCATACCTGGTGCCTACAGAGGTCAGAAGAGGGCATTCAGTGGGTCCCTTGGAACTTGAGTTACAGATCACAGTGAGCTGCCATGAGTACTAAGAAAAGCATTTACCTGGGGGCTTGCTTATTCTTTCAGAGGCTTAGTCATTATCATGGCGGGGAGTATGGTAACAGGCAGGCGTAGTGCTGGAGAAGTCACTAAGACCTATATTCTGATCTATAAGCAGAAAGAGAGAGTACTGGGCCTGGCATGGGTTTTTCAAAATCAAAGTCCACCCCCAGTGACACACTTTCTCTAACAAGGCCATGCCTACTCCAATAAGGCCATACCTCCTAATCCTTCTAATCCATTCAAACAGTTCTACTCCCCAGTTACTAAGCATTCAAATATGCGAGCCTATAGAGGCTATTTTTATCCATATCATCACAATGCATAAGTAGAAGTGTGGCAAAAATGGGAATACTTGGAAATATTGTCCTGCCATGCCAAGAAATCATTTTGTAGGGAAACCAAGTCAGATCCTAAATCACTTGAGCTCTTTGAGTCTTGTTTTGTCTTACAGAACTGTGATTTGTCGGGGTGTGACCTGCAGGAAGCCAATCTGAGAGGCTCCAACGTGAAGGGTGCCATATTTGAAGAGATGCTGACACCATTACATATGTCCCAGAGTGTCAGATGAGAGTGGCAAGAGCTGCAGGAAGATGTCCCAGATGAAAATGTTTCCTTGTTTTATTTCTCCATCCATCGAGCTGAATAGAGGAGATAACATTGTAAGGGAATTGGAGATATATGCTTGTTCCCAGAGGTTCATGAGGGCAAACAACTGAGTTTCCCCTACATTGTGACTGTAACGCAAGAACACTCTGTTCATAGATGTAGGGAAAGTAGATTGTGCTGCTGCATTTTTGAGTGAAGTTGGGGCATTTGTCTGGTTTCTGACCAGGAGTAGAATCTGTTATATTTGCTTTTCTATAGGCGTTGTGTGGAAGTACCATCTTGGTATAAGATGCATTTGAGAATTTTAATTTATGAAAAGCACAACATATGCAAATATATTTATTGAATACCTAGATACATTAAGGATGTTTAAATTGTTAAACATCTTGAAAACTTAAGAGTTGTTCAGGTTTATAAATAGCTTTAGTGACGATGCCTTCCCTCTTCAAATACCTATCCATCATGTGAGTGTGGTGAGGTTAAAACTCCCTATGGGTCTTTTCAAATTCCTTTATATAATGTTTACTTTTTAAGAAAAAACCAATAAATTTGAGTCATTCTGTTGTCATATTTGTGACAGAATGGAAGGATAGACCTTGTATATCATGCTGCAGGAGACAGAAGGATTCAGCAGTCACTGCAGCTGTTGAGCGAGCATGCCTCAGCTTCACTATAGACAAGTTCCATTCTGTACCAGACAAGCACAGGAAGATGCAGGTCTGTCCTCACCACAGTTCACATCATGCCAACTAGTTTATACAGAAGCAGCTTAGCATAGGCATTCAATTGAAATACACTGCAGTTGGAACTATAAAGTAAGAGCAAATCCTACAGTTGCCTACAAGAAGGCAACATCTACATAATTACACCTAAAACTCCACAGTGGGGACTAAGAAATTCTGAACTGATGGTTTGATTATAGCCACCAAACAGTTGATGAATAAAAATTAAGCATTTGGCTAGTGTACACTGCATTATCAGTCAGTTCCTATGACTGTTTAAAAAGAATATAGATTTTCTGTTGTTTGTCTTGTTTTAAAATGAAATTTTAGTCCAGTTTTCTTGAGTCATTATCTGTGAAATGCAGCAGTAGGGCCTTTACCTTCCTAGTGGGTATCCCAGTATACTTGTGTGTTTCCCAAGGGCAGAGATATAAGCTGTGTCCAAATGGGTTCTAAATCTTACAGGCTGGTCAGCTTGGGGCAGCGAATCATTTCAGATGACCTTGTCTCCTCCAGGGAGTGGCATGGCTCCATCATTCTGTAGCTTATTCTTATATCTACATATGCAAAGCTTTCCTTCACAGTAAAGGGCTTACATGGGGAGGAAAGCAATTTTGGAAATGAATTATTTTCTTTGCATTATTATTTTTACTGAGACAGAGAAATATTGTATTGAGAGATACCTATTTTCATAATCAATATGTGCCTAAATTATATTTAACTCATTTCACTGCGCTCTATTTTCAAAAATTATAGACTGTGTTCATTCACTGAATGGTCCTCTGCAGACAGACCTGAGACTGCAGAAGGAGCTGAAAGATGTAAACACAGTGTGCTTGGGAACTGCAGGGTTCGGATCTGATGTCAACCGAATTAATAAATGGTGTGGAACGCTGACAGGCTGTTTCTGCTCTTGCTTTTGAAACTCAGCACGTGCATTTTCCACAGTTCTTCATGATGGTGCCAGGCAGGAATGGACCTCATAGTGCTCTTAATGGATTAATTTTGTTGAAAAAGCCATTAAAGTAAATTCACTTCTTGTGTGTGGTTTCCTGATTGTCTTTTCAGAGACTGCCATGCTACAGCACTTTTGGTTCTACACTAGGAAAGACATCCAGTGATTTGTGTTGCTCTATAGCTGATGAACATCACTGTTTATTTGCAATATTGATAAGAAATCTAGGAGAGAGATTTCTAAGAAAGGGGAAGAGTTCCAAATAGTAAGACTTGCATTATCTCTAGCCATGAATATGTGTGTGTGTGTGTATAAGTTAAAACAGTACCTCATGAGAGGGCTGCAGAAAGGTTCTCAGCCTAAATCAGATGATTTCTGTTGATAAAATTCAGTTCTCTACTTGAGTAACTGTCTAAAGCAATACATGTTAGACTTTGATGTAGTTGAGTTTCTCAGCAACCATTTGAAGGGATTTTGAGTAAGATGTTGTAAAGTCATTATTACAATGGCTTCCCTTATTAATCAGGACCTATTTTCTCTATTTTATGAATCTGTTATTTATGTCTTAAGACTGCCCCCAAGACAACTTTAAATCATCGCTTATATGTGAAAAACCTCAGCAGTTAAATTCCCCAAGGAAGCAGCATCTTTAAAATGAAAAGCATCAAACTACAAAGAAAAGTGGTTTCATTATTTTCGGATAAAGTATGTTCCCCAAGGCTTTAGTCTCAGCCCTTTCACTGCCTGGCTTAGCGGTGTGAGCTACAGTTAGCCCCACAGTCCTCCTGCTGAGATTTTACATTAGGGCAAGACAGAGGTTGTTCACCTGTCATTCAGGAAGGTTTTACCAAGTCATCATTGTGATCATTTTGAGCTACTTTAATGTTCAAAATGAAGTAGGTTTTTCCTATAAAACCATTGTTTTGAATTTAGAAAAGAAAAATGTGACAATTATAAAGTCCAATTATTTAAACCCAATTTATCAATTTCAAGTTTTGGGTAAATTGGCCTAATCATGCAATCATGAGAGATCTAAAAGTCTGCCATTAAGCCTCAAAACCTCACTGACTGCATAATAGCTTAAGAGCGTGTTTAATGCTATAGGAAGTAAGACAAATTTGGTTTCTGTCCTTAAGCTCTGTGACCTAAGACAAGAGTCCTCAGGCCAAGGCATAGCTAATGCATTTTGAATCTGTGTTGCCGTGGTCATAAGCATTTTGAAATGTTTTAATTTTTAAAAAAAATCAATATAGAAACATTGTGGTGAGTAGTTCAGTGATAACAGAGAACATACATCTTTATCATTCTGTCAGTCCTAGCCAAATACCACACTGGTTTTCTTGAGTGACATTTAGAACCACATCTCTAACAAAATGCAGTGGACAGTTTGAACCACTATTGTTCAGACTTAAGGAATTCTACTGAAAAATTACCTTACCTGCGTATTCTAGTGATACGAAGACACAGCCTTGTGTCAGAGTTAGCATGTTAGTGAAGCTATCTAAATGAAATAATTTAGTCGCTGGGAAGTCCCTCCTTTGTCATAAGGACTGAGCAGAGCTGACCTGGGCTTCTTATTTGGGCCTGATACTATTACTCTTTACTTGGAACCCTTGCAAATGGAATTGTTTCTGAGAACATTGGCCAATGACTGATGGGGTCAGCATCCTATCAGTGATGTTCCCAGTCTCAACTTGAAAAGATAAAATACTGTGTTATTTTTAAAGCATTTTACAGCTTAGTGTAATGGATTTTTACAAAGTATTGTACATAGAAGTTTCATTCTGTATCTGATAAATATCTTTGAACCTGAAATAGAGGCGGCATCTGCCGAACCTGGCTAAAAGGCCCATTTATTCATCCAGTGACTCATTGAAACATACGTATTAAATGAGAACTACATGCAAAGAGCTGTTAATGGGAAGATAGCATAGGGCCGACTTTCATGCATTGTAGCAGGGTAAAGATAGGAAAATTTTCAGAGACAGGTGGATCTCTGAGCTCGAGGCCAAGCCTGGTCTATAGGGTGAGTTCCAGGACAGCCAAGGTTACAGAGAGAAACCCTTTCTCAAACTTCCCCACCCCCTCTAAAAAAAGATGGGAATTTTTTTTAATTGCATTCCTCTGTGTGTGCATGCACACACACATGAATGTGTCACAGTACATGCATGGAGGTCAGAGAACAACTTAAGAGAATCAGTTCTGTCATTCTAGCTTTTGGGACCCTGAGATTGAACTCAGGTCATCAGGATTGGGAGCATCCTCTACTCACTAAGCCACCTCACTTGTCCCAAATCAGATTTTTTAGATTGGAAACAACACTATGATTATCTGATTTAAATGTTTCCTTTTACAGAGACCCAAGTGGTGACTGGCTCCCAGGCGTTCTGTCTCAGCTTTCTGTATTTATCCCCTAACTTCCCTATGAAGGTGTGTGTGTGTGTGTGTGTGTGTGTGTGTGTGTGTGTGTGTGTGT
>CAJQZJ010032201.1:2746668-2767815 GCA_907164525.1 Lophiomys imhausi | reverse complement strand
GTGTGTGTGTGTGTGTGTGTGTGTGTGTGTGTGTGTGTGTGTGTGTATGTGTTTAGCTTCATCTAACCCAAGACATCAATTTTCCTTGAACTCTGTATAGGGCTGCCAGCTTCCTCAGGGGACTGCAACATGGTCGGATTTTTAATCCCTTAGAGTGGTTGTTTCTGCTGTGAAAGTTTTAGCTAAGATTTTAATGACCAGGTTTAAGTAAATGTAACAGATAGACCAGCAGGTGTTCCAATTACATTGGCCATTAAAAGGCTTTTTGTGAAGATTTGAAAGTCACTATTAAAATATATTTACTAAAAAATGCGCTGCACCACGTCATTCATCAGCAGGGAAGACTTCAGTGTCCCAGAAAAAAAACTCATATAAAAAGGAAACTAGGAGAACAGAAACATCGTAGCACTCAGCCCACCAAAGGAAGCTCGGCATCCCTTTGACTCTTACATCCAAACAGGTAAAATTCTTTGTATTTCTAGCACTATTTTAACATTGCTCACTGTTGTCTGTCTGAAGGACATTTTACACTCAGGGTCAAGTGTAGATGTGGTGGTATCCCAGGAAGCCTTGCCCTTCACTGTGTGGCCTTATCAGCCACCAGCCTTGGAGAGGTCCAGCCTTTGAGGAACCCAGCAGCTTATGGTCCAGTGTTGGACATTGATTTTAGCCTCATCCCCATGAGATGAAATTTATTTGGAGGCACATTTTATCAACTATATAGGCTTACTTGGTGGGGAGGGGCATCTGGCTAGGTGTCTCCACCTAGATCAGTAGTGAATTCTCTGTCGGCCTTGAAGCTGGTCCAGCCAGCTGTAATGCTGTAAAGACTAGATGACAGAAAAATGTCACCAGTACCACAGGGTAGCAAAGTCAAGCAACCTTTTATTAACCAAAGATACCTAGCAGGGGCTTCCTTTTCAGAGCAGATGGCCCAGCTTTAACCTCATGAATGACAGAGCTGAGAAAGAATCTGTAATGGGAAGTGTAGAGGCAAAGTGTGAATTTGGTAAGGATTTCAGGTAACCAATTAAACACAAATAAGAAAAGGACTATGCTACCACAAAATAGTACTGAAGATGCCAGAATCAAGTACAGGTGTTGGTCCCCAGTGTCTAAGAAGCTCAAGCAGGCAGATGTCCCTGTGTTTCATTGTTGGTGTACAATCTGCTTGACTCCCTCTGCAGCTTTTGTAGGGTCAGTGGTTCAGACACTAGCCTCCCTGCTAAGCATTCTTCCTTTTCACCCATTGCAGTCTGGCTTTGTCATGAATGTGTCTTGATGTCCCTTAGAATGAAGATGATCCCCAAACTTATGGCTGCTGTTCTTCTGCTGACTCTGTGTTTGGAAGGCTGCTCCAGCCAGCACTGGTCCTATGGATTGCGCCCTGGAGGAAAGAGAAATGCTGAACATTTGGTTGATTCTTTCCAAGAGGTAAGTTCCCCAGCGGTGACTTGCTTCTAACTGCATGCACCATGCAGTGCAAGTCTTGGTGGCACTCTGAGCTTACCCTAGATACTAACTCTAGCAAGACAAGACTTCATGGAGTGGAAGCCAGATTCTTCCTTGTACTTTTGAAAGAGACTAAAGAAGCAAACAGCAGGACACATGTGAAGAGTGGGGAACACCAAGTGTATCACAAAACACCATCCTTTCAAATATCTATGAAACTAAATCTATACTCTTATGTAACTCACCAGTATCTGTATCTGCTGTTATTTCTTGTCACTAATAGAAAAATTTAAGCAAAGAACATGGAGAATGTTTGACTCCATGAATAACCAAATTTAAGATTGTGAGGTGGAAAACACAGATTTAATTTCCTGCATATTAGGTTTCAGCTCTATCACCAGCATTAATGTGGAACACTTGTTTCATCTTAAAACTTCACTTCTTAAGGGTGGGGAGGATTACATGAGAGAAGCCATTTGCATTAACTGATTAATTCAAAAAGTAACTTAGGGCTGACAAAAAGAAATGTAGCTGAGGAACTTTAAGCAAAGGCTCTGTCTGATTCTGATGATGCAGTGAAGCCCAGAATCTGAAGACCCCGCTCTGTAGGTTATTTGTAAAGCAAATTTCATGGAACTAGAATGTAGTGAAAACTGGAAATAAATCCAGCCTAGCTGAGTGTAGTGCTCATACCTACTATGTATACACATACTACATACTGTGTAGTTACAGTCCTTCAGAGGCTTAAAAGAAGGGTTTCTGTCCTGCTTTCATTTCTGTTGTGATAAAAAATAATTTAGGGGAAAATGGTTTACAGTTCCAGAGAGTTCATCATTGTGGAGAATTGAAGGCAGGAACTCAAAGCAGCTAGTTAGATCCAGAGTCAAGAACAGAAAAAAACAAATGTATGCATGCCTAGTACTCAGCTCATTTTCCAGGATCCAAACCCAGGGAATGGTGCTGCCCATAGTGGGCTCACACATTGAGCTCTGTCTTCCCATGTCAATGAACATTCAGATAATCCCCCTAGACATGCCCATAGACCAGCCTTATCTACACAGAATCTCTTCCCCTTGATTCTACATTGTGTTAAGTTGACTGTTAAAAGCAATCATCACAACTCCACCCCTTGTCAATAGATACATAAACACACCACTTTAAGTTAGTTCAAGGCTAGACCAGAACATACAGGGAGTCCTAGAGCAATATGGGATATAGAGTAAAATCCAGTTTGAAGCAAAGTGAAAGAACAGCGGAAACAAAAACAGTGTAACAAACAGAAACCCAGATCTATTAGGACTATAAAGCTCTTGTACTGTTTGTATACTGTCTGTTCATGAGGTTCAGAGCGCTTGACTCTGCTCTTAGAAAACAGGATCTCTTACTGTCCCCATCACCTCTTGAACTCTAGCTCATTCTTTAAAAGTGCACCCTTAAAATCCCTAGACCCTATAACTCTCCAAACCTACTCATCCTCACAATCCCCAGACCTCACTCTCCACAGACCAATTTTGGTACATCTTTGAGAATGTCATTATTTATCTCCAGATGGGCAAAGAGGTGGATCAAATGGCAGAACCTCAGCACTTCGAATGCACTGTCCACTGGCCCCGTTCACCCCTCAAGGACCTGCAAGGAGCTTTGGTGAGTTATACTGGCCACCATATAGAGCTAGAGACCTATAGGACTTTGGATGCAGTGACCTCCCAGCACCGCAGAGCTACCTGACTCCTACAGCTGGGCCCTTGCTATCTCACGGCATGTTGGCTCTCTCAGAGACCACTCATATTTGGAAACTTTCTCTTAAATTGATTGAAATATGTCTACATAACCTTTGCACACTAAGCCAAGATTCAGCCTTTGGAATGACTGGCAAATTTCTTCCCACTGTAATTTTCCAATTCTTAAAGGACATTCAGCCCCTCACTACTCATATCTGATCTGATTCCTACCGTCTGCTTGAGTCAGTCATTGCTCCCAGGACCTTGGGAAGTATAGAAAGCAAGCACAAGGCTAGGTCAACCCTTACTTTGGATTGCAATCTTCAAATTCAAAAAGTTTATAACTCAGAGCCACAGGTCTGACTTCCTGTTTTGTTAGGCCTAAGTGGCCACCATAAAGAAAATCTGTTGATCTAATACAGGATTCATTCTCATTCCTTCCTCTTTGTTACTGGATATTGAGATAAGATCATATGCTGGCAAGCACCGTGCCACTGGATTGCATCCTTAGCTGTCCTCCTGCTTAAAAAAAAAAAAAAAAATTTTTTTTTAAATTAAAGTGAGACAGAATCTCACTAAATTTCTCAGGCTGGCTTCAAACTTGCTATGCAGCCCAAGTTGGACTTGAATTTGAGATTTCTTCTTTCAGCCTCTGGTGATGCTACAATACGGACTGTGTTAGCACATTGGCTGTAATATAGGTTGTTCATGACAGAAGTAGGAAACAAACTGAATGGGGAAAGTGAGCCCAGAATTGAATGCCCGTGTTCTTTGAGCTGCAGTCTCACTTATTCCCATCAGTCAGAAAGCATATGGGCAACTACTGGTTACTTAGAGGAGCAGGGAAATCCTCAGTAAATCATACATGAAGATATGGTTGATTTTTTAAAAAAATTTCTCAAGTGACTTCAGTTTCCAAACTCAGTGGACAAAAATAAAGGTGGGACAAAAATAAATGAAACATCTTCATTCTCTTTCTTGTTCTAATCTTGCTTAGAGCTTAGTCAAAATCACAAGCACTGAGATTCCCCAGGCTTGACATCATGAAGGACCCCAAAGCTCATTTGACTCAATCCTTTCTCACAGTGTCACCTGTTTAGTGATTAATGTGGATTTGATGATGTCAACAGCACTTCAAGTTACTATCTGCTGTGTTTCTAGCACTTGCAAATGATAACAAATAGACCTGTTCTTAGATTTTAGAAAATAAAATGTCAGAAACAATGAAATTCAGCTAGTCAGTACAACATTGATATGCATGTTATGTATTTTCAGGAAAGTCTGATTGAAGAGGAATCCAGACAGAAGAAGATATAAATGCATTGGCCCAGAAAGATCCACAGCACCCGAGTATAACTTTGATATTGAGATGTGTGACCTGTTACAGATCTGTAATTGTGTGGGCTTCAGCATTTTTATACCTAGCAGTATGGATTTCATAATAAAGTAATGTCTTGTGGATTAAGTCCTGTAAATGTGATGTGCCTTTGACTCCGACCTCTGTGTATAGCTCTTTAAATGAGGACATGTGGTGAGTTGGAAAGAAAACACAATGATATTAAGTGTCTTATTGTTGACCAAGAGACACATTCCATGGCTCACATCCACCCTGCATTCATGAAAGAGTGTTCACATACTGGTTGAGGCCAGAGGAAGTTAGTTTACCTGGCTTCTATAGGATTGTAATTGCATCTTGGACCTGCTCTAAAAGTCAGATACACCCATGGCCATGGCTTCCTGCTGCTGGTAAAGAACTCTCCTCTCTCTGCCTTTCAAAAAGTCAGCTGGAATCCTATTGAAGCAGAGGGGAGGCAGAGCCTTTTGGGCTCTTAGTCCAGTGTGCCTTCTGGCTCCATATGGTCTTGCCATGTGGTATGAGGTCCAGAACTGTTTGTTTCCTATTGTTGTAGCAAAATCCCCAAGGCTAGGTACTTGATAAGGAAATGTGGTTTCTTTTGGTTCATAGTTTTGAAGGCTGAATAGCCCATGCATGGGAGGCCATATCCGTTATGTTGTATCATAATCAGGCTAATGGTATCATGTCATGGAACCACATATTACGGTGGTATAGGATGTTCACAGAAGATGCCATACTTTATAACCACCTACTCTCGTCGTAATTGATGCAGTCCATAGGACCTAACTCACTTTTGTGAGACAGGCATTTGTGCATTCTAAGGGTGCTTTCACCGTGACCCAAAGACCCACCTCTTCATAAAGGTTTGACAACCTTAGGAACAGGCTTCCCGAATGTAAATCTTTAGGACACACACCACATCCATGGTGTGGCAAGGGACCATGGCTTAAGACTTTTTTCCTTCCCGAGAACTTATCTATTTCACTTATGAGAAGCGTAGACCAAACATTGGATACAGGACCCGGTGTTCCCATATCTCCTGGGCCACTTTTTGTCCTCCACAAAGACAAAGTCACCTTCATGCTAGATCTACATGCACCCAAATCTTCAAGCAAGATAGGAAATAGCCATGACTGCCTACACTTTGAAGTGAGGAAACTGAGGATGGGGGTTAGGAGAACCACTCAGTTCTGGTGGATCTGAGCTTACCCCTCCCTAAAGTACACAGCAAAGAACAGCCAATGAAGCCAGATGATTGAGTAACGGGAGAGTTTGGTTGTAGAAACTAAAATGGGAAATTGGGACTCATAATTAACTTGGTTCTACTATGGCCACTTTATAAGGTCCTAGACTTGACAACACAATTCTTACATATCCTCACAACTTCCAGATAGCTGTGGGGCCATTAGAAAAAAAAAAAAAAACTCAAATTTCAGCAAATGCCCATGAAAGATTATAAATTGGATTTTTTTTTTTAACAAAAACTGTGATTGGCAAGTGGAAGCCTACCATTTTTCATGAGTGTTTCAGTTTGTTTTACAGTCTCGATGTTGCTCAAACTGGCCTTAAACTTGCTATTAACAAACATATTTTTAAAAAGCAACAGATTTTCTTAATTTATACATTATATTTGGAACATTGGATTTCTGCTCTCAAGTACCATCCCTGGGGAAACTTTTTTTGTAGCCAGTCTCCGAATGGGATAAAAAAGTGTTCACAAGGCTACTGTTGGTGTTACAGACTTGAGATGACACATGGTATTTGCAAGCCTATTGGGTCCACTTAATCCACAAAATGGCTCAGAAGACCAAGCAAAATGGATAAGAGTAAAAACTACCTTTACTAAATGTCAAACTTTTCCCTCCATCTGAAGACTTTCCCTTTACTAAAACTTAGAATTACACACACACACACACACACACACACACACACACACACACACACACACACAGTGTATAAGTGTAAGAACACTCAGACATGTTGACAGACAGAAGTAGAATTTCTCAGCAGGAATGTGCCAAGCCTAGACATTCAACTCATGGCTTGGGGCAAATGTCACCTATGTTTTTAATAGGCACATAGGGCAGTGGTTCTCAACCTTCCTAACTCGGCAACTCTTCAATACAGTTCCTCATGTTGTGGTGACCCCCCCAAACCATAAAAATATTTTGTTGCTTCTTTATAACTAATTTTGCTACTATTTTGAATTGTAGCTTAAAAATTTATATGTGTGACTCCTGTAGGGATTGGGATGTGGAGATTCAGAACCACTGACACAGGGCAACCCTTTGACACACAGATAATAGTACATTATTAGTTTTTAAAAATTTAATAATTAACTGAGCCAGCTTAGTGTCATTTTATTTATCCACTTACCAGTGCCTACTTGCCATAAAGAACGCACAAAGAACCTGCATACATGAACTCAATTCCCACAAGAAAACTTTCAGCTCAGACAGCAAAGGCATGGATGAGCAGGGAAAAACGAGATGAACAGACTGCAGATTTTATTAGTTCTGTGTAAGACAGACACCAGGATCCCACAGTAGGCATTTCAACAGGATCCTGTAATGAAATGAGCCAGGGGGGCCCTGAGGGTGAAGTGTCTGAAAGGAGGTGTCAATAGGGGGAAAACCATAAAGTCCATGATCTTATTTTATTAATCTGAGAACAATAACAAAGCTAGATGCAAAATAAACTTTAAAATACATTTCCATGTTTAATTTACAAAATAAATAATAGCAAATATGAACAAGACTCTTCAACACACATCTTCCTAAACTGTCTATGTATGAAACCCAGTTAGTTACAAAATCATGGTGAAGGAATTCTGGCAGGGCTCTGGGTGAGCAACTCATAAGAGGTGACTGATAGAAGAGCTTGGGCATGTATGCAGGAGACCAAGTGCGGCTGGGCTGAAGAGTTGATTAGAAGAAAATACCCCGACAGAAAACCATTTCAAATGTAGTATCTGATGGCTTGACTCTGAACCCACCCAAAGAGAAGCTTCACTTTTTTCAATTTTTAATTTTTATTCCTTCTCCTGTACTGAGAATAGAACCTGGGACCTCACAATGAGTTGAACCAGTGAGCTATATCTTCATCACTTCTGCTTTAAATTTTCTTCATAACATACTTCTGGAGGAATGAAATGTTCAAGAAAACAGTAGTCATCCTCTGCCCAAAGTACGCCAGGAAAGTCTGCTCCTCAATGAGGAACTGCTCAGCAGACCAAGTTAGTCTTCGTGAAGACTACTATCCAAGGGGCCGCTGGGAGAATTAGGACCCTCTGTACCAGGATCTCAAAAATAGATGCTAGACTCACTGGTGGTCACAAATGTTTTGATCATAACAGTCAGGCATGAAAGGGTGAAAGCACCGGCAGAGGATAAGAAATGTGGATTCCAGTTCACGCAGCAAAAGCCTCTGGACAGAAATTTCACTTCGTTTGGTTTCCTTAGAATAAAGGAGGCCAGGGAAGAAAGGAGCAGACTAAGTCCATGCAGCCTCAAGTATATAACAGACAAGGAAATGGACTTGTGACATAGAACCCCACATCTGCTGTCTTGTGTTGATGGAACGGGTCTTATCCCCTTTTCACTCTACCTGAGAAATGTGAGGGACAAAGGCACAAACTTGGAAGGACCTCCTTAAGTATGTTTCATAGAATGGTGCCACTGGCACTCAGGCACCTTCTGGGATATGGGAGTCATGTCTGAGAAAAGGCCACACAGACATCTAGCTTATCTAGTGATGTCTCTGTCTGCACTCCTGTGATGTGTGAACTCACAGCATATAAGCAGCATTTGAGTTGCAGAATGAAAACATGCCCCTCAATTTGGAGGCAAGTGAAAAGACTCCACTTGGAAAGCAGGGACAAGGCGGCTATCATCCCATCTCAGCTTCTGTGGCACATCTTGTTGTAGCCATGGCACCTGCAGTGGCTAAGTGTACAATGGATGTCCCTCGCTGGAGAAATGACCACAGTTCTGAAGTCAAGCAAGGGGTGGAGGTAGAGGGAGGAGGCAGCCCACTCCCAAGCAGCCTTACGTAGGGTTTCCTTTTTACAGAGTACTGATTTTCTGATCCTACATCACACCAGAGTGAACTGCATAGCAGGCTGTTTCTATTGAGTGCACTGAGGGGCTAGAACTGTGCCTGGCCTTCAGCGAGTGCATATTAAATGAAATCTTTCTTAAAAAAAAAAATCTCCAAGCAAGACAAGTCACCAAGGGAGGGAAAGGAAAAAAGCAATATAACAATACCACATACTCACAAGCCACCAATCAATATTCGTTTATAGAGTGTGACAATCTCAGGGCTGATTTCAGTGCCTTTCAATGCCTCAGAGATCTTGGCAAGGGCAATAAAAACCAGTTCTTCCTGCCTTCTGCTTCTTTTCCCTACTATATTAAACATCATTGCAGTCTTTAACTTTAGGACAGATAATTCTTTTAACGAAATTAACTCCATCCCCATAGCTTCTGTGTCTGCTAATTTTTATGTCAACTTGATACAAGCTAATCATAGCAACAGAAACCCTAAGACACCTTCCCAAAGAGCTGAATGTCCCAGTGCCCTGTAAATCAGTATCTACCTACAACATTACCCAGAGTCCTTTGTGTCAAGGCAGTTGAAAGCTATTATTTTCGTTAGTATGGAAAGGGAATCATGGGAAAATGCCTTCCCCCCACCCCCCAAAAAATGCCTTGGTACATCTGGGCACCGACAGGTCCAGCTCTGCTCAGGGACCAAGCTGAGGACTCACAGCTAATAATCCACAAGAGCAGGCTGGGGATTTGCTCTTCTTTTCCCACCCAGTTTCTGTGCTTCAATGGCAGCCTGCAAAGCATGGTGGCATCTTCAAATCCCTTTTAGCCAGTCTACTAGAGCTCTTCTCAGAAGCCCCAGGCTCCTTGGAAGCCCTCCAGCACGTTCTGGTGCCTTCCTCCTTCTCCACTGGGCCTGGTTGTTTTCATTTAAAATAATCTTCAGTTCTTATTAACCTTTCCATGCAAATGGTGGCCAAGGCTGCCATCTTCAGAGAAGAGTTGCATGCCTGAATTCACCCTCAAACATCTTGAAGAAAAGCGAAACAGGATCAGATCTCACCCAGATCTAATAGAGAAAAGAAAGTCACTGACTGCATGACTCATTCCGCCTCAGTGGCACCCATAACCACCTGTGTGGGAGGTCACAGTCCCCAATTTGAAAAGTGAGAAAGCAAACACTTGGAGAATTTCAAATGCAAAGTTAATGGCGACACCTGGGTTTTGAGACCCAAGTAGTTTAAATTTTCTGAGCCTGTGTGTTTTCCATGATTCCATGTGGGTGTTCCTTGATGGAAGTAATAATAGAGAATCTCATGGCATTTCTAGGATATATCTGCCAGCATCTCTAGTATTGTGCCAGGCATGTCTCTGGGTTTTGCATCTTTGATCCCTGCAATGAGCCAGATGCATCTCTCTTAACAAAGACTGTGGAGACAGGAGCTGTGCAAACAAAGAGGCAGGTAGGCAAATGCAGATTCTCAAAGCGAAATCCCTCTGCTCACTTGAACTTGGAAGGAAAGATTCAGGGCAAGGTCACTGAGAGATTCTAGAATGCCCAGGGTATACCCAAGTCACAACCAGAAAGCTTTTGGACTTGCCAATAACACCCAAGTCTGATAGAACTATCTGAGGCTTTTAAAATACCATTCTAACTGGGGCTAGGCATTGAACCCCTTGTTAGAGATGTCTTTTGGATCTATGTGTTATCTTGGGTACATCCTATGTAAGCAAGGTGGGCTGTTAGTAAAAGCCTATAGCCCCCTTTCTGTGTGAAGTCTCAGTTTCCTTGCCTACAAAGTGAGGTGAGTGAGTGAGTGTGTGTCTGAATTTAAAAACCTATCTAACTCAAAACATCTATACATTGCATGGCCATTTATGTGAACGTAGTATTTGGACATCCAAGTCATTCTAATTTTTCCTTCTGAAAGGAATACGGACATTAGTACCTTTAACAAGCAATGAAATTAATTCTATGATCAAGAGGAATAAATACTCAAAGGGAATATTGCACTGTACTCTCCAGGGTAAAATCAAGTAGCAGGCAGCAACCACCTCATCAGTCCAACAGGGTTTAGAAATGTAGCTGGTAGAACCAGGGATCTTAGGTCCCTTAGAGCTGAGGATTTGAACTCAGAGGAAGGAAGAGGATGAGAAACAGAGTGCAAAAGGACACAGCAAGTGACTGCTGCGTGGTGAGGGCCATTCATCAGGAGAGTGCCAGAATGTGAGTCTGCAGTGCCTCAATAAAAGCCATCTACACCTGAGAGTGGCCCACTTCGCTACATATATGTGCTCTTTTGGTCAAAGGAGATGGTAGACAGCAGAGAAAGAGAACCATGGTGTCTCCTGGAGCATACTTGGTATCTAGCTCTCTCCGGAGGTTATACACATTAGGGATGCAGACAGGAGAGAAGGAAGCCTGGAGCAGAGCTGTTGCTCAGAAGCTGACTGAGAAACCCCAGAGAAGCCAGTTCATGGGGCTGTTATCCACCCTACTGTCCCCATGTCACTGGGGAAGCATCTGCAGGCCCAGCAAGTCAGTGGTTGAGGCCAATATGTCACCTTGGGAAAAGGAGAACACTTTTCATGTAGACAGATAGCCAGTTCTGGAAGTTCCGTGGGCTGAAGGAGATGGGCACAGCCTTCAGACAGACAAAACAGTTCTGAGTTGGGAATCATCTCAGTGCACAAAGTGGTGCTGGCAGGGAGCCGTGCATGGTAGGTCACCCTCTCTGGGGGCAGTTCTCGGGCAGCAGTGGTCCAAGGCACTCGGAGGTGCAGAGCCAGGGTGGTGTCCTCACTGAGAGCCTGGCTCAGAAGAGATGATGCCTGATTTCCGAACCTTTGGAGGGGGTGGAGGGGGGGGCCTGGAGTCTCTCCGGACAGGCAGGGGGGGCGCAATCTGGGGAGAAGACACATGGAATTAGAAACAGTCCCTTCTTTATTTCCAGTTTATCCTTCTCCCATTCCACACATTTGTTTTATTGTCAAGCTGATGTGCATTTGCTTACACTGTGTGTACAAGACAAAAATGGAATGATACCCATTTGTCCTGTTCCCTTGAGTTGAATACACACACACACACACTCATAGTTGCATTACCAATGCTTGGGTACCTGGTATATACTGAAGAAGCACTTAGTATATATTTACTGAAAGGAGGAGCGAAACCCATCTCAGTCTACTGCAGAACAATCACCTGTCACTCAGAAGAGATGCTCTGGTGTGAACCTGAACTCACTCATCTTACCACCAGCATGGGAGGCAGAGAACAAGCTCCCCTCAGTCCCTCACATGACTATACGAAGCAGGCTTCTGGCATATTTTCCTTCCTATCTCCTGATCTTGATCCAGTCAACTGCATGTGTGGGAAATCCTCCCCCTTTATGCAGCATAAACAACCCAGTGCTGTCCTCCCAGGGGGTGGGGCTTGGTGGCCACACTGCCAGCAACCTGCAGGTTCCTACCTCAGCTGCAGAGTTCCTTTGGCTGCTCTCATAGGGCTTGCTTTTGGGGGGAGGGGGAGGAGGAACAGAAGCCATCAGCCCGTCTGTCTGCAAAGATGGGGAACCTGGAAATGATACAAAGGAGACAGAGCGAGGATTTACTCAGACACCTCATAAAAATAATGCTTGCCACCAGGGCACCTATACCAGCCTCGTACATATTGCTGTAGCCATTTCTGAGGTTTCTGTGGAAAGAATGGAGAAGACCCCACATGATCATAGGTGCTCTTTAACTCACCAGAAAGTTTGTTTCACATGGAATTCTGAAGCATAGATTCCAGTGTTTACTCTTAAGCTGAGGATGAGAACATTTTCTAACTTTTGGAAACTGCTATCTGATATACGCAGTTTAGGGAAGAACACACACGCTCTGCAGGAAGCGTCACCTGGCTGAACCTATTGACCATTGTCCCTATCTGGCACTGGCAGATGTGTCCTCCCGATGCCTCTGCATATGGGAACCTTCAACTTTGTCTCAAGTGCTGCATACGGCTGGACTCAGCTTGACAGCAGTGTATAGGGTGGGTCTATTTATTGTTATTTAGACCACTGAATGGGTCTAACTACTCAGTGGTAACTTTGTAAGTGACTCGTGGTTGGAAAGGGTCAGGCAGACCCTTAGGATTACTACTGAAATTAGTGCAGCCCCCAACTCTAGTCCTTTGATGTTTCCAATGGCCACTGAATGGAATCAACTCTGTAACAGCCTCATGCAATCTGGCTGATTTGATTAAGAATTTCCCAGATTCACGGCTGTTCTCCATTTCCTAGCAGAATGAAATCTAGGAGACATGGAAAAACTTACTTAGGGTCCTCGTAGCTTTGGGAGTGAGTGGAGGTGGGCTCAAGGCTGTAGACTGCAGAGGCGAAGAACTGTGGAATGGTGTCAGTCGGCTGTCCACCAGCTGGAGGCTCTTTGGCCTCTGTGTTTTTCTGCCTGGGCTCTGGAGACAAAGAGGGAAACCAAAAACATTAAACCTTCATGGTGGACTTTGCTGACCTCAATAATACCCTGAACAGTCTTAAATGCTGGACAGAAACTAACAGAAGGGCTTAATTCCAAGGGCCATTTTTCTTTCTGTTCTCAAGAGTGTGTGGGTGCACATGCATGAGAGAACCAGGCTCGCTTGGGTTACCTGACTCTTCCTTGCCACCATCCAGCTGAACCCAAAGCTCAATGTTTTGGCTAGTGTAGCCACGCACTGAAATTGCATACAAGCTGTCATACTCACCCAATCCTCACACTTGATGTGGCAAGTGCTTTACCTACTGACCCATCTCTCCCTACCCTCTCCGGCCATCACTTTTAAGGTTACCGTATTGTTATAGGGCAGACACTTGGCACAGATACTTCCTGGGAGTGACACCACAACACAGATAATGTCTGGTCTGGCCACTGGCTTGATTCTAAGCACACACTGTGCCATCTAAGTTGGAGATGAGCTACCTTGACTCTCAGCAAAAGGTGGTCTCGCAAACACTTAACAACTCGACGTGGCTTATGGAAGAGGAGAAAGCAACTGCCTGCTTTAAAGTTAAAAAGTGAAGTGAAAATGTCTGCTCTGACTCAGAGAACACAGTGGCAAGAGCCACAGTTCCAAGTGCAATCCATGTACTCACGCCATGGGTATGAGATCTTACTGGACAGAAGACTTGGAACTCTCCGTATATGCTTTTCTTCTTGCCATCTGTGATGTGACACTACCGCAGGCTGCTGTGCCCTGAGAGTAGCTGCTGCAGCCAGGCTTCTCTCTGTGACTCACTGCTGTGCAGTAAAGGGGCTGAGGCCCAGGCGGTACTCAGCCAGTGTTTGCTTGCACTTACTCATTCATTCTTTCTTTCCTTTCTCTCTTTCTTTACCCAAAATTTATTTACTTTTTTAATTTTATGTACATTACAGGAGTGACAAACAATCGTGAGCTGCTGTGTGGGTGCTGAGAACTGAACCCAGGTCCCCCAGAAAAGCGGTCAGTGCTCTTAACCGCTGAGCCGTCTCTCCAGCCCTCTTTATTAACTATTATTATTTTTACCATCATATCAGGTTCTGGAGCTTTCTCTGCAATGACTTGTGACTTGCTCAGACTCCAGTCTTTCCTCTTGAACTTGCTAATCCGGTTCTCGCTGTCTTCTTTGGGTGGCAGATCTTCAACTCTGGCACCTGACGAAGCTCTGCGCTCGAACAGTGGTTCCAGGATGGACCTGTCAGTCGGGAAGGACAAAGTCACAGAACATTGATTCCCAGAAGGATAAGACTTCACTCCCAAGCACCAGCAAGACCCTCAACTTCATCATCACCCAACTTCTCAGGTTCTCAGAGCCTAAACAAACAACTCAGGGTAAAATGTACAGAAGTGAGATTATCATATGAAAAGGATAAAATATTAATGAATATTTATGACCCCCTGCCCCGGTGTGTTATATATTTGTTCTCTTGTGGATATATGCATGTGTGTCCAGGTCACATGCAGGCATGCAAGCATGGGTTGTGAAGGTCAGAGGTCAATATTGATCATCTTCCTCTATCATTTTCCACCTTATTTTTCAAGACAGGGCTCACTGATTTGGCTGGATTGACTAGCCAATGAGCTGTCAGAATCACCATTCAACTCTTACACTGGGGTTCTATATGCGTGCTGTCACATCTGGGTTGGATGTGGGGGGTATGGATTCAAACCCAGGTCACCACACTTCTGCAGAAGGCACTTTACTGATGGAACCGTTTCCTCAGGCCCCACTGATATTTACTCTATTCTGGGAAGGCATACAGACAAAACCCATGAAGGAAAAGAATGGCACATCTCTGTGGCTCTCTGTAGCAGGTCACAGCTTATGTTCTGGGGCTGCAGGGCCTGTATCAATTCTACCTACATTTACCCGCTTGCTGGGTAACCAAACCTGGTCACAATCTTAGATTTCTTATCTGCAAAAATAGGACAGTGTTTGGCACCAACGAGTGTTTGACAAATGTCCTCTAGGTATAATGACAGATTTCTGAGTCCCATAACGAAAGCCGGCCCACTCAAGAATCATGATCAAACAGTACGCCTAGAGGGGACTGCTGGAGACATAACATGCATATCTTAGATGAGGGAAGGTATCTTTAATATTCAAAAATAGAAAGAGAGGCTTTATTTTCAAATATTAAGATACAAGCAGGCATTTCATGAAAAAGAAAGTCTAGCTTTTCAAAAGTTTGGTTCCACTTATCACTAAATAAATGAAAATAAGATATTTGAAGCTGAGGATGATGGCTTATGCCTATAATCTTAACTACTTAGTAAGTTCAGGTAGGAGGGCCATGAAAGACCAAAGGTTTGGAAATAGACTGGGCTAAGTTTTTGTTATAGTGCATTATTGAGTTTCAATACAATAAAACAACAAAGCAAAGCAAAAGAAAACAACCCTGGATAATAAGCTCACGTGTATGTCCCCTGTCATCAACAATGACCAAGTCCGAGCCAGTCTTGTTTAGTCTACATACCCAATTACAGCCCTCACCCTTCACTAGATCCCTTGGGAAGGGTTACCTGGTGCCACATCTGCCATATTTCCAGAGGGCATTTCTTCAAGACCAGGCCTCACTTTCTCAACCACAATGCCATCAGCATGCATGAAACAGAGCCACTCCTTAATCTTATCAAACATACAATCTTCAAACTTCCCAGTTACTTCACAATATTTAAATAGGTGGCTTGACTGAATTAGGATCCAATCACGAGTCACTCTGTTTTAGTTGGTATATTTAGCAGATCACTTTACACTTTTAATACTCTAGATCTCCCTTTCCCGAGCTCGGGATTAAGTACTGTTGTCACTAGTTTTGAGGACGCAGGATGGACAAACTCCAGGGAGGTCTGCCTGAGGCAGCCCTGACATTTATTTCTGTGGTTGCGCTTTCAGACTCCAAGTTCTTTTATGTAGGTTTTTTTGTTTGTGTTTTGTTGTTGTTGCTTTTAGTCAGGGTATCATTCTATAGCTGTGTTGGTTTGCATAAGAATAGCTCCCACAGGCTCATATATTTGAATACTTAGTCATCAGGGAGTGGCAGTATTTCAGAAGGACTAGAAGGTGTGGCCTTGTCAGAGCAAATGCGTCACTGTGCATGGGCTTGGGGGTTTCAAAAGCCCATGCCCAGCCTGGTCTCTGTCTCTGCCTGTGGATCAGGATGAAACTCTCAGCCACTGCTCCAGTACCACGAGTGCCACCATGCTCCTGCCATGTCCCCACTATGTTGCTGCCATGATGATATTAGACTAAGCCTCTGAAACTGTAATCAGGCCCTCAATTAAATGTTTTCCTTTATAAGATTTGCCGTGGACATGGTGTCTCTTCACAGCAACAGAATAGAGACTAAGACAATAGATTAGAATAGCCCTGAAATTTCAGAAACCGTCCTGTTTCAACCTTTTGAGTGTTGGGATTGCAGGCATGAGCGATAACACCGGGCTGAAAGTTCTTTATCTCATTTCAGGTTAACTTCTCCTTTTAAAAGTGTTGGTCCCGAGCCGGGCGGTGGTGGTGCACGCCTTTAATCCCAGCACTTGGGAGGCAGAGGCAGGCTGATCTCTGTGAGTTCGAGGCCAGCCTGGTCTACAAAAGTGAGTCCAGGACAGCCAGAGCTGTTATACAGAGAAACCCTGTCTTGAAAAACCAAAAAAAAAGAAAGAAAGAAAGAAAAGTGTTGGTCCTGCACTTCCTGTATAATCAGATTTATTTATCCTTCTCAGGTCTCTGATGTGGTTGAAGACTAGATAGTTATAGTCTCACAGTTAAGTTTTAAGTTGTTTTAGGAATTAAAAGCATGTTCTAAGTCTAAGAAGATGTTTTTAAGTTGGTAATGAAAGTTAGAATGGAAACTGAGTTAAGTATAGAACTTTAAACTCATGGAGATTGATAGATAATAGAATAGTAATATCATTTGCCAAATATGTATGGACTGGACATTGGAAATGTATGTTATACCAAATAATTTTCATAATTGTGGACTAATTATTAAAAAAAAGAATTATGAGTTCTGGGAAAAGGGGGAGAGGGAGGGAGGGTGGGGCTGGGAGGGGTGGAGAGAGAGAGGACTGTGATGAAGATGTAACTTGAAGTAATAAATAAACATAAAAAAAGTTCTACCTATATCTATCTATCTATCTATCACCATCATCTATACATCTAGATATCATTTTATCAGATATTAGCAATATCTGTCTATCATCATCTATCTCGATCATTTCATCATATGTCAGCAATATCTGCCTGCCTGCCTGCCTGCCTGCCTACCTACATATCCAATACTGCATATGCCTAAATATTTTCTCATGGTATTTTCCAGTTGTTACAGTTTTCATCTAAACTATTTACTTATCTTGCATTTCCTATTCATTCATTAATCCATTTGCCGAACAAACTTCTGTACTTTGATTTATTTTGCAATTTAATAATGTACTTTAATATTTTCATCCCCACAGAGCAAACCCTTGTTTTTACTTGTTTTAAACTGACCAAACTGTATCAATTGTTCATACATATAAAGGAATAACATTCACTATTTATCCTCAAACTGTACTTTTATTTGAAAAAGGACTGGAGAACTGAATTCAGTCAGCTTGTCCACTGGCTGGCTGCTGGAGGAGGACAACATGAGGCAGATACACAGCGGGATATCTGGAGCTAAGGAGGTGTACTGCATTCTGAGACATGGTGTTTTTCAAGGTCCAGTAGATGAGAAGAGTCCTATCAAGGGACTGACATATAAATATGCACAGAGACAGATGTGCATTTAGGTGCTTGACTTCCTGCGAAGAGCTACCCTGGGGGCTCACAGGAACCTCAGTGCTCACTGCAGTTCTGATGTGGTACTGGTGCTTAGGAACCATGGATGAAGAAGTTGGCGGGGCGGGATGGAAAGATGTCTTAGTGAGTAGAGTAATTGCACAAGCATGAGAAACTGAGTTCAGATTCCCAGCATCCATGTAAAAACAGCTGGACAAAGCAGTGCGCACCTGTAACCTCAGCACAGCTGGGCAAAGGAGTGCGCACCTGTAACCTCGGCACAGCTGGGCAAAGCAGTGTGCACCTGTAACCTCAACACTGCAGACAAAGATGAGAATCCTGGGCTCACTGGTCAGACAATCTAATCACAGAGTAAGTTCTAGGCTCAGTGAGAGACCCTGCCTCAAAAGATCAGGTGAAGAGTAACTGAGGAAGACACCCTGACACCAATCTCTGGTTTCTACACATGCTTGCATGAGAACACCAACATGTGCATGTGGACATGCATGGACACACACACACACATGCATATTCTATACTACTATATTGTTCTCTGACTAATTGAAAAGCAAATGAAGTTTGAAATTGTTTTAAAAATGATACATGGGATGAGAAATTAAGCTGAGCCTTTAAGGCAACTGTGTTCAGTAGGTGGTAAAATATGATTTTCTTATTTTTAGTAACAGGATTGTCAGTGATGTTTCTCATGAAGACTATGAGAAGTGAAGGAGGTCCACAACTATGAATTACTCTCCTCAAAAGAGAGGTGTCCGGGCTGGAGAGATGGCTCAGCGGTTAAGAGCACTGACTGCTCTTCCAGAGGTCATGAGTTCAATTCCCAGCAACCACATGGTGGCTCACAACCATCCATAATGAAATCTGGTGCCCTCTTCTGGCCTGCAGATATACCTGCAGACAGAACACTGTATACATAATAAATAAATCTTTAAAAAAAAAAAAAAAAAAAAAAAAGAGAGGTGTCCAAACACACCAAGTTTCACGTGGGTGCCCAGAGTTAATGTTACAAGGTATGTCCTACCCTTCTGCAAAGGTCAGCCTTACCCATCAGACCCCGGCCTGGAGGGTGCATTGTCGGAGGAGTTGGAGGAGGTAGAGATCACGGAAGAGGCCACAGAGGTGACAGACAGTCTGCGAAGCGTGGAGGACAGGATGTAGGGTAGTACCATGGAGCCTGCCCGGCTTGGCTTCCTCTCCGTCATGCTGGGTGGCTGAAACACATGGGGCCCCTCAGGATTAGCAGCCTGCAATGCAGCCCACAGGTCTGGGGCAGGTACCCTGTTGGTCTTACGAAAATATGGAACACTGACCTAAGAGCAAAGTCACAAGACGGAGTAGGGTGAATCTCCAGAAACCTAGCAAGCCTCACTTTCATGACAAATGCCACCAGGGAATCACCATCTCCATGAGGTATCCTATTAAATTTGCTTTCTAACACTGGCTGGGTCCTAACGATGATGGAGGAAAGACAGTAGGTTGAAGGAAAGCTCAGTCTTATGGGCTAGGAACATAGGCACAAAAGACACACACATGCCTAGACAGCAGTAGGGGGAGGGAAAGTATCAGGAAGAAGATTGAACTGGGTACGTTTGGTGGTTGGGGGAGCAGCAGAATCTAGTTCTGCAGCTCAGCCTGGCATCAAACTCACAGCCATCCTTCTGTCCTGAGTGCCAAGATTATGGGCATGCATTACCACACCTGGCAGGACTGCGCACACGGATGACGGATGACTGAAAGGGGTGGTGGGAAAGTTCCTCTCAGGGGAACTCTAGACAGGAGAACTGCAGAGCTCTGATCTGAGGGAAGATTTGAAAGTCAAGGGTTCAAAACAAGCTGTTAGAGAGTGCAGGTGAACTCAAGGACTAAAGACCACAGCAACGAACCAGAACCAAAGACACCCTCAACTGGGAGAGAAGACAGGTTAGCAGCACGCTTTGCCTCAGCTCCTGGGAGCAGGGAGATAGGAAACCCACAACGATGCAGCCTCAGGGAGCGTGTCAGCGGTGGAGAGAAATGAGTCAGATGTGCACATTGTAAAATAGAGTTAAAAGGTCTGACAGCCAAACTTTCTATCAAAATAGAAAAAGATTTGGAAAAGCTATAAAAATTAGGCAGGACAGGAAGGAATGGTCAAAGTGTGGAACAAGGAAACTAATGAGCCCTTGAGTGCCACTCTCCCCTCCAAGTCCAGCCATCTTGAGGAAGAACATCAGCTAGCCATTTGTTAAAATTGTGAACTGGGGCCCTGCCCCATCCATGGAATCTGAAGCCAGTTATCTGTGTTTCATTAAGTATCTGCTGTGAAGGTTGGTTAAGTTTGAGAATATCTAGCCCAAGGATGCTTCAAGATGACTAAAGGTAGAACATGCTCTTTCCTGCTTGCCCATTCGCATGGCATATCTATGATGGTATGAGTCATTTGGCATCTGAGATCCGAGGGATGTCATGAGAGAGACCAGGGAAAGGTCGAGGGCTATTTAGACAAAGTTTACCAGAGTTATGACCCCATACAGCTTCTCTACTTTCTCCTTGAGTTCATGGAAGCATGAAGACAGCCGGTCATGTAGCGGCTTGAGCTGCTCGGTCAGCTTCTCCCCGTGGATACGGATCCCTTCTGTGAGCAGAGGTATCTGGAAGGGCATGGAAGGAAAGAGACATGGTTTGGGAAGAGAGGCAATTTAGATTTGCAGATTTGGGCAAGGTGGGATGGAGTTGGAGAGGCTAACTGACAGTTACAGAACCGTCTAATGAAAATGCCACTTTTTAGTCAAGGGCTTGAGAACTGTCAAAGGAACAGGGAAGATCCAAAGGCTCTAGAGAGGCCAATTAACAAGGCTAACAAAGCTGATCACTGGGGTAGTCACTGGCCTTAGACTGAGTTTGATGGCTGTGTTTCTAGCAGTTTTTACTGAAGTGATAAGAAAAAGAATGAGACCTGTATGTGCCAGCAAGAAACACAGGGTAGTAAACCAGATTGCAGAATTTCTGTGCGTGCCAATGTGTTTGTGTGTCCATGTGTATAAATGTGTGCATGTACGTATGGAGGCCATGGGACAACCTCTGCTGTCATTCCCAGGTGCTTCACCTTGTTTTGTTTTTTAAGATCTCTCACTGGCCTAGAATTCACCAACTGGGCTAGGATGACTGGACAGTAAGCCCATGAAATCTGCCTTCTTCACCTCCTCAACACTACAAGAGGGTACTGGCATAGCCAGGTTCTCTATCTTTGTCTCTGTCTCTCTCTCTCTCTCTCTCTCTCTCTCTCTCTCTCTCTCTCT
>CAJQZJ010032201.1:2695543-2746658 GCA_907164525.1 Lophiomys imhausi | reverse complement strand
TCTCTCTCTCTCTCTCTCTCTCTCTCTCTCTCTCTCTCTCTCTTGATAGAGAGATCCCAGAAAGTGGCCTGTCGCTACACGTAAGGTATGGAGTCTGTCTTAGGGCCAAGTGCAGTGGACACTCATGGAGTACTGTGCACAGCTGGCCAGCTGCAGGCCTCCCTGGCTACATACTTGTAAGGCAATCAGTCGCTTGAGGAGCTCCACCTTCTCTTGGTCCTCAGGATGCTCTTGTAAGTACTTTTCTGTAAAAAAAGCCTAAAAGAAGAACACATGCAAACATGACTTATGACACATTCCCAATCCCAGCAGATAGGCACACTGCTTTAGAAGGGATAAAATCTCTTAAGTAAGGATAAACCAGGAAGGTATCTGGAAATATCTTCTGGAAAACTAAAAATCCATCCCTTTCCCAGGACCGCCTTTATCACATGGTGAATAACTGCAAAATTTATGTTAAATAAATGCCTGTCTCCATATATAGGACAGCCCCGTTAACCTCCAAACCCATGCAAGTTGAAAAGTTTCCTCACTTTGCAGGTACCTGCATCTCAGAGAGGTGACACCTGTGTCCGAGAGCATATAGTGGCCAACAGGAAGGCAGAATGAGGCCACAGGAGTGACAGGCCACAAAGCCTTTCCTCTTCTGGAATACTGTGTACAAATGGCAACTAGAGTACCAGCCCAGGTGTGACTCTTCCAGGCTCCTTCTCTTTCCATCCAATCTTCTGCCTCATCAAAGGAGTTTCCTGGCCACAGGTTTATTTATATTCAAGAGGATTCCCAAAATATTCAGCCACTGAACATGTCCTATAACAGCTATGATTCTTGTCTAATAATTGTCCTTTACTTAGACTGAATTAATGACCTCCAGCATAAAAGAAACTTTAGCCAAACCCTATTCAGTGTTTTACACATGGCTAGTATGCCTCTTATGGCCATTCAGAGTAAACGGCAAAGCTGGGTGGCAGTTTGAATGAGCAATGTCAGCCACAGGCTCGTGTATTTGAACAAATTAGAGCCTTCAGATGGTGGTGCTCCATGGTGTGGCTATGGAACCTGTAGGAGATGGAGCCTTGGTGGAAGAAGCCCATCCCTGGGATGAGATTTGAGAGTTTGGTCTCATTCCATTTCCTGTCCCCTTTTGCTGTTTCCTGTGCGCAGATAAAAATGTGATCAGCTAGCTTCCAGCTCCTGCCACCAGGGCATGCCATCCCTTTCCTGCCACGATAGATTCTATGTTTCTGGAGCCATAAGCCAAATAAACTCTTTCTTCCTTAAGTTGCTTTTGGTCGTAGTGTTTCATTACTGCAGCAGAGAAGTAAGTAAAGTAATACAAGTTCAAATTGTCTTCTGTCCATACAATGTGGCTCAGGTCGGGTGGAGATTCCTGGAAACTCTCTCATAAAGTGTCTCTGCTCTCCCTAAAAGTGGCTTCACTGGAAGTGGGTCCAGGGTTCTGGGACCTCCCTGAGCTGTCTTCCTCCCAGAGGATGGAATAGTGGGTGCATCTGCCAGAGGCACCAGGGCCTGGCACTCTTTCACCAAGGCTTCACGGGACAATGTGAGGCCAGGGGCAATCCTCGTGTAACTTCATGTGCCCATTCAGAGAGAAGGGTGGTGCATGACACAGAGGGAGGCCCAGCCCTCTTGTGAGATTCAGGACCAAGACTTACCTTTTCATAGTTGGAGAATCCCCCCATGACAGCTGGGTCCACAATGCCATTGAGCAACATGGAGAGAGGGTGCACAGAAAGGGAATGGTCCCAGGCATGCTGCTGTACACAGTTGCTGACCCTCTCATTGGTCAGCTCCATGGTTTCTATGGCATTCTCCAAAGGGCTGATTTCTTCCTGAGGAATAGAGCACATGGGAGAAGGACCCACCGTGAGCTCCACTGCAAAGGGTGAAACATAGCTGATCATTCTTCTTAAGAGGGAGAAATTATCCACAATACGCAGGAGCAGTAAACTGTTAAGATTCTGCTTATTAGGGTTTCACTGGTTTTTTATTGGTCAATTACAAAATCAGCTATTGAAAAGTCTTCTTAAGAAATGACTTCTTGTAAAATGTGAGTTGTGGAAATGACTGTTTCTCAGAGTAAAACAAAACCTCAGAAGAAAAAAAAAAAAATCCAGAGCCGTAACAGCATTGTCTTCTCAGGCAAACCCAACTCAAGGGCTCTGAGATGGTTGCTGGCTAGCAGACCTGACACTCTTAGATGAAAGAGAAAATTGAAAGTAGAAAGTGTCCCTTTGAAAATTCAGGTGTCTCCTTGGTAAGAAAAACCGAGTGATCTTGGAATTTCTATATCCAGATCCATGCCTCATCACTTTAGGTGGAGTCTAAGCTTAATAGAAGTCAGAAAGAAAAGGGTGTCTGAGGGACCACACTGAGTTTTGCATAAAAAAAGCAACCACAGGGACTAGATCCCTCTTCCTGGAAATTTCTCTTCAAAATCACATTTCCCAAAAAGCCAGCATGACTATTTTACCCACTACTGACCACATGACTTCCTACCCCAGATTTTATTCCTAACATCACTACCTAGAAAGCGTGCCACACTTAAATAATATGACTTATCTTCAGCACTGAGGAATACATCAAACTTAAGGTCATAATGGCCAAGAAATATTTTTCTCTTCCTTTCTCTTTTCTTCTATCCTTTCCTTTCTTTGCTGTACTAGACAGGGTCTTGCTACATTGCCCCAGATGGCCTTTAACCCAATACAAGGACCAGACTAGCCTCAAACTAGCATTGATCTTGACTCATCCTTCCATGGTACAGGCATGTGCCACCATGCCCAGCTACAAGAAATGTCTGGCTTTCCAGAACACATCTTTTCCTCCTTGCCTCTCTACTGTGTATGCAAATCAGTGTTTGTGAATGATAAATTAGTGCTTAACACTGACTGTGCATAATCAGCTCAGGAATTATTCCTCAAGTACCTACTTTATGTTAAGTGTCACAAAAGGATGAAAGTACACAGCCAGCTCAGAAATAAGTAGGGGGACTGGTTCTTGAATTTTGAAGGCACCAAAACCGCAGTATACATGAAAGTCTTGGTTCCAAAGTGACGTAATATTTACATAGAATCTATGCATATCTTTCCATATACTTAATTGGTTTATTGAAGAGAAGATCTCACTATGTACTCCTGGTTGTCTTGGAACTGACGATGTAGACTAGGCTTGCCTTGAATTCACAGAGATCTACCTCCCTCTGCCTCTTTTTTTTTCTTTTTTAAATTTATTTATTCATTTACTTACTTTACAACCCATCGATCATAGCCAGCTCCTCTCCACTTGTTCTCACCCCCCTACCCTCTTCCTTTTTCCCCCATCCCCTTCCCTCCGAAAAGGGGATCTCCCCCTTCCTATCAACCCACCCCAGCTGTTCAAGTCACATCCATCCTCTTCCACTGAGGCCACACAGGGCATCCCAGCTACTGCCTCTGCCTCTTAAGTGCTGGGATTAAAGGTGTGCACCACCACATCTGGCTTTGGATGACCGTCAGGACCAAGGGTTATGGTGGTGGATATTATACATTACCTATGGGATAAGGTAAAGGAAGAATCTGTATATATTTAGAATAGAGGTAGCCATACTAGACCTAAATACACAGTACACAATCCACAGCTGGTGAAACTCGTGGCTGGTTGAGTTGCTGAGAGTGAAACTACATATTCTGTGGGTCCACTGTAATTCAAAGCTAGTAGGCCTATATAGTTTTAGTAGGAACTCATGATCTTTGAATAGGGTGGGTTAGCAGCATTCCAAGAATGATAAAAAGCACAAAGCAATCCACCCATGGTCAGGTTTTCCAGAGTTGGCAGCGTGGGGAAGGTAGATCCCACACTTAACTCGATGGGAATAACACTGGGCAGGGATGAGAGGACACCGAGGCCCACCTCCCCAAATGACCCAGTGCCATTAACTACTTAAATCTGCAAGTCTTAGTTCCCACAGATTTTCTCAGAGAATGTAGAAGGAGATGGATGAAGGTGGATAGAGGGGAAGGGGATAGACAGTGGTAGCTAGAGAGTGAAGATGGCCACGGAGAGAGGCAGACAGACATGAAAAGAGTACAAATGGACAGGAGGGAATGGAAATAAATGGAGATAAAGGCAGGTGGATAGAAATGAGAATGGGCTCTGTAGTGCAGGCATGGGGAAGCCGCGGACTTGAACACAAGAAAACATGGAGTAGTGAGTTTGTTCAATGGGATCCATGCTCTGAGGTAGTGAGGAGCACTGGCTGAAAAGACCAAGCCAGAGAGGTAATAGGAGACCTTTTTTAGACCTTTACCAAGCAGAGACTAGTATGGGATGAGAAACAAGGCAATAATACAGGGGATAGAGGGAAAGACAGATCAAGTAAATGTTGCAAAGGCTACATGGCAGCTTTGAGAAGTAGGGGGGCAGGGACAGCAGTAACTGGGATGCCACAAGCTGAGCATGAATGGGCTTCAGAAGAGATGACAACAACGACCACATGGCATAGAGGCAATTCCCAAGAGCCATCCCAGCAATGTTTCTGGGCACTGGCAGCATTGGGAGAGATACAGGACAATGCTCCTTAGGCCATGAAAGAGCCATTCTCTGAGTGTGACCTTTCAGGCTGGTGTTGTAACATCAGTTTTACAAAGAGACCCTTTTATACAAGGGTGCTCTTTATTTCTCGTAAAAAAACAAAGTCGGCCAGAGAAGGTAAGCCAAGCCGGTGCAGACTGCAGCGGAACTGAACAAAAGCTGTCATTATTTTTGTGCCTACAGAAAGGCTCCCACCACACACAAACCCCGCCCGAGTTACAGCTTCAAAAGACTCACTACTGAAATCTGTTTGACTTCGAACCACTTCAGAATCCCCGGGAAGGTATAGGCTGTCGTGTATGTGGTCCTTTCAATCCACATGGTCTGGTGCAAGAAAAGAAAACACACACACACACACACACACACACACACACACACAAGATGAGACAGTGGCCAGATTCCAGATCACAACCAACCCCAAACCTCATGCTCAGCTGGGTGAGACTCCATTCTCACGGGTCTCCCAGTGAGAAAACCCAAGGATCATGGGCTTTGAGTATGCACGGGGTTAATCTCTTTGGGCCCTTTTGTTCTAAAGATGGAAACTTGAGGTCCAAGAAGTGTGGGTGTGACTCGCCTAGGGTCCTAGGGTCCAGCAGCAGGACCAGAAGCAGATCCCAGCTTCAGTTTAGAGGTTTCCACTGAGACAGTCTGCTTGTCAGTAACTAACTGCTAAGAGCTCTCCTACTGGGGAAGCTTCACCCTGCTGTGTGTGCTGCTCAGAGGGAAGACACTGTGCCTCACTAGAAGGCGGGGTGGAGTGTGTGTGTGTGTGTGTGTGTGTGTGTGTGTGTGTGTGTGTGTGCGCGCGCGCGCGCGCTGGAGACATAGCTCAGGTCAGGGAGTGCATATTGAGCAAGTATAAGGGCCTGAGACCCATCCTCAGCACCAATGTACGAAGCCAGTGGGGGTGCTACAAGTCCCGGTGTTGGGGAGGAAAGATGAAAGACTCACTAGGTAGCCAGCCAAGCCGGGTTGGTAGGCTGCAGTCCCAAGGAAAGACCTACTGTCAAAATAACAGGATGGAAAAGGTCCTGAGGAAGGACACCCGGGGTTGACCTCTAACCTCCAAACGCACATGTGGAACCCCACGCCCCCACTCAACCCCCTCCCACCCCCCACCCCCCCACACACAGAAAAGACAAACCAAGTGGACTCACAGCAAACTCATTTTCCGGGTCTTTTTCTCCTTTCCGGAACGGCCGGGAATATCTAAACTGCTGCACTTCATTGGCTCTGTAGTAGCTGGGAAAGGACAGAGCAAATGCATTGGACCTCATTAGAAGCAGCCTGCAATCACACACATGACACACCTGACACTGAGCTTTACAATGGCAGTGACCTTTACCTCTATGGCCGACAGGGCCACACTGAGCTCCTGGGAGCACATACCTGGCTTTTGTACCACATCTTAATTTTTTTTTGTACTTGAGAGTTTATGTTACAGCTCACAGTTTTAAAAGGTACTCACACCCACCTTGTTTGTGATCCCATTTGCACAGCTTTGCCGTTTGCTTCTCTAGAGACAGGAAGCAACCTCAAACACTGGGACCCGCTGGTCCTCAGTGATAACTTGTGTGGATATATGGCCTAAAGGATCCTGTGCCCAACTGAAGTTTAGCTTTCCCTCTGACCTTGCTTTAACTTGATAAGCTTCCATCTTGTATGCAAAACAGTAACTTTAACAAATGAAAAAGGCTTTGCTTTTAACACATTCCAAATAAAGTCATGCTATGTAGCCCAGACTGGCCTTAACCTTGCGTCTCCCTTTCTCCCCACTGCTATGATGGCAGGCGTGCGTCATGTCCCACCTGCCTGACTGTCTTCTCTTTAGGGACCACTTACTTCAAGATCTGCTCTGGAACTGGTTTGTCCTTGTAGCTGGGTGGCAGGCTCATCACGGGCTTTACGGTGAAGCACTGCAGGTCTGAGGGCTTATTGAGGAAAAGGCTGGCCCTGCAGGTGCCGCAGGCAGTGAGGTCCCAGATCCCATCTCTCCTCTCCTGTCAGCAGGTGCCAGCACTGAACTGAAATGTGCCCCCTTATGCACTGTCACAGTGTGGGATTGTCTTAGGACACTTCATGTGGCCAGACACCTGGCAAAATATCCTTGCCACGTGAAATAAAGTATCAGGAAAGTGTAAGGAAATAGGTAGCCAGACATGCTTTTTAAATGATTTCTTTTGGGTATGCATTCCCCCGAAACTGCCAGACTCCAGAGGCCAGGGAACCAGAACTGCTATGTCTAGGTGCTACTATCGATGGAGTGAGTACCTTCATGGGGACTAAGTGTTCCGAATTTATCTTTCAAACATATGGCAAACCTACAAGTCAAGGCATTCTGTTTCAGCAGAGGAGAACTTGGAGGCTGAGAGAAGTTAAAACTCAAGATTCCACAACTGGGAAGTGAAGCCAGACCCCCAAACCAGTGTGGGGTAAGGGCTCTTGCTTGGATTGGATGAAAAATATTAGAATGGGTTTCTCCTGACACCCTTACCAGACACAACCTGCCCCCTCTACCTACAGGTTCTGCACCCAAGGACAGATAACCATGTGAGGATTTTCTTCTGTACTGACTCTATATAAACTTTCCTCCCCCTTGTCCTTATCTCCTAAGTGATACAGTGTGACAATATTTACAGAACATTTACTGTAAATAAATAAATAAGTCAACTAGGAGGGGCTGGAAGATGGCGTGGTGGGTAAAGTGCTTGCTGTATTACCATGAAGGCCCCAGTTCCAATTTCCAGGACACAGCCAAATTCACACACACACACACACCGTAGCACTTGGGAGAATGTAAATAGGCTATATGCACATATAATGCTATATTTAAGGCTTGAAGAGCTATAGAGTTTGGTATACATGGGATGGTAGAAAGGGTGGACTGGGCGGGTGTCCTGGAGCCATTGGCTGTGAGCATATCAAGAATGCAGCTGGATGACTGTGCGCAGTTTCAAGGTCTGCAACAGAATCCTGAGCTTCCTGTAAGCTCTCTACCTGACTATAAAAGTATGCTCATTCATACTCAACACTTACTGACCATGTCTTCCCTTAAGGCCCCAAAGATTTTCACACTGGATGGGTGAAGGCAGGGTCTGAAGGCTCGGGCACATTTGCCTGCAGAGTAGTTGCAACCCTTAGTTTATGTGGGCCTAGCCCATCCTTGGGTAAAAAGTCACTGAGCCTCTGTCCCCGTGACAAGGATACACTGCTTTGGGGAGGACTTGATATCTTCTCCTGGTGGCGTGGTACTGGTCATCTTCTCAGCGTTGGGGAACTGGGTCAGCAGCCTCAAGTTGAAGTCTTCTCGCCTCTCGTACTCCTTACCCCGGTAGATGAAGATTTTGTTCTGCAGGTCAGGGAAGCCACAGGAAGTCATTAGATAAGAAGGGTGAAGGGGTACCTGGAGCTGAAGACAGAGAAGGTCACTGTGCTCCTCTATGAAGCTAAATCTACCATCAAGTAAGTGCTCAGTGACCATCCTCCGCACACCCAACAGACATTGAGCAGCATCTATTGGGTAGATATTAGTTTATCCCTCCCTTCCCCAGTTGACGGACATGTGAGCTGGACATACAGACATTGCTGGTTATGATTAAGGCTGCTATACCTACAGTATTTTGGAACGATTAGATTTCTATTCACTTAAGTAAACACTCCCTAGTTACAGGCTGTTTCAGCATGGGCCATTTTCCTTAGCTGTAGTTTAAGTTTTACATTCGTATGTTAATATTTAACTCCTAACCTAGCCCCCATTAGCTTGTAGAATCCCTGAGGGCAGAGAGATGTCTGAGTAACTTCAGGACATTTCTGCTTCTTCCCAGGCACCTGCACAGAGTAGACAATGAGCAGACACTTACTGACTGCAGATCCATTGCTTTCTCATTAAGCCTTGTTAGGAATGTAAATGGCTTACTTTTACCATTTTTTGTTGTTATTGTTTTGTTTGTTTGTTTGTTTTCAGCACAGTCTCATGTAGCCCAGGCTGACCTCTAACTCGCTATGTAGCTGAGAATAATCCTGAACTTCTGATTCTGTCTCCACCTCAAATGTTATGATTAAAAGCATTTATGTTTGTAACCAGTTCATGTGGTTCTGGGAATCGAACCCAGTGCTTCATGCATGCTAGGCAAGTACCCGAACAACTGAACTACATCCCCGCACCATTCTGTGTTTTTAAAATTAGGAGTTCAAGAGATGCCATGCGTGAAAAAGTTCTTTTAAAAATTTTTGTTTCTTAAACTCTAAAGTCACTGTGACAGTATATATACTTTTGAGAAGGAAGAGGAGGGTCTCTTACGGTTGTCACTAGTACAAAATTGCTTTTACTTTGGGGAAACCTTTGTTGTCTTGTTCTTGGGTTATCTGATTTCAAAGTAGCCCTGACTGGAAATAAAACAAGCAACAAAACACATCCATCTGCACCCTTCCAAGTTTGGCCCGTGGATGGGGCCAATTCTGTTTTTCCTTCTCTCCTTGCACCTGGGGAAACCACTGCACAAAGGGTCTGCCAGAATTCCAGTGGTGTCAGGGGTGTGGGGTAAAGAGGCCAGCATTCAGGAAGAGGTCTGTCTCCCTGACCCGACCTCCCACAGTGGGAACACAGGCCTGCAGCTGCTGCTGCCCATCTGGAAGAGAGATAAGTCTCCTCTTGCCCCTGAAGCCCACTCCTAATGGCTCTTGGGACCACACCCCCAGGGCTCCTCACCCGCAGGAAGGAAGGGTAGCCTTGTCCGTAGTATCCCACAGCAAAGTATTCAGGCTGGGGCCTCATGGCCTTAATGATATTCTCATAAAATGAGGCTCTTTTTTTCTGAAAAACAAAACAACACATTCAGCCCGGAGGTTAGTAGGAAGCGGTCAGGGGAAGAAGTAAAAATCGAAAAAGGTCAGTCTGTTTGCTGTGTTTTCTCATGTAACAGATAATGGAAAGTCTTCGGAGACCACCTTGTTGGCTACAAGGGAACTCTGTTCTGGGATCTGATGTCTGGGAGTTGAGTCCAGGACGGACCTTGGAGCCTTACACGCACTTTCTGAGATCCACAGGCAGTACCTAAACTCAACCAGGCACGTGAGAGTAGACACTGAGGGATTTTCTGTTCTGAGCACGTGATGTGGATAGCTACCTTGGGTGTGACTGATAACTCCAAGGTGAACTCCACCTGTTCTTCAGTGTATAGCTCCACCTCTTTTGATGGTTTACTATGAATTCTTTGAAACAGGGTAGCTCAGGCTAGCTCTCCATGTACCTAAGGATGGCTCTGAATTCTTGATCCTTCTGCCTCTGCTACCCGGGGGCTGGGATTACAGAAATGCACCACGATGCCCGGTTAAATGTGGAACCAGGGACTGAACCCAGGGCCTGAAGCATGTGAAGCAAGAGCTCTACCACTGAGTTCTATCCTTGGGTTTCCTTTTCCTTCGTATTTTGAGGTAAAGACCTCACGCAGCCCCTCCTCCCCGCCAAAAAGCTGCTTTAACTAGCTTTGCAGGCAAGGCACAACTGTCACTCTCTGTGCCCTAAGCCGCCAGGATTATTGTCTTGTACCACACCAGCTAACATAACTCTGTGACCACTCTAGGCGAAGGAAGGTCTCTCAGAACTGTGCTTTCTTAGCTTGGTGCCTGGCAGCCAGCGTCTTAACTTAGGTTGGCTTATGAAATTATTGAGTGAATTTCCGGCCTTTCAATGGTAGATGTTGGGTTTCAGACCCAGGACAAGAGGCTGAGATGCCTCTTTAACATGTCAAAGCAGGCCTGGCCTCCAGGTCCTACCAGCATCCTTCAGCCCCTTCCTGTTGCAAGGTCTGGCTTGCATACCCAGACCTCTGCCCTGAACTTTCCAGCTCTGGGGCCTGCCTTCCCCTTCCCTAGAGGCTCTTCCCTATATAATCCAGATATTTTGACTCTCTCTCCTTCTCTTTCTGCATTTTCTCTCTCCCTGTGTGCACATGCTCTTTCTCTCCCTCCTCCCTTTTGCCGCCCTCCCCCTGTCGATTTCCCTGGTCTCATTCCTTGGGTCCAGTGAATCATTGGCTCATTTTGTCGGCGGAGAAAACCTGTTAGTAGAAGCTGGTAAAGCGCGTCAGTTAAGTTTTCACTAAATGCTCTTGATAAATAGACCCTTAAGGGAAAAAATTATCCTGCGATGGTGCTGACCAGACCTGTAAAGGCTCCTGCTGTAAAAGTTCTCTCCACTGCAGTAAACAAGGCTCAGGGAACTGTCAATGCAGAGCCTTTCTGAGATATCAGAGAGATAAAAGGTGTCCAAAAAGCAACCCACTTAGATTCTGGCAGAAACATTCACAGCTTGTTCTGGTATTCACAGTGCCATTTTTTTGGAGGAAACAAAGCCAGTCTCAAGGACTCGCTGTCCTCTCACTGTAAAATTGTGTTTTATTTAGTGTGTGTAAGCACCCATATGTCACGATCCATAGTCTGAGGATAACACACAAGAGTTTGCTCTCTCTTTCCAACCTGTGGAACATGGGGACTGAACTTGGCTTGTCAGGCTTGGCAGCAAGGGCCTTTACCTGCTCAATCATCTCAGTGGCCTAAGACAAGTGAATTTTGATGAACAGGTGATGTGTCACAGTAACCAGGATGGGGCATGATCACCCAGGCTCAGTGTTCCATCTTCCTTCCAGGACAGTCCTCTTTCCCAGTCCCAGGGGACTTTTGGGGGGATATCCTGGAGAACGCTAGTCAAAGCTTTTGGGATCATACAGCTTTCATTTTGAAGTCAAATTTGGCTTACTTTTTCACTGGAAGGAGATTCCTTGATCCTGTTTTCAACCCATATACCAAAGTGTTCTTACACATGCCCACTTCAGTAGTCCTGCTGGCCTAGACTTACCAGGAGACTGCCCAGGCCCTCGTAGTCAAATACTTTGCTCTCATAGGTCTCAGCCAGCTCTTTGCTCAGTTTGATGGCTTTCTCCCACATCTTCAGAAGAAGGAAAGCAGGGTGAGACGTGGAAGATACAATAGCCACAGTCCTCAGCAGCTGTTACTTCCTAGAGAATCACTGGGACTAAGCAGTCAGCAGGCTGAACATGTGTAAGGGATCCTGACATGTTACACCCTTTGATCAGCTAACCCTTTCTTTTCTAATGTCGTAAGGATGCCCCAGGTTGAGTAGTACTTATCTGGAATGCCTAGGGATGCCAGTGTTTCCAATTTGGAATTTTTTCTTTTTTGATTTGGGACAATTTCCATAGATAATTGCTTCATTATGTGTCCCTTAATCCAAAATGCTTTACAATCTGAAACTTTCTTCAGGCCATGTTGGCATTCCACAGCTTTAGAGTTCAGACCTTTTTTTCCTGTTGGATTAGAGGTGCCCAACCTATGTACCTTGGGTACATTGCCCACAGGCATCTTCTCTGGTCTGCCAGAATATAAAGAGCACAAGTCTCCATTGAAGCAGTTTTGGAGTTTAAAGAGGAAAGTACCAATGGCAATGCAAAAGAAAAGATGCCATTCCTAGGATCCATGAGGGTGGCTGGTTAGGAAAGGTGGCTGGTGTGAGAGTGTGCTCTGAAGTGTGTATGTGTGGGTGTGGACACAGTCATGCGGATGAGCTGTTTGCAATGGCAGGAATGGGACAAATGGCATGTGGTGTGGAATTTAGTGAACTTTCTCCACATAGGAGTCAATACCTGTTACAGCCTTGTGCAACAATTGTGCATCTGATGCTAGCCCAACCGGCACCCAAATGCGGCCTTCTCATCATTTTGTACTGTGTGGAGCGTCTTGTAGATGGCCACTATCCAAGATACTCACTGCTTATTTCGCCTGTTGATTTTCTCTCCAATAAAAAATCAGAATTCAAAGACAAACAGGGACTAATAATAAGGAGTAGGTCAGGAGGCAATGCATATAATGTAATAAAGAACTGGTCTAGTAAGTCCCAAGCACTTATCTTCTATCCAGGGAAATGAATATTTTTACTATTTCTGGTGGTCTCTTGTAGGCTCCAAACTCTATGTGAAAGAAGTAACCAGACAGAGGCAGGCGGATCTTTGCGAGTTCGAGGCCAGCCTGGTCTACAAAGCGAGTTCAGGACAGCCAGAGCTGTTAAACAGAGAAACCCTGTCTCGAAAAACCAAAAAAAAAAAAAAAAAAAAAAGAAAAAGAAGTAACCAGAGATAGCCCTGCCTGCTCTGAGTTTATGTTAATGAAGTTATTCAAGGGCACTTTCTAGATATACAGTCAGGAAGAGGGCTAGTCACATGATTAAAGAATCAGAGCTATATGCTGGGCACTGTGGCTCACCCTGAAATCCCACCACTCAGGAGGATTACAAATTCAAGGTCAACCTGGACAGTGTAGTACAATTCTGTCTCAAAAACACCAGATAGAATTGTAGGTCTGAGCTACATGTTAGCAGCCCTGATTCAAGGAAGGCAAGGGGGACTAGAGGCTGAGCTCAGTCATATAGTTAATAATTCAGTCATGCCTATGTTATGACAAATTCTGTACAATTCAAACACACTGATTTTATTTTAAGGCTGATCTTGCTATGCTGTCCCAGACTGGTCTTAATTTCTGAGCTCAAACAATCATCACGCCTCAGCCTCGTGAGTCACTGGAATTACAGGTGCGTAATATTGCATCAAAACAGTTCAATATTCTGGAGAGGTCGAGGACACTGAACCTGTAAGACCCATGCAGGTCCCACTTTGTATATTTCACCATTTGGTTGGTCCTGATTTGTACCCTTTACAAGAACACTATGATAATTAGATGTAGCAATCTCCTGAATTCTGTTACCAACCCTGAGGGGGCCACGCTGGGATCCTCAATATTTCTAGCCAGTTTACCAGAAGAATGAATAATCTATAGCCTCTCACATTTTAGCTGCCATCATAAGTGAGTGCAACATACATATGTATACCTATATAGATGCACACACATAATTCTTTTATTTGTGTGAGTATGTGAGTGTGTATATATGCATGAGTGTGTGCATATATATGTTTGTGTTGTGTGGGTGTTCTTGACTGTATAGGTATATGTGGAGACTAGAGGGCAATGTTAGGATGTCTTTCCAAAATCACTTTTTTGTTTTGTTTTGCTTTCCAGACAGGGTTTCTCTGTGTAGCCCTGGCAGTCCTGGAACTCACTCTGTAGACCAGGCTGGCCTCCAACTCAGAGATCAGCCTGCCTCTGCCTCCTGAGTGCTGAGATTAAAGCCATGCACCATTACGCCCAGCTCCACAGTTTGTACCTTATCTTTTTGAGACAGGGTCTCTCAGTAAACCTGAAGCTCACCATGTCTGGCTGACCAGTAAGTCCCGGAAAATTTACCATGTCCTCCTCCCAATACTGGGGTTACAGGTGCATGTCCCCATGGCCTGCTTTTATCCATACATGCTGGGATCAGAACTCAGGTCCTTATTCTTGCATAGCAAGCACTTTACATACTGAACCACCTCCCAAGCCTGTCATTTTTGGGGGGACAGTGCCCTTATTCTGTGTGCTCTGTGTTAACTCAGCACTTAGTAGTAGAAATGTATTCAATATAATCTTGTTTCTCTTTTCAGTAATACAAAACAAACAAACACTCAAAAACCAACCAACCAGCCAACATTAAACAAAGAAACCCAAGCACTCACTTTGCCTTTGTCAAAATAGGATATGATCTCTTGATACAGTTTCTCTTTAAGTTCTTGCTGGGTATAAACATAGTAACTGTCCCTCTGCAGCAAATGGGGCACACAGGGCTTGTCTGACCACTGCAAAGAAAAAAAGTAACATGGGGATTAATGAAGCAAACCTTCAGACCAAAAAAGTCAGGAAGTGACTTGTTTGCATGCAGTTAACTCATCCATATTGTGTTTAAAGTTTTTTACCAAGCACAAAATTAGATACACACGGAGGCCCATATGTCAGCCCCACTCAGAAACAAGTGTCACACCAAATGGCCAGGCACCTGCAGCATTCCCCAGAAAGGGAGGAATGGAGTGAGTCTGCTAACCCAGTGCAATAGTGTATGGAAGGCATCCTGAACACAATCAGATGAGAGAAACAAGCTAGGCCTGTAACCACGAGGGAGGAGGTAAAACTATCACTGCCTGTGGGCACTTCCTTCTCCATGGTACAGGGAAGCCCAGTGCAAAACCACAGACACAATGTTGAGAACTCAGAAGCAAAGGAATTAAAACAGTTTGGCTACAATGACAACACCTGCAGAGAAGACAGCAGAAACAAACAGTCCACCAGTACGAAGCCCACTTGACAACTCAGACATCGCCAGGATTACACAAGACTTCCATGCAGAGAGCTTGACTGTGCCATTCAAAGGCCTAGCTGCAGTCCTGCAGAAAGGGAACCCCACACTATGCTTTGGGCAGGGAACAGTATTTCATAAACATATAAATTCTTCCTAAAGCCCTCCCCTCAGCCCCACCACCCTTCTTTGCTGGTGGTGTGAATTGAAACCCGGGATTTACCCATGCTAGGAATGTGCACTCAACTGAGCTACACCCCAGCTTTATTTTTGCATTTCTAAAATTTTGAGACAGGGGGCCTCACTGAGTTGGTCAGGCTGGCTGGCCTTCAAGGCAGGATCCTCCAGCTTCAGGCTCCTCCCAACCAGCTGGAATCACAGGTCTATCCTATCAGGTCCTGCAAAGTTAGTTTCTTGCCTGCCTGCCTCCCTCCCTCCCTCCCTTTCTCCCTCTGTTCCTCTTTCCCCTTTCTCTCCATTTCTATCTGTTCTTCTCCTCTCTCCTTCTTGCCTTCCCCTCTCTCTTCCCTTCTTTCTTGAGTCTGAAATTAGGGGTATGAGCATGCCAGGTGAGTGCTCCATCACTGAGCTATACCCCGAGGGTCAAGTCATTTGAAATTCCAGTATTCTAAAGTCCAGATGGGAAACCATAAAGAAACAGGAAGCAACACTGGGGGACAAGGGCAATGAGAAGCAACTAGACCAGATGATAACACCCTGTAAGGAATTATCAGGACAACAATGTATCAAGAATGCATGAACAAATGAGGCCCACATGTAAGGAGATACTAGAATGAGACTCCACCAACACAGAGATAAAGCTGGGATCTTACGCTAGTGACTGAAATTCAGATTACCTTTAACAAATACCATCTCTACTGAGCATAGATGGTAGCTCTAGCTGGGAAGAAAAGCTGAATCCACACTTCATACCATACACCAGGATAAGACAACTTAATTTTCTTTTCTTTCCCTTTTCAAGTTTTTGAGACAGGCTCTCCCTATAAACTGTAGGCTGTCCTTGAATCGCTACCCCCTGCCTACCTCAGCTTCCTAAGTGTTGGCATTATAGGCATGCACTATCAGGCCCAGCTTGAGAGTTTAATTTTCTGGGCAGCACAAATAAAAAGACCTATAGGGCTTGCCGCTGGGGACCATTTTCTGGGGATATCCATGGGCAGCAAACTTCACACATGCAGAAAATCCTTTAGCATCCAAATCTTGAACATGGGCTGTGGATTCCCTTGGGAACTAGGGAGGCAGGGAACTCCTGTATTTAGCTGCTGAGAATGATGTGTGGGTATCACTTTCGAATCAAATCAAATCAAATTGAATTATAGGAGAAAATTAAGTATTGAGTCTAAGAACAGAAGCCAGAAGGTCTAAGGGAGAGGCCACAATAGTGCTTCAGGTAGAGATGACAGGGGGCTGGACCAGGATGGCAGCAAGGGTTTTTGTTCTTGCTGTTGTTTGTTTGTTTTTTAAAGAAGATTTATTCAGGACATGATCTAGACAGCTGGGCTACCTATGTTGTTCATGGAAAATGTAGAAGGCAATGACCAAAAGAGAAGAATGGCATGTGACTATGAGGTTATCACTTAAACTACTGGGTAGATGGGGGCTGAAGGGACTCTGGCCACCCCAAGCATGATGAGCGTGGCTCCAGCAGGCCTTGCCCTTCTCCCCCATTCCCTCTGCCTTGCTAAAAACCATTAGACTACGTTCCCAAAGCTAGCCACCAAGGTCTATTCCCTTATCTGGCCACTTCCTCCTCCTGAGGCTGACTACCAAGGTCCAGCAATCAAAAGCTCCCTTTTGCTCACCTAATTAACATGCCCAATTAAAATGAAACACCTCACCCTAATGCCAAGTTTCCCCTTTTATCTTTATAAACTTACATTTGCCTATGAGCCATGTGTGCCTCCTCTCTATCCTCTCTGTGACAAATATCCCTTTCTCCTCTTTCTTGTTCCCTTCCCCTTCTCTCTCTTCGTCTGTATCCTGTCTTTGTCGCTTATCCCCTGTTCTCTGTCCTTCTGGGGCAAATAAATCTTTGTGTGGAGAACTTGGCCTTGGGGGTCCTGAGCCAATACTGTTCCCTTACAGTGATGGTTAGAAAGAGAAGAGGAGGAACAAAGGTTTATGGTTTTGACATGTTGAGTTTGAGCTATTACCAGTCCAAGATTGGTACTTATGCCGGAATCTAAAGGAGGACAGGGATTTAAATAATTATCTGGGACTTGGGACAAAGGAAAGCACTGAAATGACGGCCCACGGTATTTATTGGCAGAGAAAGGATAAGTGCCATAAACAGAAAAGTACTTCTTCCAAGTACTTTATTCATTTATAAGTCATCTCGCTATAGTTTTACACTATATACACTAATCTCCTTACACATAATCAATGTGGATTTATGTAATTAGAATATCAATCAAAGAGGCTGCTAGGATGTGCCTGTTTCCTAAGGATCTTTAAATGACAAACGGTTATCTTTCCAGTCTTGATCTGAAATGTGACTCCATTTACCCTGTACACATGACCACATTCCTAGATAAACTATAAACCTTGAATAAGGTTCTTTCCCACTAGAATAATGAAGTTCATAGAATTTAGTCCCAAAGGACTGAACACATGACATACAACATGGGTCTTCCACACAGAATCTGTTTACCTGCAGAAGCTCGGCATGCAAAAGGAGTGTGTAGGCAGCCTCTGTGTAGTTCTCACAGTCTCTGTGCAAATCTCGAAGCTTGTACAAATACCTGGTAAGAGGGGAGAGAAGAGGCCCTTTGTCACCAGGGAGGCCAGCCAGCAGTCAGAGCATTCCTCACCTAGGTCCCAGCCTGTACACAAACTTCTGCTTCTAACAGGAACACCCCCCCTTCTCTTAGGCAATAGACTCATCCCCTCCTATTTCTCTAGCCCACGGTACCACTTCCTGCCCTGTGGTTTTCCTAGTCCTTCTATTTTGCCTTCTTAATTTAATTATTTATTATTATTATTTTTAGGTATTGATACTTTTTTGAGGTGTGAGAAAAAACTTTGGAAATTCTGTTGAGGACAAGTTGGCTTCACAGTCAGAGACTCATGGCCTTCAAACTAAGTGCCACTATGGGTGATTTCTCCTTCCTATCCCTTTGAGTCCCCTTCTATCCCTCCTTGCATGCAGATGTGACTCTATGACACACTCCCTCCAATTGTACCCGTCTGTGGCTCTGTCTAGAGAGCTCACCCTGAGGCAGACTGTGCACATCCTGTATTTGTAGGAGACCACTGATGCAGCAAGTGTGCTGTTGGGGCAGTGATTGTCTGGTCTAAAAATATACCATGAATCCATGACACAAATAGCAGAACCAAGGCATTTCCTTCACTTACCTTATGTATATGTCCTCGCGCTTCTTTTCTTTATAAAAATTCTGCCAAAAGAAGGTCACAAAATACCAACATAAGTTAAAGGCTGTCGATGAACTTGACACAAAAATAACTAAAGAATGACTGCTCCTTTATTTTTAATTTTAAGAGTGTGTGAATGAGCTAGAGAGCAAGCATGTATGTGTTTGTGTGTGTGTGTGTGTGTGTGTGTGTGTGTGTGTGTGTGTGTATTACCCTCAGAGGGCATCAGATCATCTGGAGGTGGAGTTACAAACAGTTGAAAGACAACTGACATGGGTCCTGAGAACCAAACTTATGTGCTTTGGAAGGGCTGCACACACTCTAAACCATGAAACAGTCTCGCTATCCCAAATGCTGCTTTTCATTACTGTCCGTTTTCCAAAGAGACATTATTAGTTCATTGTCTCTTTTTAGCATCTCCTCTAGAAGTACAGGAAGCCATGGGCTACGAAGAAGTGGAGAAGTTAAGGGCACACTGCTGAGATATGTAAGAGCTTTCCTATGGGAACAGCAGGTGCTCGGCTTACCCTGGAGCCACCTGGTACACTTGTTTCCCGAGCAGTCAAGGAGGTGGGATGTTCTTGGTTTATACTAAGCAGAGGAATGCATAGCAACCTAAATCGTGGAGGTCTGTAATCCCAAGAAGAAGGAAGGCTGAGTCTTAATGTCAGGAGAACAGCACAGAATAACATATTTCATGGCATAGGTTTCTGTGTGCTACATCACAACAGGAAAGCAAGCACATGTAAGACCAAGAGCCAGGCTGAGATGGTGTCTGGGAAAGGTTGGGTTGCTAAGACTGCACTTTTTGCACCCATTTCCAAATACCTGAAGGTCTGTGCCTACTGTCTGTGAGTCTGACTCAGTAAGGCATGGGCTGCATAAAGATGTTCCAGGGTGGCTGGGGATTTACGCTCTCAACTTAGAGCTGAGCTGGTGGGGCAGGGGTGGCTTAGCCGTGCCCACTCACAAGTCCAGGGACCAGGGCCTTACCAGAACATTTACAGTACAGCTCATGCGGTTCTCCTTGCTCTCGTCATGCATGATGATGGTTCTGTAGTCCAGTAAGTTCTCTAGGAGGCTGCTGACCAGGAGGGCAAAGACTTCCCCAGAGCTTGAGAGGTATTTATGTTTCCGGCAGTGTTGTAAGAGTCTGGAGTCGAGAGAGAAAATTTCCATAGTTCAACCAGCCACTCTGGCACTGTCTGTGAGCCCCAACCAAGTTCTAGGAGCAAGAGGCTATAGACTTATGATACACATCTTCTGTGGAACTAGAGTGCCCTAGGGTGTTCAGACTGGACTTAACTATTTTCTCAAGTTTTACTCTTTCTTGAGGTTCCAGTCAACTACCATCATCATTTAGAACCCCAGCCCATGATGACTTCCAAGCATTAGTTAATCAACAGTTTCTTTAGTGTATGTTGCAGAAATGAGAACTCTTGCCCACAATGTTTACACATCCTCACCATTCTAACTCAGGTGTGTAAGAACGCCTGTCCTATGTCTTTGTTCTCAAAGGGCCTGGCATTGAACAGGCAGTCTAAAAATCCAAGGTTGAAGCCAAGCCCAGAAGAACCTGGTAGACATTTGGATGGGTCTTCAGAGAGAAAGACAGAGGTGTGGGCAGGTGCACGGGGACTACACTTCAGATCCAGCCCTCCCCTTTGGGGCCAAACAGAGCAAAAATTTGGGGTTTCTCACATAACTAAAAGAAAATTCAGAAACAGAAATGGGTCTAAAGTTCCATCCAAACTTGGGACTGAAGACATGACTCAGTGATTAAGAGCATACACTATTCTTGCAGAGAACTTGATTTTGGCCCTTTCAGCATGCCCGCTGGGCAGCTCAGAACCATCTGTAACTACAGCTCTGGAAGATCTGATGTTCTCTTTAGAAGGCACCTGCACTCATGAGCATATACCTACCTACACACACACACACACACACACACACACACACTTTAAAATAAATATTAAAGAAAAATAATCAGCCAAGATTCTAGGAGTATTTTCAGGTGCTGTACTGATCCAGTCATACTTTTCTGAGCCAATGATCCAGAAAGAAAAAGAGAAACAAAGTAAGGTCTCTCTATGAAGGTATAGGGGTTTTTAAAAATAAGTATTTATCTTGTGTACGTGGGCAGGGGGTAAGGGGGACACAAGTGCTCTACTACTGAGCTATATTTCAACAGATTCTTTTAAAAGCAAGATTCATACTATGCAGCACTGGCTGTCCTGGAGTTCACCATGTAGACTAGGCTGATTTTGAACTTACAGAGATTCTCCAACCTCTGCCACAAGTGTGCTGGGATCTGGTGCCACCAACCTCAACTATCCCCAAAACTTATGCCTGTTTCTGTCTGTGTGTAACTTCCAGACAAATCCAGAATTCCAAAAGTTTTAAGCTAGCAAGGTTTAAAGGTCCTAAGATCTCATGGCGAAAGTATAGAAAGATCACTTTATTCTGTCTGTAAACAGAACAAAGACATCTGGTTCTTTAAATGGAGGTGATTTCTCTATCCTATTCCTCCACTATGTGTTCTGTGTGCTGCCTGCTCCTCGTCTGAGAATCTTTAAGGCACGCAATCAAAGTTGGTCATCCCTATATTCACGTTCAGACTGGTCCAAAAAAATGTCCCCAGAACAGGAGAATAACCAAGTGATATAGAGGAGATAGAAGGTGCACCGAGGTGGCAATCACAGTTCAGAGAACACGAGAAACCAACGTGCACAGCCATTTGCACAATGGGATGATTAGACAATAATAATTGCAGTCGATCCTTAAAAAAAAAAAAAACAAAAATAAAACTTTGTGTGTATGTGTATGGACAGGTACATGCTACGGCAACCGTGTGGAGGTCAGAATACAATCTCAGGAGTTGGCTCTCTCCTTCTACCACATGGGTCTCAGGGGTGAAGTTCAGGCTGCCAAGTTCCTTCGTTGGCTGAGCTATGTTGCTCTCCTGCAGTTAAACCTTTTAAAGTGTGACCTCTGCAAGGGACACTATGTTGACACATGGCCTCATTTAGTCCTAACACTAAGACTAAGAAGTAGGTACCACACTTACAGATGGAGGACGGGTGGGGAGGTTGATATCTGGCAGGATGACTCATTGGCTGCCAAACAACATCCAAGAATGTGGTGAAAGGGTGGTTTGTATGTATTCCTGCCAGTCCTAATACCCAAAGACTTTAACCACACTGCCTGACAGTGTGTACGGCATGGACAGGTTGAGTGTGTAGAGGCTGTGCAGGGGAGGCAGCGGATGAGGGGACAATGTGGGCTTAGATGAAGGAATGATGTCTTCATGGAGTAAAGCAACCAAGCTGGCTGAGAGACAACTGCTCTGTTCTCAGGGTTCTTTGATGACATGTGAGGTATTTCTAAGTATAAAGTCGACCTTGACTACTTCATTTAAATGGTTGCTTTGAAGCCACAATTAGAGGCGCCTCACTTTTGCTCAAGTTCATAATTAAGACAGTGGGCAGGGTGCCATTGCTGAGTCTGTCTCGTCCTCTCGCCCATCTGCTGGGTTCTCCACGGCCAGGCTGGTGGGAAAACACAAGCACCAACTCCCACCGGATAGACACTATCAGCTGTGTGAATTCCATCCATCCCACCAAGGACCACTTGGTGATGGGGTGATTCTGAGCCTGCCGACCCGCTGCTGGGTGGACAACTGTAGCTCTGCTCCTGAAGTCTGGCATGCTGAGATACTCACAGCTTTTCCAGAAGAACTTTGTATTGTTCATCTCCTCGGCCACCTTCCACTTCCTGATCCAGCTTTGTGATCAACTCATTCTCAAACTGAAAGAGAAGACAGAATTTCATAAGGGAATGTCAGATCCTAAGAAGAGTACATGGTAGACAGTGGCCAGTCGTTCCAGATCTGGCTCAACCCCTTTACCAATTGCTAATTGTTTCCAAAGTAGATAGGGGATCATCCTGGGTCTCACCCATTGGAACAGTGTGCCATGGCCTATCGAAACATTCCAAAGCAGGTTAGTGTATTAGTCCCTGACTTTACATTCGCAAACACACCTGAAAAGTTATCTTATGTTACTGATATGCATATAAAATACATTCATAGTCACTGTCCCCTTTGGACTTGACACAGGGTTTTGTTATGTGGTCCTATCTGGCTAGAAACTCCTGACAGTTCTCCTGCCTCAGACTCCTAGTACTAGGACTACAGGTCTACCTCGCTACCCTGGGCTTCTATCTTATTTTTGTTTCTTTACCCAAGTCTTGGTGACAGGGCTGTTTTTGCTCAGCGTCATAGCTACAAAATCTTCCTTTCAATATTAGTAGGTGCGCAGAGGTTGTAGTTGTGAAATCTGAGTCAACTTGGTTGATAATTTGGCTCTATCTGGGATCAGCTTGGAGAAAAGTCTCTGGGTAGGTCTGTGAGGGTATAAGAGAGGAATCATCTCAACTAAGAGTGGGCAGTCAGATGTAAAAAGATGTACCTTTTGCCTGCTGTTGTACCTTCTGGTAAACGCATCTACCTCCACTACCTATGGTTGCCACCATTACCACCATCTTTGCTGTATATGGGACCCAGCTTCTTTGACCTTCCAATTGATCGAAGACCAGAGACTCTTCAGGAATCCTCCAGGCCTTCTAGATTGGGACTGCTGAGGCTGCTGAGACTGCCTTGTGGGCTGGGTAGCTATGGATTCTCAGCATCTCAGTGTTCAGACCGCTGTTGTTGGTCTACCTAGCCTGTAATGTGCAAGCCAATATAATAAATCCGTTCTATGATCTGTACTCAGCGTATCCATTCTGTTCCTCTTGAGAACCCTGATTAATGCAGTATATGGTAAGTAAAGGGAGGTCCAGAGAAAGCATGAGGAAACTGAAGCTCTCAAAGGTGAGCAGGGATGGATGGGAGCTGGACCCATGGCGCCTTTCCCTCAGCTGGCCACATAAGTTACACCTTCAGTTCTGGAGTAAGATGTACCAAGGCCAACTTTTCATCTTCTTTAGACAGTGCTGACTTCTTCTAGCTTCTGGGCCAGAAGACCAAACCATAAGTCTAATTCTTTTACACAATGAAATGTAAAACATAAGTTTTAAAATGTATTTTTCATTGAAGTTGTTGCCTCTCCATTTAGAGAGATGGTAGTCAAAAGTTAACTGCTCCATGGTAGTAAGCCCAGCATCGGCGTCTTCTTACCATGTGGAAGTTGCCATTTCCACTCAAATTGAACTCACACTGCATCATATCAAAGAAAATGGGGATTGTGGCTTTACGGAGCTCCACTTCAGGGGTCAGAGTGACTTCCAGAATGGGACCCACCATCGATGGGATGAATTTGATTTTGTGAGGCCCTGAAATGAAAGTAAAGGAGGATATTAGAAAATTGCATCGCTGTAAGTCTCACATTAACAATCTTCCTCCACAGGGCCCATAATAGAAGAAAACATTCATATGGACACACCATGTCAATCAAGGAATGATAGCAGAACACTAGTGTGTGTGTGTTTAAGGCATGTGACAGAGGGCTCATTGTCAATATCCAGGTGAGAAGGTAGGGAACCCATAAGTTTACTTTACTTCTGGACACACATATAGACAAATCTCGGGGCTATGCGAATTAAAATAAGAATTCATCATGGGTGTGTGTGTTTTAATGCAACCTGTGCTGAAAAAAAAAATCTTTCCTTTAGAACAACAACAAAAAAAAAAAAAAGAAAGAAAGAAAGAAAGAAAAATAAAGAACTCATGGAGGGGCCTGTCCAAGGTCAGACACTCACCCAGATTATACCACATGTCCCGGATCCTAAAGCCGATTTCCTTTCTCATGTCCCCATATCTAGAAAGAAGAGCAGAAGAAAGGGATTTGCAGTGGAACGAAGTTACTTGCAATACAGCCATCCCTCAGCATCCCAGAGGCTGGCTCTAAGCTCCCCAGACCCCCATATCTGTTCAAGTCCCTTCTATAAATGGCTTTGGGATTTTGCACATAAGCTATGCACAGCTTCCCCTGCACTTCAAATAATCTATTCAATAACTATTTCTAACACAAAAGATTGGGGGTGGTGGCTAATGGCAGAATATCTATCTATCTATCTGCCTAGCATGTACAAGGTCTTGGGTTTGATATCCAGGATCACAAAGAAGAGCCATGGATGACTGCCGTGAAAGAACGTTTTGCAGACATGACACACGTCTGCTAAAACTCACAGCCACTGTGACTGTGTGGCGGAGGCCTACACAAGATGAAGCCAGCCCAAATGCCAGCACGGATGGGAAGAGGGGATCACTCCCAAGTGCCACCCTGAGTTGAAGGGATAGTGGCAACTGATGGCAGCTGGGAGAGGGAGTGTGTCAGTTTTCTTCGGGGATTTTAACCCCTAATGGGATGATGACCATTTCCCAGTATATGGTTCTACACTCATTCACATACAAGGAGAACTAAGTGGGCTCAGGAGGTTTTTAAAAAGCACATGAAGATGGTAGGGAAAGATTGTGGGGGTACATGAGAGGAACTGGTAGGGAGAGAGCAGGGTGGATTTGATCAAGACACATTATACATATGAATGAAATTCTCTAACTGTAAGCTTAAACAAAATGAAAATACTTCATACAAAATAAATGTTATGTAAATGTGTGCTATATCTGATTCACTGGAAATAATGACAATGACAGTGCTTGTACACATTATGTAAGATGGCATGCCCTCCCAGGTATTTTGGCCTATTTGGGTGGTGGATGCTGATGTGGAAGAGCAAGCAGCCAACGAAGAGAGTAAAAATAGAATAGTCTCCATCCCTCTGGGTCACAGGTAAGGCTGGGGCTCTGTAAGGGATAAGGTCAGCACCCAGAGAAGCTTCAAAGGAGAACTGAGCCATATGGAGGACAGGAGGCTTTTGAAACAGGAGGGGCCAAATATGAATGCTGAGAGAGAACTGAGATGGTATTGTCAACTAACTTCTCAAGCGAGAAGAGTGAGAGAGAGATTCTGGTCTCCAAGAAGCAAAGAGATAGACAGCTAAGTGAGGACATAAATGAAGCCTGAGATAGACGGGGGACCTTGATGGATGGTAGTCAACAGGCTGTGCTGTGTACTTATGCCTAAGATAAGTCCTCAGCGAGAGTGTCACGTATCCCATGTTGGCAGATCTAGGCCGTGCATTCTCCGTTGGGACAATATAACCCACAGAAAGTTTAAAAACTAGTTGTGTGGTTGTGGCAGTGTGTGTCTATACTCCCAGCACTGGAGAGACTGAGGCAGGAGGATGGAGAGGGGGAAGATCTCAAAGTGCAAGTGCTTCTGGGAAACTAACATGGGACACACCTGGTCCTACAATCCCTGCCCTGTACTAAGCCCCTCATGCTAGGGATCTCTTGAACATTACTTTTCAAATTCTTCATTGGAAACATCTTCAGAAGCTAGAATTTTTTCAATCATTTTAAAATTCCCTTACCATGGCATTTGAATAATAATAACGCTTAACTTAATTTCATTATTAATATCAGGTAAGCCTAAACCGTTGAAATCTGATACCTAAAACCAACAAACAATAATTATGTCTATGTATTAGCATATGGTAGGTTGATTTCTGCTAAAAACAAGCATGAGGAAAGCCTCTCATTCACACCTCTATAACTATAAAATGATTGGTTTTACTTCTAAAATTTTATTTCTGCTCATATGCACACATTTTTTACATGGTTTGTATTCAGAGTCTATTTTTCTTTAACAAAACCCAGAATTAATCCTTAACTGAAAAGTTTCTGTAAGGCAAAGGACACTGTCATTAGAACAAAATGGCAGCCCACAGATTGAGAAAAGATTTTCACCATTCTGACATCCAACAGAGGGCTAATATCCAAAATATATAAAGAATGCAAGAAATTAAATGCCAAAAAACCAAATAATCCAATCAAAAAATGGGGTACAGAGCTAAATGGAGAATTCACAAAGAGGAATCTCTAATGGCTGAGAGGCACTTGAAGAAATGCTCAGCATCATTGGTCATCAGGGAAATGCAACTCAAAACGACTCTGAGACTCCATCTCACTCCCTTCAGAATGGAGTTATGTTTTAAGACAGCTTCATGTTACCCATGGTGGAATAGAGTTTTCTGTTACTACGGCTAGTCTTGAACCCCTGATCCTCTTACCTCCCCTTTCTGAATGTTGGGATTACACACATGTACTACCATGCCCAGGTTCCCACCATCCCTTGGCTCTCTCTATCTCTATCTCCCCCCCCACCCCATTTTCCCCTCTATGTGTGTTTCTGATTTGGAACCAATTATCTTCATTTGTAGTTGGTTAACCCAAATCAAATCCCTCCCTCAAAGAGAGGGATTGCTACTTATGATGTTTCAAAGCATAAGATCAAAGGGTCCTTCTTAGAAATGAGCATCTCTCCTTACATTAGGGAAATCTACAAAACAGGCCATACACTGTATCTTTTCAAACAGTCTCTAAATACTTTTTAAAAACTGTTTTTTAAGACAGGGTTTCTCTGTGTAGCTTATCCTGGAACTCACTCTGTAGATCAGGCTGGCTTTGAACTCACAGAAGTCCACCTGCCTCTGCCTCTCCCAAGTGCTGGGATTAAAGGCGTGCGCCAACATGCCCAGCCATCACAGACAGTTTCCAACTGTCATGTGGGTGCTGGGATTTGAACCTGGGTTCCTTGGAATAGCAGCCAGTGCTCTTAATCGCTGAGCCGTCTCTCCAGCTCCAGTCTCTAAATCTTAATACTTAGCTATCAATCTTGGTTTTTTAAGGGAGGAATGGTAAATAATTTGCCCAGTTTCCCACATATCACAGCAAGTGAGAACAGAGCTATATTTTCCGTCTTCAATAAATTTAGACTGCTTTCCAATGACAACCTTTAAGATTCCAGGCTCTTGACGAATTCTGAAACAGACCTCAAAGAGTGCAGTTAAACGTTTGTATATCCAAACTTCTTGTCATTCCTGAATATAATTCCATTTTGAACTCTAAGCCATGAATCAAGAGGATAGTTTTAGATTATACTGAAGTTTTCCCATTTCTTTGCAAAAAAAAGTAAGAAGGCACTATGCCTACAATTTTGGTGAACTGACAGCAGGTGGCAGTAAATCCCAGGCAAGGGCACAGACTCCATCAATAGCATGGGGTGACTGAGGAGGGGCTGGAGGTACCTTGACAAATGAACCTGGAGGAATTTCACATCTATTGAAGGATAACACATAAAGCCCAGGTCACCAACAACTTAAGCAAGTCCCTGTAGTTTTTATGACAACATAATGTTGTCACCAACAGACAGACCACCTCCACAGTGGTCACCAAATCTTTAAAGGACACTTACTTTTTCACAATTTTGTTGCGCTTGGCTTCAGAGAAAGTTTCAAGCTGGAGGGACTCATGGGTGAGAAAAGCTACAGCCAAATGGAAGTAATTGTTCCACAGCTTCGCAGGGCGCACCAAGTGGGCAAGGTAGAACAGAAAATAACACCAGTGAGGATCCAGATAAAACACCCATGTGTGGGAGAGTCAGGTTTTAAAAAACACAAATAAAACCCACAGGACTTTTTGTTCCTTCTGGGTTTTTCAATTACTCACTGCTGAAAGTTTTGAGACTTAATATTAACCTTTAGAAAAACAATCTTAACTTTGCATTTTACTTTACCCTGGGGGCACAGAAGAAGTGCTGCCAAGACATATTCCTATTTATAGCAGGGGGCTTGGCAAAACATATTAAGAGCCCTCCAATTCCTCCAAACTTTTGAACTGGTAAATACTTTCCTGATTTTCCCCCCTTTGGCTAGTTAAAAACATTTCAACCAAAGAAGGCCCTCCCAGATATTTAATGTAACAAAAAATAGAAACAATCTGAGTGTTCTTAAGAAGAATTTACTTACTATACATCACAGGCCAGAAGTGTAATGAACCATAATCAGCTGCTAAAAATATTGTGAAAATGTTTGACATCACTGGAAAAATGTCATAGGTTGTGGAAAAAGTAAAGAAAGCAGACAAATGGATCATTAAAGAGTTACAGGGCTCGTTTCTATTTTGGTTTGGATTTGTACGTGTATATATCAATTCACATATATCTGTATGCTTATACATCCCCCCTGGTTATGTCTCTCTAGCTTAAAGATTTGAGATAAAAACAAAAAGCACACAAGAAGAAAAGTAAATCACCAAGAAAATGTTCCCTGAACTTAAACCCCTTCAAGAGCCGGGACCTGGTGTACGTTCTCCAGGCACTGCTCGGTGCACATACAAATAACCTTCTATTTGTCACATGAAGGAATAAATGAAGATGAAGCTACCAGTGGCCTGGGCTTGTTTTATTTTTGTATATAGGGTCCTATTATAGCTCCGGCTGACATAGAACTCACTATGCAGACCAGGCTGGCCTTGGACTCACAGAGATCTACATGCCTCTGTCTCCTGAGAGTTGGAGTTAAAGCTCTGCACCACCACAGCCAGTCATTACCTGTTTTGCAGATATTCACACAATAGTGACAGTGTGTTGATGAAATTGCTTATGTGTACTTTCATGTCTGTGTGGACAGAATCAACACAAAATCCTAACCATGAAGGTGAGAACAAGAGAAGCCCCCACTATCCACAGCTTTGCATCCTGAAGACCTGTGGGTCTACTGCGGTCTGAAACCATTAGCATTTCACCTGACTCCATTTCTCATTAACTTTCACTATTCTGCTGTAATTGTTCCATTTTACTGTTCCTTGTCCATGTTGTGCCAAATGCACAAATTAAACATCACCATAGGTCTGTGTGCATAGGAACACAGTAACGAGAGGGCTTAGCACTGGCTGAAGATGCAGGCTTCCATTCATGCTCCCTGACAGAATCTCTGAGGATCAGGGAGACCACTGTGTTTGCATCTCCATTTATGCTATACTTTCTATGGCAGTATTGCTCACACCTCCTCTTATATGTGCTACGTTTGTGCGACAGAAACTAAACCGTTTGATCATGTTTGGAAAAGTTTGTTCTGGGAATGTGTACTTTAGAAAGTCGGCAGACCCCTTGAAAACCCTTTTAATTTGATGGTGAAAAAAATATGAAATGCCACCTCCTTAGCTGACACAGCCTCTGGCTATAGCCGAAGCCCTTCCAGGTAGGTGGGTGCTTACCTGAAGTTCAAAGCCTGCCTGGTCCATGAAGCTCTTCGTGAGAACTTCAGCAAACTGATTGATGGCACGGAGGAAAACCCTGGGGAGGGAAGAGCAGATGACAAAAGCCATCCTGTGCCCCTGGAGATGTTTCCCCATGTCCTCTGGACATGAAGCCAAGGGCTTGGCTGCGAAAGTCAATATAACCTAACAGTGTCCTTACAGGCCACCCACAGAGCATAATGTTCAGGAGGAAGGAGGCAAAGAAACTCAGCTTCTCTCAGGGTCTGCAAGAGCCTGAGGCCTTTGTAGCACAGTCAGCTGAGGATGAAGCAGAGACTGAAGGTCCCGGCTCTTTGAGGCCCAGAGCACCAGGTGGTTTGCCCTTGGCTGTGGCTTCACAGGTTAGCTTTCCCATGAAAATTTTCTTGAAGCTTGTTATTTAATTGGGAAGGGACTTTCTGACTATCGGGACCATATCAAGGCTTGTATCGATTTGGATTATGTGGCTCCTTAACATTCTAGAGCTGTACTGCACTGCAATGTGGTATCGTAGACACCCAGCTCACCTCTTGTCTATTTGGCAAGCATTTGTTGCTGGGTAGCAAGTCTGGGGTACCGACATAGGTGCCATGCACAAAACCTAAGTCTTGGTCTGAAGAAGATTGCAGCACGGTAGTGGGTAACCCTTTCCCTAGACTTTGTTGTGTTCCAACGGAGAACATGAGAAAGAATCATGATAGGGTTTCAAAGATATACAGAGAATCAGGAGGAAGAAATAAAACATCAGTAGGCATTTCAGGAAGGGTGGGTTTCAGTATTGGAATGAAGCCCTGGAAGGGAGTCCTGTGAGGAGAATTCTGAGTGCTTGTGAGAACACTCCAAGAAAATAAGACAGAGAGTCTTGTGACCTCAGTTTCTTCGAAACAGAGTTGTTCTTGGAATGCGTTTTTTTGTGCTCCTCCCAGGTGCAGTGGATAGGAGTGAGTTTGCTTCAGATTATTCATTACTGCTTGCTGCTGTTATTCAACTGTTTAGTCTTTATATGCCTCTATGGAAAAACATGTTTTGCCACGAGGGGCTAGTCCTTGTGATTGTATGCAGCTTGAATGCATGAGAAGTTTACTCCCATGACCTTTCTTAACCCTCAGAGTATGAAGTGTCTGAAGCTCTGAACAAAGTTGGCTATTGCTATTGCATGAGACTTTAGTCTGGCTCATTAATAGGTTCCAATCTCCCAGGTCCTACCGTTCTAGAGTGGTGACAATTGGGGACAGAAGTTTCTAGTGAGGGTGATATTTCAGAATGGCCCTGTGAATGGAAGAATGTTTGACTTCCGGGAACAATGGAGAAAGCATGGCAGGCAGAGGCAATGGTGTGAGACTGAGGACATGTTTCAGAACCAGAGTCTGGTTGGTGCACGAGTTACATGCATAGGGAGGATGTGGCTGTAAAGGCAGGCAGGACCTTGAACATCTGGAAGAGCTCACATGGAGCCACTGAGAGGGCATGCAGAGCCGATGGCCAGTGGGTATTAACATGAGGATGGTGAGGACACTAACCCAGGCAAGCAGAGACAACAAATAGGAAGAAATTAGTAGTCTAGTGCAAGGGAGTTCCTAAGCACACACACCAAGGTCAGGAAAGGGGGACGATCCCCTTTACACGTGTCAGATTTGAGGCAGACAGATTTAACAGCACTTCAAGTATGCACAGCAGACCAGGACATTCAAGGTCAAAGGCCCCTGGAATGGCCCCGGGCTCTCTCACCTGCCCTGTGTCATATTCATGGCCATCCAGTCTTTGGCATACACATTCTTTCCAATGAGATCCTTAAACATAATGAAGGTTTCCATGAGAAAGTCCTGTGGAGAACAACAGAAGAATTATTTAGAAAAGAGGCTTGTTCATGGTCTCTGTCTTAGCAAGTGGAAAGAAGGACCCTATGTTTGGATAACACACTGAAGGGCCCATAGCTGTGGCCTTTCCCATAAAGTTATGGACAAATGCATTCTTATAGATAACTGTTGTGTGACCTGGTTTCGCTTTTGTTTTGGTGTCATGAGACAAGATGTAATCTAAACTTGGCCTCCTGCCTCAGTCTACCAAGAGTTTTGATTACTGATGATCAATAGCACCAGTGGCCTATGAATTGGTTTTCTGTTTCATAGCATGATTCTGGAAGGAAAAGAGGAATCTAATATTATCCTTATTTTACAAATTGTTTCACAAAGCTGAGAAAAACTAAATGGCCATTGAAAACTGGAAGCAAACTGAAGGGCACAGACACCTTGTTTATGATCCTCATCTTTTCAGTCCTCCCTACATGCCGTCTGAACATGTCTTGACCTCCAAAAGTAGCTAACAACTAACTGTTTTAATTAAAACACTTTATTTCATGTGTATGGATGCTTTGCCCACACATATATTTGTATACCACATTATGCTTGGTGCCCAGAGGACAAAAGCTGGTGTCGGCTACCCTAGAACTAGTTACAGATGGTTGTGAGCTGTCATGTGGATGGTGGGAATCAACCCTGGGTCCTCTGCAAGACCAATTAAGTATCCTCTCTTCAGCTCCAAGTCATCATTTTTCTTTTTAAAACAGATCTTAGTTCAGATCTTCCTGACTAATTAGAACAGAAGAAAAGTGTCACAAAAACAGGACAGCCATAATCCTACAGGAAGGGCTGCATCACAGTGGCTTGTGAGAACTGCAACAAGGAATAACACAATGCACAGAGCGCAGGGCAGTAAAAATGGCTGCTCTCGTCCAAAGAAGGATGTGCAAAAAGCAACTCAGAAATAGAATAGTCAGGCTGAAACAAAACAAAACAAAACCAAAAACCAAAACCGAACCTAGAAGGTTTTGAAACCATTTTTGCTACTTAGTTAAATTTAGACTTTTTCCACTGGGATTGATGGAAGGAAAATCTGGTTGTTTATTTCTCAAATTCTGTGCTTGTAGTACCATGAAGTAAAGGTTACTGTGTAGTAACAGCAAAACAGTAGAGGATGGACAGAATGATCCCCACATCTATCCTAGCCTATCTACCTATGTATCTATCATCTATCTTCCTATCGCCCCCCCCCCCTCTCTATATATATGTTTTATATACATATATGATATTTACATATCTCATCAATTCTGAGACAGAGTCTCATGTAATTCAGGCTAATGTTGAACCAGGCTATGTAGCACAGGATAACCTTGAATTGTGGATCCAAACTGCCTGTGAACTGGAAATGGAAGTTAAAAAAAATCACCTAGGCTATTTTTTGCGGCCCATAAAAATGGAACTAATGTTAGAAATAGTTGCTGTTCACAGGCTTGGACTTCATGCACAGCACAAGGCTAGGCATTTCCATGCAAGGATTTAGTCAGTGGTTGCATTAATTCTCCATGTAGACAGCATCTTACAGATGAGGAAACTGGTTCAGCAAGGTTAAGTAGCTTGATTCAGATTTCATGTAAGAACTCAGAATGGCCATAGTTCAAACCTGTGTTATCCACTACACCATCTGCCCCGAAGGAGCTTCAGGGGCCTACACCACCCACTTCCTCTGTCTGGATCCCTTTGCACCTGGTCACTGCAGCCACATCCACATATATCCGATTCCTCAACTCTGCTGCCTCAACCTGCACTCCCCACTTAAGCCACGTGGACCAACAAACACTATGACGGTTGTAGCTGATCTAACACTCATACATTTGCTCTGTTTTCTTGTTTTTTCTAAAAGGTGGGCATTGTAGGAAGGAGGATAGGGTGAAGGAGTGCGTCCACTTTGGCACATCCAGCTACACGTGCTCAGGATGGTAAGGGTGGAAAGGAGAGAATTCCAGAGCTTTAGTAAAGAAGGGTGAGCTATGCATAGGTGGCAGGAACCATCTGAGAGACAGTTCGCTAGTCCAGTCTACACCTAGCCTACTGCTCAGCACATCAGAGACCGTCTTTACCGACAGCTTAATTTCACTAACTGTTCCCTGAAGACCTTAGAAGCACTCTTATAGAAACTATGCAAACAATTCTTCTTTTGATAGCAACGGGAGATCACTTCGAAGCACTGTAAGGGGTAGGAGGGGAACCTCAGCTTGCTCCCTCCAGAGGCAGAGGATCACATTCCAAAGACCCAGAATGTTCAGCCATGGAGACTCCATGCACGGTACAAGGAACCAATACCCCCTTAAACAAGATACAAACTTTTCAAAGCAAAAAACATGTCTAAGTGTTTCAGAAGAAGAGACCACACTAAGTTCACATGTGATTATCATTGGGTGCAGATGTTGAACTCTTATTTCAAATCTATCAGGCTGAGGTAAGCATCAGCTTTCCTTTTTTTGTGCCCTCTGTGGACAGTCATTCTCACTGCAGGGTTGGGAAGGGAGCCTTGAACTCATGATGCTCAGCTTCAGTTCCTGGTTATTAAATGTAAGAAATCTTCAAATGAATCTAGTGATGCTCAGGAGATGAGGCAGAAGGATCAGGAGTCTGAGGTCGGGCTGGGCTAGTAGACAAGAATTGTCTACACACACACACACACATGCACAGACACACACACACAAACATGCATGCACACACACACTTGTACACACTCTTTAGTGTTGCCAAGACCCAGAGCAGACAACTTACAATGATGTCCTGTCTGGTTTTGAAGGTGCTGATGTACTGGCTGTAGTGGCTGTCCTCTATCTGTCGCAAGATGGCAATCATGCAAGCCACAAAGCTGCCCTGCAAGGAAAGAAGCAGAGTCAATCTTCCTTAGAGTAACTGATGAAAAAAGCCTTCAGGCATCATGGATTTTGGGTTTTCTACCCACTGAGCTCTATCTACGTAGGAAGACACTTGGAACTGGAAACACTATTTCCAAAGGTCCAAAGGCATGTAGTTTGCAACTCTACTTCAAGCACCTCCTAGTGTGAGTCAGGAAACCTGGAGCCTTAGGCATCCCACTAATGGCTACATCTTCTGAAACCCTCTAGATCTAGAGCAGTGGTTCTCAACCTTCTGAAAGCTGCAACCCCTTAATACAGTTCCTCATGCTGTGGCGTCCCCCCACCATAAAATTATTTTGCTTGCTACTTTATAACTGTAATTTTGCTACTTTTAGGAATCATAATGTAAATATCTGATATGCAGATGGTCTTAGGCAACCTCTGTGAAACAGTTGTTCGACCCAGGTTGAGAAATGCTAGTCAAGGTGCATTAAGGATCTCAACCTGGTTACCAGTTAAGATAAACTAGTTGTGGGTTCTGAGGTCTTGGTTGGGGTAAAGCTGAGGAGAAACTCTCGGGACAATGTCTGACAGACACATGTGAGTCAAATCTGAAGGTTAGAAGGTAGGAGAAGAGTAGAAAGAAAACAGAATGTGCTGGCCAAACCATCTATGGGGAACATCTGGAATGCTCAAGGTAGTTTTAGATTTCTGGGGCATTTTTTTATTTGGGGGTTCAGAGGCTAGAGATGCTTAATCAGTAAAATCTATGCAAATAATCCAAAATCCCAAAACTCCAAATTTTGTAATTCCTTGGTCCCATATATTTCTGATAAGGGCTACTGAATGTGCAGCAATTCTGAGGATGGGGTGAGGGGCACAGTAAACCTTTGCATGTCATTTCTCTGACTCCAGAACCCTTTGGACAGTGACATCTAGTCTGTGAACTACATGGAACTTTACACCAGACTCCCAAAAAAGGGGATGAAGAGCTCCACGAAGACTGTGATGTCTACCTGTGGGGTCCAAGTCACACACTCTGGGTGCTCTTCCCTCAGCTACACAGATTTGGGTCAGAGACCTCATTTTTTTAGCCAGAGGGAAAATGTACTACCCTTTTGTACTCATGTAAATACAAAAGCTACACAATTTTAAATGAATTTCACACAGAGATGATAAAAATATAGCCATGCTTAGGAGGCAAGGAAACACCACTCATACACTTCCTTCTGAATGTCTGTCTTAGGCTCTTTACTTAAAATGCTTACTTTTTTTTTTTTTTTTTTTTTACCCATAAGGCAATGTAAATTGTATTAAGCTTTGGGCATATTCTACAAATTATCATAAACTCTGCATTTATACAATAGTCAAGTGCTATTTGTGTCTCTGGGCTCTTGACTACTCTGAATTTTGAATTTAATCTCACTTTTGTTTAATCTGCATAACTTTTGTTCTGAATGAAACAGTTTTTTTTCCATATGGTTTAGGTCATTTTATTTTTATTTTCGTTTTTATTCGTATTCTTCTTTTTATTTATTTTTTAAAGAAAGGGTTGCTGGTAGTCCAGGTTCACCTTCAATTCCCTATGTAACAGAGGATGATCTTGAACCTCAGATCCTCCTGTCCCCAGAGCTGGGCGACAGGTGTGTATAGCCATGCTTGGTTCATTCGGTGCTGGGGATCAAACCCAGAATTGTGTGCATACCAGGTAGGCACTCTCTCAGTTGAGCTATGGCCCATCCCATTTGTTCATATTCTTTATTTAACTAAAATATTATCTTATTATTGGCTTATAGTAATCTTTGCATATTATGTCTCTTAGCAACTTTCCACATATGGTGTATGATCTTCATATTTTCAAATATAGGGGTTACATTTTTATCAGGAAAAATCTAGTTTTTTCTTCTTTTTTAATATTTGGAAACTCAAGAATCCTTTTCTTAAAGGATCAGGTACATATCCACTATGTTCTCTTTAGGTTGCTCTAGCATTTAATTTTTCATATAGAATTTTTCATTTCATTTGACATTTACCTTGAAGGTATAGAATCAAATTAAAGACACATAATTTTCTCCAAACTATTCCTCTGCTTCTCAAATTATATTAATTCAAAAATCTTCAGTTTCTTTACAGAAAGATAAGAGTCTTATCGGATAGTCAAAGTTCTACCTTGCTTGGTTCTGTCTTACTTAGGGATAGATAAACACACACACACATATACAAATACACATGCATACACAGACACACAAATACATATAATAAACCCATACACACATGCATAGACATACATAGATACACACACACATACATGTTCAATTGTAGGAGTCTAATATGATTTTAATTATTCTTTTGCAGTGTGACAAGTTATTACTTATACTTGAGTGTTCATTCATCTGTACCTCATTCGTTTTCACTCTCATGGTTGTGTGACTGAAGTGCATGGGAATTTTCCTTTAAACCTCTGGGCAGATGCTACCCTGGCAGAAGGCCGTTGAACGCAGTTATTTTTAAATAGGTATAGTCAGTAAAGGGCTCGTTAGTCCTCTTAGCCCTTCAGCCAACTTTCCCAAGTTTCAAAGAAATGCTCATCATTTCAGCTAAAAAGGACAAGTAGATACAACTAGCCGAACACCATTCTGGACACTGACAAGAACCCATGAACACACAGTACTGCCTAGACTCTGGTCTGTTTCTAGCGTTCTCCATAAACTTGCTTGCCTGGGGCTGGTAGCTCATGCCCCTCACTCAGTGCCAGGGGAAAGGAAAACAACAAACAGCTAAGGTCACTGAAAACCTTAGCCTTGGGATGGCGGGTGGCTCAGCAGGTAAAGGTGCTTGCAGCCAAGCCTGATGGCCTCAGTCTGATCCCCGGGACCTACATAGTGCAAGGAGAAAAGACTCCGGAAGGTTGTTCTCCGACCTTCACACAGGCATCATGGCATATGCGTACCCTCTTCCACATACACACACAAGAAATAAATAAGTGCAATTACAAAAAAGAAATACTGTGTCCCTGAAAACAGCTGGAAAACTAAGTGTTTCCAGCAGGGGTTACTATTGTTTACCATGTGATACAGAAATGCCTTCGGGGGAACTGGAAGCCACAAGCTCAGCCATGGAGAGAAAGCTCTGGGTTGACTGGCTCAACTTCACCAGCTAATTGTAGCTGGATGTCGTGAGGCTGCTATTTGATGTTGCCTGTGTGTGCTCTCTTCACTGGACCACTCCAGGTGCCTCTGCTGGATGCTGTGAACTCTCGACTTGAGGATGTCTTACTATCTGTCTGCTGCCGCTTCTCACTATCTGCTACTTGCTATTTATTCTTAGTATCAACCATTCAAAATCAAAACTGTGGCTATCATAAGATCACTGTTTGGACCATACAGAATGGTCCTCTAATTAAAATCTAACCTCAGCTTTTGGTGTAATCAATAGAAGCTTTTCCACTTCAATCATGACACCATTTAACTTTTCATCATTATTCTGGCCTCAATTTTGCACTTTTTCGACAACTATTTAGGCACAATGGACAGGACAATGACCTTCCTAAAAATACAGTGATTGCTAATTATTGATGACATCTGCTTTTTTCCTTCAACCAAAAGGGTCTCATGAACTAAAAAGCTGATGTAGAAGCTGAGATATGCTTATAACTTGTAACTGTGGTATGGGGGGCAGTCTACAAGGGTTCGATGTTGAACTATTGGTGGAACTGAGTGAGACCTGGTGCCTGCAGTGTGGGCTACCAGGAGAGACTCACGATGTGAGGAGACTGTCGGCTCATCCCAATCACAGTCCGGTTGATCCTTCGCAACAGCCTCTCCATGATCAGTTGTATGTGTGCTGAAGTGGGGCCCTGCAGGAGAAACACAGCTGTGACATTCCCAGATAATGATGCCGAACAGATGAAGGGTACCCGGGCCACTCAGGCACAAGGATGGGAAGTGACAGGAAAAGCACAAAGTTCTTTTGGTGCTTCTGTGCAGGGGCAAAACAAAACAAAAACAAAAAACAAAAAAGCCAAACAAAAAGACCCCCAAAACTCAAAACTCAAGGCTAGGGCTTTGTTGTGCAGTAAGTGTTTGTGGCATTTTCTCAGTACAATTGTTAAAGCCTTACCATCCAATAATATAAGAGGACCTCTGGAAGGTAATTAAAGTCAGGAGGGTGGGGCCCTTATCTGATGGTAGTTCTCTCCTTAGAACAGACACTAAGGGGGAGGGTGTGCATTTGCTCTTACACTGTCTCTTGCTCCTCTGTTCATGGAGATCACGAGAGCACAGAGGGAGAGGGTGGCCATCCACAAGCCTTGAAGGGTGTCCTCACCAGAGCTCAACCATGCTGACACCCTGACCTCAGACTTGAGCTTTTAGAACTTCCCGGAACTAAACTTCTGTTGTTTAAGTCCCCCCCACCCCCACCGGCCGCCTCCTGGGTATAGGGCACTGTCACTCTAGGATTTAATGGTCTAACAGTCACATGTGACTCTTGAGCTATTATTCCACTTTACCAAACTTTAGTTATCATCACTGTGAAAGGAGAAAAGGAACAGTGGACTCAACTGGACAGTGACAAACACATGTGCACACTTTAATTCCTTCCCTTCCTGTAGTTAACACTACACTCACTCAGATTCAGGGTATCCATTCTTCCTTTGCCAGTGATATCAATGGCAGATAGCTTCCTGGTTAGGGGTGGAGCCTATAGTCCACTTGCCCCTCTCAGTGCTAGACCTAGTCTGGTTTGAACCTGTACAGGCCTTGTATGTGCTGGCACAGTAAGAGTCACTTAAAAAAAATGGTATGCATATGACAATGCCTGGTCACATTTTTTTTTATTCACTACCAAGTTCTTGGTTAGGAACCAAATCCCAAATCACAGAACTACTGGAATATGCTTCAACTTTGTCATGTGGTTTCTATAGATGTGTGTAAGGATTAAAAAGAGGAGGGGTTATCTATCATGAATAAATATCAAATGAACTATACAAACAGTTCATGACCTACTGGGGCTCAAGGATGTGGAAAGACAAGTGTAGGGCTTTAATCAGAGAAAACAATGGTATCTTCACATGCTTCTGGGGCCAAGGCTGGCATAGAAGAACTACAGAAGCACCCAAGGGAATGACAAGCTGGGGATAAGGTGGGCTGATGAGCCAAGGTTGACCTAGTCCAGTAAGAGTTGGCTGAGACAAACTATGAGTGTTTCTCCTGTCCTTTGGCAGAGCAGAATCTAATGATCCTGCTGACAAACAGTGGCCAAAAAGCACAAGTGGTCCCCTGGCCTGTGGAAAGTCCTGCCCACCCCTAGAAACCATCACGGGGACACAGACTGTAGTTTGGGGTGACACTCTTTTTTTTTTTTTTTCTGTGCCATCAATGTTCAAGAGAACATGTTCTGGGAAGTTTCCCAGCATCTCCAGTAGGGGCTGAACACAGGAAATCCAAGCAGGTTTAGTCCTTTCAAGAAGTGGGGTGGGGAGCTAGCTCACAGAGAACACCAAAACTAAAAACATTTCTAAAGGACTCCAAAGACGGAAACAACATTAGAGAGAAGATAAAGCCAGAATGCAGAAGTTCTACAGGTTTCTTCAGGAAAATCTTCACTGTGGGTCTTAGCAGAAATTAGTTCTTTTCCTTCTATAAGGTTTGGGTGCATATGCAAGTGTGTGTGTGTGCTGGCACCACCACACCTGACAAACTTAAGAGTCCAAAAGAGCATTGCCAACGACCTCAGTGGTAAGGCAATTACAAAAATGAGTCCACTGAGGCCCCTCACACTAGGTTACTTTGCTTGCTTACTTAATGTGAGGTTCAGCATGTTTAGTCCATTCTAAAAAGAGTACAACTAGCTCCATTACCTCAGTGCTCCTATACTGCCTGAGATGAGGAAGGCTACAGAATTTCTTGCTGGGTTCAAAGGGACCAGCATAGGCTCAGGTCATAGAAGATGACTGGACTCACCACATCCTTCCTGTCCAGAACCTCTAGTATGTTGCTTAGAAGCTGTGAGCTCGCCTCGTGGTCAGGTTTGGTCGAGTGATCGTCCAGCTGGCCACTGAGCTGGTCTGTCAGTAGTGGCAACAGCACCTCCCTGCACTCTGAAGAACAACAACAACAACAACAAAATGGCTTACACATGGCTACCTGCTACCTCCCTCTGCAATTCTACTTGCCTCTGAGCATCCTGCAGCCAGACCAGCCAGTCGAGCACGCTGACTTAGGCATGAAGCTTCAACCTAGTCCCTAGTGTTCATATATTAAGAAACTCCCACCACAGGCGGATGAGATGTGAGCACTGACCACAGACTTTCTTGTTTCAATGCTGGGAAATGATAGAGGGCTCTGCCTCTATGGCTGAGACACACACACACACACACACACACACACACACACACACACGCACACACACACACACACACACACACACACACACACGCTTGCTTGGGTTCATGTGTACCAAATTCAAGCAGTGGCCCATGAAGGCTACAAGAGAGCATCAGATCCCCTGGAGCTGGAGTTACAGATGGTTGTGAGCTGCCATGTGGGTTCTGGGAATTAAACCTGGGTTTTCTGCAAAAGCAATTAAGTGCTCTTAACTACTTAGCCACCTCTCTAGCCTCCCACCCCCCCACCCCCTTTTTGTTTTAAATTTTTTATTTTCTGTGTTTTGGTGTTAGGGATTGAAACCACGGCTTTACACACACTAGGCACATTCTCTGCACCACCAGCTCCTCTACAGTTTTTTTTGTTTGTTTGCTTGTTTGCTCTTAAATGTCACCATGAGCACTGAGCTACAGGAAATAGATAAAAGCAAAGATAGACAGCCATGTTCTCAGAAATATTTCCACCTGACAGAGGCAATTAATTATCAAATTCCTGTGAACGGTGATCTGCCTTGTTCTTTACTAGTGCATTTTGCTCACATCTTTGTGAATGTGTGGTTTATGGTGGCTGGCACTTACTCCATCCTCCTGGGACTGCTCCCATGATACTTTATTAGAATTACTCTGTGTTCTCTGGACACTACAAAGGTGACTGTAACCAGTGATTTTACTTCATCCAACAGGAACAACCTAGTGGGAGACTGGTGAAGAGGCTCCTGAATTTGATCCCCAGGACACATAGTAGAACTGACTCTTACAAGTTCCTCTGACCTCTATGTATGTGTGGTAGCGTACATGTGTATGCATACACACACACACACACACACACACACACACACACACACCCCAAATAGTAAAAGAATAGAATATGATACAAGGAAGAGAAATATCTAGCTGGGTACAGTGGTATGTGCTTATAATCCTGGCACTTAAGAGACAGACAGAAGAGCTAGCTAGGGTCTGAGGTCAGTCTGGACTGAAAAGACAAAACTGTTTCAGTAAAAAAGGACAGAAACAATGATAACTATCAGAGATACTAAACCAGGCTGGAGAGACATCTCAACAGCTGAAGAGCTGCTTTCCAGAGGACCTGAATCTGGTTCCCAGCACCCACATCGGGTGGCTCACATCCACTTGGCACTCTAGCTCTAGGGGATAGGACACCTCTTCATGCCTCCTTGGGCACTTGCATGTATGTACACACACACACACACAGAGAGAGAGAGAATTAAAAAAAGATCAAACTGACTTTAGCCTTTTTTTTTTTTTAGATTTATTTATTTACTATGTATACAGTATTTGGCCTGCATGTATGCCTGCAGGCCAGGAGAGGGCACCAGATCTCATTATAGATGGTTGTGAGCCACCATGTGGCTGCTGGGAATTGAACTCCGGACCTCTGGAAGAGCAGCCAGTGCTCTTAACCTCTGAGCCATCTCTCCAGCCCTGACTTTAGCCTCTTAAACTGCTTTCCCAGGAAATCCTTAAGAACCAGCAAACTAGGCAGGTATGATGGTGCACACCTTTAATACCAGCACTTGGGAGGCAGAGGCAGGTGTATCTCTCTGAGTTTGAGGCCAGCTTGATCTACAGAGTGAGTTCCAGGATAGCCAGGGCTACACAGAGAAACCACGTCTTGAAAAGTCCTCCCCCTGTGCACTTTTTAATGCCTTTTTTTTTTCATTTTTTTGGTCTTTTGTGACTACAATAAATATCACACTGATATACTGAAAACACTCTGTCGTATTCAATTTAAATAGAGGCTCCACTTGTTAAAATGAACTAATCTAATCTGAGCCATAGAGACCAGAGAACAGAGAAATGAAGTACCCGACTCAGGAATGCTCGATGTAACATCACAGGAAACCACTCTGGCACATGTGTGCTCTGGTGGAAGGTGTCTGACTTCTTCCTCCCCAGACGCTACAGGTTCTGAGGGAGACTCACCTGCCTGCTGGAAAAGGCTGCTCTCTACTATCTTGGTCATGCAGTTAAGTTTCTGGCGGACCAACTGGTTGTCGGGAATGCTCTGAATGAACTTGCAGAAGAGCACACTGGAAGAGAAGCAGCAGGGTCAGTGCGTTCACACGGCCAGCCCCAAGGCATCCTCACACACTTCTCCACTCTGAGAGCTGAGCAGGAGGAGTGGACCTGGAAACCTCACCGATGACCTAAGACTTGGTTTGAGAGTGTCTCTGGGGCTATATTCCTGTTCCCTAGAGGGTTCTGCCTGAGAACTGACGTTGTCCCTGGGAGACCTAGTACACCTATACTGGCCATCACTTTCCAGACCTGCCTCAACCCACAGCTTCTGCAAAATGCCTTTTCTAACAATCTCCATTGCATTCCCAGGCTACTTTCTTTTGCATAGCTTCTTTCCCCACAGAAAGTGCAAGTCTCTCCCAGGGGTCCACTTTGTGTGTCCTTTTATCTCTTCCACAGAACTGAGCACAAGTAGGTGTTCCCTCCATCAACACTTGTTAGAAGAAAAGCAAGGGCAGCATCCAGGCTCCGCCCAGCACTGGGCAGCTCCTGTTACATGGATAGTATTCTGCTTCTCACCTGAGCTCCATGGGATCAAACACCAGTTTGACATCATTAATTATGCTGGGAAGGTACTTCAAGGCTGCCCCCTGTAAGAAGCACAAATGCAGTCAGTACCAAGGAAAACAAAAACAGAATATGCCCCTGTGTCCCAGGAGGAAGGGGCAGGGGTTAAATAGGGAACTGGAAGCATGTGCCTTTGCCAAGAGATACTGATGTTGAAAATGACTCCCTACCCCCAAGCTTCCTTCTGAACATGCAAGAGGCACAGCCCCTGGTCATCACTATCAAAAGGCTCCGTGCATTCAGTGTGCATTTTGGAGGTAATTCAAGTTCCTCCCACTAAGTCACCATTTAAAGCAAGGAAGAAGTAGTAACATTCAAACTGGAATCCTCAAGGATTATACGCTTCACAGTTTGCAAAAACTGTGGCTGCTGTTGGTGACTTTGCACTTCTAGAAGGAGGCAGGGGGAGGACAGAGCACAGAAACTGCCACCCGTGGCAGCAGGGGGATCACTTTGCTAAAGGGGACAAGTAGGATTTATAACAGCCATTCAAGTGATGTCTAAAGAGGCAGCCTGTCCTTGGTGAGCTGACATTTGAAAATACAGATGCATATGGACGTTAAAATGGGGACATAGAGCTTTTACTGCGTGTTTGGTTTTGCCAGTGCTGAGGCTAGACTCCAGGACCCCGTGCTTGTTAGGTAAGCACTTTACCACACAGCCACAGCCTCATTCATGCTTCCTCTACTTCTGCCCATTCGACTAAGCTTCCCCAGCATACTTCACGTTTCCCCTCCTACCACCACGTCACATCTTCATGAGGGGCCTTCAAGGGGTCACCCACAAGGTCACCAGGCTGACCTTGATCTTGACAGCTTCTTCCAGAGGCCTGTCCATCAGCGTGTTGAAAGCAATGAACAGCTGGCGGATCGAGTTGTTAAATTCATCTCCATCTTCACTCTGACCATAAAATCTAATGAGAAAAAGAAAATGAACAGTAGACTTGTGGTCTCAAAACACGACACTAGAGGTCAGTGCCTTGCTGGTCACCATCTCTAATTGTGCAGAGACAGCTCACGGGGAGGGGGGGGCACCCCAGGAATGTTTATAAGGGACTAAAAGTGGACTGAAGAGACATCAAGATTATGACACAAAGCAAAGTGGCCATTTGTAGGTGAAATCCTAACACAGGGCTTACAGACAGCTAACCAGGACAGCCAGCTGGAGCTGTCTGAAGGGTCCAAGCTTGGAGATGCATTTGGCCCTGGTAGTTTGTGGGCACTGCCAGCAGGAGGAAAAACAGCAGAAAGTCACTGGGCAGATGTAGCAGGTGCAGCCTGCATGGCTGCCTTCCTTATCCCATGACCAAGAACAAGAGGCGCACGCTCCCAGAGCAGACATGCCTGTTGTCTGAATCAGCCTTGCGTGGTCTCTTCCAGCATCCCTCCTCTTTCCTCCCTCTCCACTGTCTCACCTCATCGAGCCTCCATCAGAGCTGAGGTGAAAGGCATTGTGGATGGAGAAACTCCCCAACCTAGTCTACAAATCTCAGCTGCTGCCTACTTTCTCCACTCTACCTCCCAGGCTGCCCTGCTCTACTGCAGGGGCCTTGAAGGTTACTGATGAGCACTTGCTTGATTAAAATATTCTATTTGTCATCACAAGATAGGTGCCATCAACTCGGAAGTTGGTTGTTTTACCCAACTACATACTAGAAGGTCTCTGGCTAGTTTCCCCAAACACAGAGGTCTCAAAGAGCAGAACGTGTGTACTTGGTCATTGATGGCAACTCTACCAGGTGTTCAAGGGTGGGTATAATGGATTCAGAATATATGAACACACTCAAGCACATATGTACCTGTAGATATATATTTCTGTTAATCTCCTCCATTCACATGAACACAGAGACTGATCTCTTTCTAAAAATCCTCCGAAACCACAAAACTTTTATGAGTGCTGGCATAAAACCCACAGGTAAAAAGTTCTCTATCTGACCTCACACAGGGGGTCAGTCAAAATGTCCATGCATGAAGAAATTGCATAAAATTACCTTAAGTCTATGTGCGTGAGGTATATGGAAAACAAAGGAGCTTTGTGTTTAGTTTAGATTCCAGTTCCACCCATAAGATATCTTATGTGCTTTCACACAGTCCAAAAATCCTCCCAAAATCCGAAACTTGAAACTGTTTCTGGTCCTCAGCAGGTTAAGGAGCACAGTGACCAAGGAGTGGGGACTCCATGGAAAACATCCAACCAGGTGATCACTGGTAGTTCTCAACCCTCTCATACGGCAGACTTAGAAAAGAACTTGGGATGGGGAAATGGATCAGAGGGTGAGAGCACCTGCTGGGTGAGCGTGAGGACTTGGGTTCAAATCCCCAGCACCCATGTCAAAAACTAGGCTTGGCCACATGAGCTTGTAACTCCATCACTGGGGAGCTGGGAGTTGGGAGGATTGGCAAAAAATGGTGAGCTCCAGGCTGAAGAAGATCCTGTCTTAAGGGAATATGGCAGAAAGTGAGAAGAGAGGGTCACTCAATGTACCCTGGCTTCCATATGTGTGCCTGGTTGCACATACATGTAAAAAACACATGGACCACACACACACATAAACAAACAAACAAAAAAGACCTCTGAGTTAATCCACAAAGCACCTCAAAATCAACCAGAACAGAACACATTTAATTTTTCTGCTCAGTTCTGGATGGTTCTTGTCTCAGCAAATTCCATTACTGTGCACACCAGCCTCAAGATTGTCTAGAGTCCTTCCCTTTCTGTTGCTGCCACCATCAAATCCTACAATATCTAATTAGCTTTTCCTCCAGAATCAACCCACTTCTGCATGTGCATTTGAGGTACAGCCTGAGTGTTTCACCCTGGAGCATCCTATCAGGTGATCACTCATTTTCTACACAGGAAGTGAGATGATCATTTAGAAGCCAGAATTTATAAGTCTCACTAATCAAACTCCCTCAGTGCTTCCACATTTGGACTAGACCCAAGCTCCTGGCTTGTCACAAGACCTACCTCTCTAAAAACCATCAACTCTAATTAAGACCTTTAGAGTAAGAAGCATACTGGGCCATTTCCACCAATGAGTCCTGGTGTCATTACTGCTTCAGAATTCTCTGGATGTAGAAGGGCCTCCTGTGGACCTTCTCCAGTGCTCTCATAATCTACCTCGACCATCACCCCCAAACTCCTGAAGTTTGATTATCCCATGACCAACCAACTGCTCACAAAGCTGAATACAAACAAGTATGAAAAACAAGGGTATGTAGGTGAGTACCAGCAGCATCCTATAACTGGGTCCATTACCTCAAGTAGAGCACCCGAGACTGGATGATGAATCGGAACAGGTACTTCAAGGCTTTCAAAGCAGCAAAGAGTAATTCCGTCTTGCTAGGGTCGTCAGCGTTAGCCACATAAAAGTTCAGTACCTTGGACAGTTTCCTAAAAAAAAAAAAGGTAGGAAAGCAATTTGTCATGGGTAACAAGGCGCTCACAGGGTTGGGGTATGCAACACAGAAGCGGACGGTGGTAAACTGGAAAACACAAGGCCCACCTTTCAAGTACACTCTCTCTAATGTGCCCTAAGAGGGGAAACTGACTGCTGTTGTGTTTCTGCATCTGTCTAGCTTCGACGCTTCCCCTCTTCTTGGAAGTACTGAGGAAACTTAGGAGTAATGAATTGCACAAGACACAAACATCCTTTCTTTGGTGGAACTGAAAAGAAGGACCTGCACTCAGAAGGTAGAGACAGGGGATCCCGGGAGCAAGCCATCTAAATGAACTAGGGCAGTGACCCACAGGACTGTTGACATCAGTCTTGGGAAAATGCAAATGAACACATATATGTACTCAGATGCATGCACACAGGCACACCACATACACACAAAAAGGGGAAAAATGATTCAAAGAGTTGAAGGGATTTGCCTTATGGGAGTATTTATTTTTCTTGCATGTAAAGGAGACATCTTCCGATGCCCTGTGAAGGTCGGGTAACACTTGCCTATGGCAGCTGCCTAAGCTAATTCCTTCCAGCCTGCTCCAACCCTTTGAAATCAACATGGCACCAGATGGAGACCTCACTGATGAGAAAAGTAGACTCAGTCTGACTCTATATCATCCGTTGTCATTCTGAGCATGCCAATAAACAACCGTCTTCTGGGATTTCATGTACTTTTACATGTTATTATGATTTGTATATGTACACATATGTGCTTGCACATGTGTTCCCACATGCACGTACAGGCAAAAGGCCAACCACAGATGTTCTTCACAACACTATCCTTGTGTTTTGAGACTTAGCCTCTCGTTGAGTCTAAAGTCACAGTTTTAATTAGGCTGTCAGGACAGCGAACCCCAGCAATCTGCCTGCCTCCCTAGCACTTCGATTACAAAGGTGTGCCTCAATGCCCCTCCTTACTTAGGTTCTGGTGACTGAACTCTGGTCCTCAGCCTTGAGCCAGCACTTTATGGAAGGAGCCTTCTCTCCAGCACCATCGTACCAGGATAGCTCAGACATTTGAGGACACCTTTATTTCAGTTGTTTTTGTTTTATTATAAATCTCCTCTCCCTCTCTAACTAGCCACAAATCCAAGGTAGACAAGTAGAACTAATCAAGTGCTGCAAACAAACCTCACAGGCAAGAGAGTGCTAACTGGCTACTCCCTGGCAGGTATGTGTCTGACCTTGAACTCCCTACTGGCTTTGTCTATGTGCTGTTATGGTCTTGTGTCTTTGGCCATTGAGACAGGTAAGAAAGTGAGATTCTGTAATTCTGGCTCTTGGGAGGCAGAGGCAAGAGAACCAGGAATTCAAGGTTGCCTAAGGGTCTCATTCGGCTCAGGGTAATTAGGCTCTATAAAGGATTTCTTCAGTTGTAGCTGCTGACCCCTTGGAAAGTCAAGCTTCTGGGTAGAAATATATCAGACACTGGCCTGTCTGCTGCCTTTTCAACCCACTGATCATAAGGCTACAGTACGTTGCAGAGTATCTTCTTTGTATGATTTGCTTCTGTATCTTCATGAGATAGAATGATCTAACTTGATCTATGAGCAAGCAGTACTCTATCTGACCTGGCATGAGCCACTGGCCAGAGGACAGTCAACCAATCCCAGCGACATTCCTGTCATGATTTGGTCCCATCGCTCTGCACAGTGTAACTGGAATTCATGAGTGGGGGTTGGCAGGCCACATGCACTGCCACTGGGAGCTGAGTACCACAGGGAGGAGCACAGAGAACACAGTAGCTTGGTTCCTCTAGTCATGGAGCCACAAACTGCATACATGCTGAAAGGCTGCTCTGCGCAAAAGGTTAAAACTACTCCCTCTTGGGTAAAAGAAAAATAAACCAAATTGCCTAATGTCCTACAGGCAATCAGTTCCCCAACAGCACTGTGGGGTGGGGCTGAGGGCGTGCCCTGACCTTCTACCAGACTTGGTTTTGCCTCGCTCTTTGCATCAAACCCTTTGCTGCCTCACATCCACCCACTGGTCTGAGTCATAAGATCCTGAGTCTGACTGTCTGTTTCGGGATTCTGTGCCCGTCTCCTTCTCCCCACTGTATGCCCTTGGGCTTTGCCTTTTTGGTTTTGCACATAGACGTGCATTTGCACCTGAGTGAATACATACAGATGGGTGTGAGCATATATACGTTGAGGTCAGAGGTCTACATTAGCTGTTTTCCATAATCATTCTCCACTTTAAGTTTCTGAGACGGTTTCTCTATGGAGCTCACTAATTCAGTGTAACTAGCTAGCCAGCAAGCTCCAGGGATACTCTCCAGGACAGGGATCACAGGCATGCACCACCATTGCTGGCATTTAACTTGGGTCCTGAGGACCAAACTCAGGTCCTTCCTTGTACATGCACACCAAGCCTTATGCTGACGGCACCATCTCCCCATCCCACACTCTGGGGTTTTAAGAAATGTACCCTTATCCTGAAGGAAAGGACTTAGTCCAACACCTCCCACTGACACATTATTCAAATGTCCCCTTTCCACAAAGATGCGTAGAACACTGCCCCTTCCTCCTGCCACACCGACTGTATGACAGCTCCTACTGTTTCTCGAGTGTGAGCAGCCCCAGAAACAACTCCAATACCACACTGATCTCCCGAGTCATACTTACACGTGGGCCAAAGTGGCACTGAAGTGCTTGTAAATGTAGGTTTCGAGTACAGGGTTAAAATGCTGAAACTTGATGTCTCCTATCAGCGAAATGATGAAGACCTGCCAAAGGTAGCCAGCATTAACAGCAGCAATGAACAGCCCAGATGGTCTGCCCATGAGCACAACTCTAACCTCTGGGTCCTTTTCTTTCTTGGTCATTTTTGCAGCATTTCTATTCTACTTTTCAAACTAAGTTGAGTCTTAGGGTGTATATTTATATTTAACACGGAGGGATTATATGCGTCCAGCATGTTGCTGTGGGTAAACTGATCCTGGCCATCACCACTCATAGGAAGCTAATATCTCAAAGGAGCGTTGTCCTTACACAGGTGACTTACGTCACAGAAGAACACAGGAAAGGAGGAAGACAGAGAAAGGGCTTGTGGGAATTATAAACTAACGCAACTTCCCATGAGATTCTTCCAAGCTGAGTGTAAGTGTCCCTGTGAACTTCAGAGTTTCATATCCTGTTTCTCTTTCTTCCCTATGAGGTACCTTATGTCTATGGGGTACATATTTATTAATAACCACAGTGCACAAGGAATGAGTGTATACAAAAGAAGAGTCACTTGGGATTGCCATCTACGCCCAGCTACCTTGTCCTGCTGGGGTTAATCTGCATGGTCTCTAGTCAGCCTTTTCTTCCCCCGTAAACCTGACCGTGACTGTCCATTTCAAGACAACACCTTTGCTTATTTGCCATCTTCCAACATTAGCTTTAATGTCCTGACCTCCTGCTGAACTGACTAGTTTCTCCACACTGGTAACAACCACCCATTTGCAATCTACCTACCTCTCCAGCCCCAATCATCAGGTAAAATCCTGCCCTAGACTCCCCCAACAGTGAGAAAACGAGGCTTAGTTTAGACGTGTCTGCTTCCTCCCACTCATGGGGCACTCCTGTCTTTTCCGGCTTCATGTCATTACATGCCACTGTTCTGACTTCAGTTGTCAGAACAAGTGTGAGCCCTGTGTGACAAACCTGTCCCCTAGGCGGCATACCGTACATAAGGACACTAAGACTCAGCTCTGAGTGGGCAACCCATCCTCCCTGACATGGCTAGACAAGGACATACCCATAAAGTCTTCCTTTATCAAGGGCTCTTCATGGCTTTGACTAGAGAGTGGGAGAGGAAGTTAAAATGCCTGCTGCTCTCTAATGTAATTAAACCCAGTGTCTTCCCTGAGGAGAAAGTGAGACTATGTCAGCAAGGGGAAGACAAATAGAAAATAAGCCCTTGGAAGACGAGTCTTTAGTTCCTCATTTGACTTCTGAGAGTTTAGGCTAAAGAAATACTCAGAGGGATGTATACGGGCCATTTTGCTTGATGATATTCGTGGTACTTTAAAAAGGAACTACCAAAGAATAAAGCACTGGTCAACATGAGAAGCTGCTTACCAGAGCGTCGAACACAAGGAAGTCGTACGTTTCATTGTCCGACATTTCCATCATTATGTTAAAAAGCGCATCTAGTGTATCCTGTAAGAACTGAAGGTGAAGACAGAGAGGTTATTTTGTTTTCAACTTGCTACACATTATAGAAAAAAAGAATGGGAGTCATTGGGTACTGTAGAATAGACGTCAATACAATATTTTTGTAAGATTGGCACACTGGTTTAGCCATGTAGATGTTGAGGTCTAGACTTCCAGTTGGCTTAACCAAAATGGTTGAACTTATGACACAATGAGGTATACTTGTGGCTATGGACATAGAGGCATACCTTAACAATCTCTCCTCCGTCCACTTCCATTAACTTCTTCAAATTGTGCTTAATGTTCTGAGAGTTGGAACGCCAGTTTAGTAAGCCTAGCAGGTCCACTGGGAAGAACAGTCACAAAGCACAGACATTAGGAGACACAGCTACGGAATTTTCTAGAAAAGATATGTACTGGTGGGCTGAGGAGATGGCTCAGCGGGGTGTGTGTGTGTGTGTGTGTGTGTGTGTGTGTGTGTGTGTGTGTGTG
>CAJQZJ010032201.1:2668610-2691292 GCA_907164525.1 Lophiomys imhausi | reverse complement strand
CACCAGGTCGTCTGGCTCTAAGAGGGTTACCTTGTACACCACCAGGTGGTCTGGCTCTAAGAAGGCTACCTTGTACACCACCAGGTCCTCTGGCTCTAAGAGGGTTACCTTGTACACCACCAGGTCCTCTGGCTCTAAGAGGGTTATCTTGTACACCACCAGGTCCTCTGGCTCTAAGAGGGTTACCTTGTACACCACCAGGTCGGTTACCTTGTACACCACCAGGTCGTGCCTCCCATCCTGCAGGGTGGTGCCGTTGGCGTTCATCAGTTTCACAAAGGCCACCCCGAAAGCCCGCTCCGATTTATCTCTGGCTGAAAAGACAGGAATGCGTGCTTGAGCTGTGTGGGTGGACAATAGGAGAGGACAGCTATGAAAGTCCATTTAACATTGGCTCTGGGGTGTGATGTTCAACCACAGGATATTAAACATGGGTCAGCAGTGAACAAGCTTGTCTATGACACAGACACACCTCAACTGAGAATGCCTGCTATTTTACATACAGGCTGTTTTCTATACTGCCTGATGAAAGAGACTACCATCTGCTGCATCATCTAAACCAGAACAGTGGTACTGACCACTCTCAGTCAGGTCGATCAACGCCATGTCCAACATATGGATGTAGTCCGACCCCTTTCTCTCTCCATGCTCTGTTTCTACCCAAGCTCAAGGCATCCTCACCACGTTTGTTTACCTCTATAAACTCTTCCTTCTATCTTCACGTCTTTTCTACCCAACACTTTCTCCACACAGTAGGAAGGAAAACTCTCAAATCATGATCATCTATGGCAACCCCCTGCCTCAGCCCCTTTAATGAAGCTGGGTGTGTTATTCATACTCATAACTCCAGCTACTTTGGAAACTGAGGCAAATGCAAGCTTGGGGTCACCCCTGGGCTACATATCAAGACCTTGTCTCAAAAATAAACAGCAACAAAAGGTATAGGGCTGGGGATGTACCTCAGTGGTAGAGCACATACCTGTCATGTGCAGGGCTGTGGATTCAATCTCCAGCATTCAGAAAAAGAAAGACAAAGAAAAAAAAAGAAACAAAACAAAAGCCACTATTCTATTTTCTTGATACCTATGAATTCTGAGCTAAAATTGACAAATATTTATTTTTCAGATATTCGAATTCACAAAGCATGCCAGAAAAGAGTACACTTTTAAATGGGAATGTGCCACAGCCCTCCTAATACTTACATTCTTGGGAGGACCTATGTCGGAAGGTAAATCTTATGTGGCAGCGTGTGACCTCCTCTATAGCAATGAAGACCTGCAGAAAGGGGGGCAGGGAGTTGTCAGAAGGCAAGGCTCATTAGGAATCACTTCTCTCAACTGTAATACATGGTTTTTGACCCAGGACGTTTATACAACATAGCATGATGTCTTGACTGCATACATTCTGCACTGTTCAAATCAGGGTAATTGGCATATCTACTGCTTTGCGCTTTTACCCTTTGCTCACGGTGGTTATATTCAAAATCCTCTCTCTTAATAATTCTGAGAAAAAGAGACTAGATTTGGCTTTCGGATCTTTTCTCAGCACAAGTTCCTTCAGAGTCTCCAGGCTTGACTAGCAGGCTTCCTTCACACAGCCACTCCCAAGCCAAAAGGATCTGAGGGGGAGACCATTCTGTATTTATCATAGTCTAAACATTGAGCTCCTGGCATTCAGAGAGACAAGACCTGGGATTTTGAGGTCTACACAGGACCCTTCCAACTGGAAGTTGCATGCAGATACAGTGCTAACTAGAAGAAAAGATAAAATACCGGGGTAGGGACGTTTTCTGATAGTGGTACATTAAGTTACAGGAAGACAGGGTAACAGCATTAGTATCTGTATTAGTCAGAGTTCCCCAGAGTAGCTAAAAACATATTTCTGGAGAGCTCATATGTCTAAGATAAATAGCTTTAAGAACCACAATATTGCCAGGAGTGGCAGTATGTGCTTTTAGTCTCAACATTTAGGAGGCAGAGACAGGTGGATCTCTGTAAGTTCAAGGCAAGCCTGACTTTATGGCAATTTCTAAGCCAGTTAGAGTTACTGAGAAATTTTCTTTTTTTTTTTTTAAGTACAATATAAATTCATCTGAGTAGTACCATAAAAAACACAGACTACAGAAGAATAGGAAACATAACTGCTTCCTAACTGAGCTATGAGGACAACACTTCCGCTTGTGGATTTTCTGCTTAGAAGTCATAGAACCCTGCCGGTGCTATGCAGTCCAGCATTCAGAAGTGACCTGTTTAGGTTGACCCATGGTGCTCCAGGATCTTAGGGGTCACTTCTTTTCCTTTGTCTGCCACCTCTTAAGGAAGAGGTCACGGCAATACCCGCTTGCCTAGTTTTAAGGCCACCATGAGCCCATAGGAAAGATGTTGAATCCGAAAGCACTTTGCAATTTGTGAAACCCTTCCTTCCATGGAAGAGGCCCAGAACACTTGCTCAGGGGCCAACAAGAACAGCATGTTGGGCAGCGGATGGCAAAGTGCAGACCTCTTTGCTTGTCTGCAGCATCTTGGCAGCCTACTGCTTCATTATAGGCACAAGTCTCTCTATTCCTGCCTCTATACGCTTGTGAATGAGAGTATTCTTTCAGAATGTTGGGCTTCTTTAAAAAAGATGCTCTAAAGACCTCTTAACTACGGATTCAGCTTTTGAAGAAATTAGTGCTTTGAGAATCTCATACAATGTATTTTCATTACTCCTCCCTTCCTTTCACCCCCATCCCCCCATCTCTCACTGAAGCCTATTTGAAACTCCCAGATATGGTAAGAGCGATTTGAGATTTAAAAATCAGACAGGAAACTAAACAAGGGTCGACAGCTGAAGGGGTTAGAAACAGAGTTCTCACCTTGACTGTCTCATACCAACAAGGCTGCTTCACTTGGTAGTACACCACTGACTTGTACTCCGAGACACCTTCGTACCCAGCACCAGGATGAATGGCTTTCTTTGGTTGGAAAGACACAATTAGGAGACGATACTAGGTCGTGAAAAATAGGGCAATAGGAAAATTTTTCTGAATCTACAGCAGTCAAAAATCAACTTGAAATCAGAGGCGTGGTGGGTCTGAGCAGACTCTCTAGTGGCACTCGTCCACACCCCACTGGGTGCCTGTGGCATGCTGTTATGACCCTTAACATCAACAATGCTTGCTTCCAAGTTTTGTCCTTTTTGGACGGCATTCTGTCTACAGTTGGAGCAAGGGGCTTTTCCTACCAAGAGATAGGCTTGCAACTAATTCAATCATCTCCCACTGGAGATTCTTCGATGCTCATCTTCTACTTGGAGTAGATTAAGGGGTGCTGTCAGGAGTTGATATGTCTCGATATAAAAAAAATCTAAAGTTAGAAAAACATCTTTGAATGCCATATTCTGTAGATCTCTTCAGGTTTTTGAAGAGGCCTTATCTATCTCTTATATTAGGATAAGTAGATGTTGCTTGTCTCTTAGCAGCTTTATTTCTGATTAGCTTAGAAAATAAACTATAATAGGCTGTCATAGTACCTAACAAAATGATCAGCTTGCATAACTATTAGTTTGCATTTCTTAATTATCCTAAACAGTTTGACAATTAGTAGTAAAAGGCCGAAACAGTCTAGCTCTGCCAAGACAGGGTAGGCAAGTCCTTCATAACACCTGCTCTACAATCAATGTCTGTCAGAGAAATGGGGCCAAACAACTGAAGATCGATGCTGTAATGTATGGAGAGAAAATGGGAACTGTCCAGGCAGCCACTGGTATGTCAGTTCTTAGTTTGGGAAGCTGCAGGCCCTGTACTTCCTATAAAATCAGATATATTTATCCCTCTCAGGTCTCTGAGGAGGTTGAAGAACAGATAGCTAGAGTCTCATAATTAAATTTTGAGTTGTTTAGGAGTCAAGAGAGTGTTATAGATCTAAGAAGATGCTTTTAAAATTGTGTTGCAAGTTAGTATGAATGTTGAGTTAGATATAGACCTTTAAACTCATGGAGATGGTTAGATAGTAGAATGTTAAAGTCAGGTGCCAAATACATATGGACTGGACATTGGGAATGTACGCTAAGCCATATAACCCTCATAACTGTGGCCTAATTACCTCTGTTGTTTTGTATTGTATTTATTATCATAAGAGAAAGAGCCATTTGTTGGACTGAAAGGGGAAATTGTAGGGGGAAATAAGATATACCTTAAACTTAAAAAAAAGGGGGAAGAGGATGGGGGGGTTGAGGGTGGGAGGGTGGGACTGGAGGGGGGAGTAGGGGGGGACTGCGATTGAGATGTAACTTGAAGAAATAAAAAATAAAGAAAAAAAAAACATCAACAATGCTCTGTCAGTCGGCTAGCACCGAGTTCTGCATGCCCTGAACTGTAGGGTTTTTACTGAACATACACACTCTGCATTTTTGTCTGCATTTCTAGACAAAAGAACTCCACCCAGGGTGCAGGTTCCTAATGACTAATACTGGAAAACAGCCTTAGCTGACCTACACCAAGGGCACCACCTTTATCATCACAATGCTCCTTCAGGTAGGTGTCCATTGGTTCCATTGGCCCAGGGGATGGCAGTGTGCCTTTCAAGGCTCTTGGGACTCCCCAAACACTGTGCTCAAGCTTACAGTAGCCACACAGGCTTGTAAATGTCAAAGAAAGAGAGATCCTATGGCTTAAGAGTGATATCTCTGCACAGGGGAAATATCAAAATAAATCTAAATGATTGGAGGAATAGAAATGGTCACTGGTTTATCTGGTTTTATATTTTTTTCCTCATGAGAAAGCACTAAGTATGCTGGAGCATGGCTGTGATTCCAGCACCCAGGAGGCAAAGGAAGAGGGATCACAAGTTTGAGGCAGCCTCAGCTACCTAGTGAGACCCTTTCTTTAAAAACAGAAACAAATCAAAATAAGAACAAAATTCCAGAAGAGAACTAATCCCATGGTATGGGGAATACTGACAGTAAGTCAGACCAGCAGTCTGGTGCTACCCCAGATCAGGTGTGATGGTAGTGGAAAAAAATTTTTTTTTACAGATTTATTTTGTTTTTATTTTTATTTGTTTTTTTTAACTACTTCAAGTTGTATCTCCATCACAGTGCCCTCCTTCCACCCCACCTTCCTACCCTCTCCCACCCATCCCACTCCTTTTATGTGGAATGTCCCTATATATCAGCCCCTCTCAGTTCAACAGTCATATAACGGCTAAGAGCTTCCTTTTGCACTGGGGACTTACATGGTAGCACCCCTAGGGCAAATTTGTGCCATGAATAGGTAACAAAGTCTATGTTCCTTATCTTTTTGGTGTGTTGGTTGTAGTATAGTTATCCTGTACTATATAGCTAAAATCCAATTATAAGTGAGTAGATGTCATATGCATCTTTCTGAGTCTGGGTTAGCTCACTCAGGATGAGCTTTACTAGTTCCATCAATTTGGCTGCAAATTGCATGATTTCCTTGTTTCTAATAGCTGAGTAGTATTCCATTGTGTAGATGTACCACAATTTTTTTATCCATTCATCTGTTGAGGTACATCTGGGTTGTTTCCAGTTTCTAGCTATTACAAATAAGGCTCCTATGAACATAGATGAGGATATGTCCTTGTGGTTTGGTGAGGAGTCATTTGGATGTATACCCAGAAGTGGTATGGCTGGGTCTTGAGGGAGGGCTATTTCAAGTTTTCTAAGATATCGCCAGACTGATTTCCATAGTGATTGTACAAGTTTGCACTCCCACCAACAACAGAGGAGTGTTCCCCTTTCTGGCAGTGGAATTTGTGAGGGATGCTCTGTACCTCTAAAAGGTTGCCTTCCTCATCAAACACAGACATGGTCACCTCCACGTTCTTAGGTGTCTTCTTCTTCCCCTTGTCGAACTCCCCATGGATCAGGGTGACATAGATATCGTTTCGAACATCCCCTACAACACAAGTCTCCTGTGAGTGCTGTTGAGAAAACTCACTTCAAAGTTCAAGATATAACACACAAAAGATAAACTGAATATGAAATGCTCTGGTGGTAATGACCTATTTATTCCACAGAAGTTTTTTATTGTTCTCTCATTCCACCTTTTACTACAAATCAAGTTGTCTCTGATGTGTATGTTTTGTAAAAATTAACTATTTATCAGAGTGCACACAAATACATGTACACATGTATGCCACAGCATGGGTATGGGAGTCAGAGGATAACTTCTTTGGAGTCGGTTTTCCCCTCCACTTTGTTTTTGAGGCTGAGCCTCTCTTGCTATTTCTACCACTGCCCTGCATTCACAAGCTTCCAAGTCATTCTCCTGTCTCCACCTCTGTCTCTCTTCTTGGTGTAGGAGTGCTGGGGTTACAGATATGAGCCACTGCACCTAGCTTTTTTTTTTTTTAATGTGGGCTCTACAGGTCATCAGGTTGTATGGTAAGAATTTTTATCCATTAAGCCACCTCGGGGATCCAATTCATTTCAGTAGTAATTCTTTGTTCCATTTAGGAATACTTTTCTAATAATAAGCATATATTATATTTTGCTAGACTATCTAGCAGGTTTTTAATAGTATCTTCCAGGATTCTTGTTCATGCAGCTGGCTAGATGTGGGCACGGTTCCTGAGGAAACACAATCCAGGAATGCCAGCAATATGCTCACAGGGGCAGGCAGTAGCACTGTGAACTCTGATAAAGAAATAATTGGTTAAAAGGAAAGAGGAGAGTGGTCTAGTTGGGGTTCAGGCATCTTGATGGAGGAGGAAGATGGCTCAACCTGAAGTCGAAGTCCAAAGGAGTGTTGGTGCTAAAGTTGGGAACACAAGACAATTGGCAGATCTAAGTCAAGTGAGTATAGGCTATCAGAGACAGAATATGGTTGACAAGAAGCCAACCTATTATGGGCCGAACTGGGCCTCCCTCTATTCATATGTTGAAGCCCCAGGCTTTCAGAATGCCTGCATTTGAAGATGTATTTAAAGAGTAATTAAAGTGAAATTGGGTCATTTTAAAAATATGACTGATGTACTTATAAAAGGTGATAAGAACACAGACACAGAGGAAGAGAAGAGGGCTGCCTGCAAGCCTAGGAAAAATGATTCACACAGACGCCTTAGACATGTTCTTGGATATGGAGCCTCCAGAAACTTGAACGAATAAATCTCCACTTTCATGGGCCCTTTTCTACAGTGTCTTGTTAAGACAGCCCTCTCAGCAACTAAAGCAAGGCCTGAGGGCCAGACACTAAAGAATGACTAAGGAAAACAGAAGGTGTCTGGACAAAGCCCTAAGGGAAGGGATCAGAGAGACTGTGGTGTCCCTAGTGAGGAGGAAGGCAATGTTCAGAGGAGGGAATGACCAATCTACAGTGTCAGCCAGGCTGACCTCTGACTCAGGATCCTCCGAACTCACCTCCACAGTTCTCAGGGTACAATCAAGCCAGCCACTGTCTTTGTCTGTCCTTCCTTCCTTCCCTCCCTCCCTCCCTCCCTTTCTCTCTCCCTTCCTCCCTCCTTCCTTTCTTCCTTCCTTTCCCTTCAGTGCTAGGAAGGGAGCCCAGGGCCTCATCTATGCTAAGCAAGTACTCCACCACTGAGTGACATCTGGAAGCCATGAACTTCTGTACTGTAGAACTCCTGAGGTGATCTTCCTGAGATCCACAGAGCAGCACTGAAACTATTGCCCTAGATGGGGTTTTAAAGACCACTAGAGCCCTGGTGTTCTGAGCCAACCCTGCTGATAAAATGCACTTTGATAGTTCCAAGATAAAGTCAACTTAGTCTGAAAAATAAATTTCTCTGTTTCCAGATTCCTGTCTTGCCTAAGAGTAAAGCTGTCTTTACAAGAGAATACTGTCAATGGTTACTTGTTTGAACAGTAAGACAGCTGGGCGTGGTAGTGCATGGCTGTAGTCCTAGCAGCCAGAGACCAAGGCAAGAAGATTGCTTCAAGTTCCAAGTGGGTCTGGCCTCACTGTGAGAACCTGTCTCAAAGAGAAAACTAAACAATAAAAAAGTAAAACATTTCCCCCAAGTGCTGGTGTGTCTGTAGTAAGTGAAAACAGCTTTGGAATGGATGAACCTGCTCTTATGAGAAAAGAAGACACAGCAGCCTCTGTACAGAAATGCTTACTGTGAGTATTCATTAAAACACCCTTCATTCTCTGGTAATGTGCGTGTAAAAAACTACTACTGACCTTAACTTCCTGAAGATGAAAAAAGATCTCAATTACTCTAAAAACAAAACAAAACAAAACAAAAATCTGTTCTCATGCAGTACATAGCAAGTTGGCTTTCTAGAAGTTTTCAAATATGGTATGACGGACTGCCCACAAGCCTCATTAATACCAATTAGTTCACATGGATATTAATCAACTTCCTCAGAGTATGAATCCCTTTGTCTACTATGGGTGTTAGAGAATTTAATGGGTGAAGTCAGGGATCACCAATTAGTTCACATGGATATTAATCAACTTCCTCAGAGTATGAATCCCTTTGTCTACTATGGGTGTTAGAGAATTTAATGGGTGAAGTCAGGGATCTCATGGGAATGCAGCTGCAGGTCACCAGCATGTGGCAGCAAAGACGAGAGCAGAGCAAGAATGGGAAGAGGGAGAGCAATGCAGTCGGAGCTCAGGGGAATAATACAGGGGGTCTCCCAGAGATGTAGCTGAGCACAGGGGCCCAAGGTAGATGATGTCATAAGGTGAAAAGGCGCTTGTCAATGAAGTGGTTTAGTCACCTGGATAGAAGACACTGGACCACCAGTTTGCTCCCTGAGGAGGAAGTCAAGCTGGGGGAAGCATCTATGCAGAGCAGGATGGGAAAGTGAGTTGAGAATGTTCAGTGATGCTTAAAGGTCTTCTCTTGGTTTGGTCCATTGAGCAGTCTTTTAGGATGCTGCAACTCTTTGTCACCAGTTGCTTGATGCCATTAACCAGAAATGACATCTTAGGGATCCAGGTTGGCTCAACTGTTTGAATAGAGGTAATCCTTCCTTCCGACATGGAAAAGAAACAAAACAAGACCCAAGCAAAATGTGTACCTGGAAGGATTATTTCTGGAAAGCCCATTTTCCGAGCTATTGCTGTTGATCTGTCCACTAGGTGTGAAAAGTTCTTCTGAACCTGTGTGAGGTCACCTGGCAATAACTTTAAGGACACCCAAAGACCTGGAAGGGAAAAAAAGGACAAGCTTCCAGTTTTCTGTATAATCTTTGCAACACATGCATAGAAGCTTGTGTGAGACCAACCAGACACCTCGTGATGAACACGCAATCCTCCCAGGGTAACATTATTTCAATGACGCTTCCCTCAAACTCACAAGAGGACTTACTTGAGAAGTCGACAGACTTCAGTGGAGATTAAAAAGAGTAAAGACTAGCCGGGCGGTGGTGGCGCACGCCTTTAATCCCAGCACTTGGGAGGCAGAGGCAGGCGGATCTTTGCGAGTTCGAGGCCAGCCTGGTCTACAAAGCGAGTCCAGGACAGCCAGAGCTGTTAAACAGAGAAACCCGGTCTTGAAAAACCAAAAAAAAAAAAAAAAGAGTAAAGACTATCCTAGCTGATCGCAAACTATGTTTGTTCTAAGTCTAATATCACGTGGCAGTGGTGGCAGAAAAGATACATACAACAATAGAAACTGTGTGATTATAGACACAACACATGGCCATCTATATGTGATGGCAGAGTCAGAGCAGATCATGAATAAAGAAACGAATTTCAGGGGCTAGAGAGATGCTGCAATGATTAAGAACTCTTGATGCTCTTCCAGAGGACCTGAGTTTGAATCCCAGCACCAGTGTTGGGCAGCTCACAATGGTTTGTAACCCCCAAGGAATTCGGTAGCCTCTTCTGGCTTCATGGCAGATACTCAAACACACATGCATACACAAAAATAAAAATACATATCTTTAAAGAACTAATTTCAAAAAAATTTTTTTCTTGCTACTTAAAACAGAAGCAACTTAATGTCTTATATTTCAATTAAGGTAAATTGCTAAGATAATAAAGAAATAAATAGGACAAAGAGGATATTGAAAGGAAAAAAGGGAAATAACTGTTAAATCTTTGAAAAATTAAAATGAATAAATACATTAAAATAAAAATATCTTTGAAAATTAAAGGATTTCTTTGTTTTCCAAGTGTTTTGGTTGTGTGTATGTCTGTGTACCACATGCACGCCTGGTGCCTCAGGAGATCAGAAGGGTCATCAGATCTCCTGGAACTGGAGTTACAGATGGTGTGAGTTGTGGGGAACTGGTAATTGAACGCAGGTCGTCTGCAAGGACAGACAGTGCTCTTAACTTCTGAGTCACAACTTCAGCTCTGGAATTAAACATCCTATTAAACTACAGAAACAAAGTCTAAAAGCAAAATAATTATCCATATATAAACTCGTTTTGATAGGCAAAAAATGTAAAAAGCTACAAAATGATATTGGTGACAAAGAGCTTCATGAAGAAATATGACATGAGTACACAATCCTGGAGAAGCAGAAGTTCGTTTTGCAAACCCCAAACTGGAAAAATGTGTCTTAAAGAAGACAGAAGAATAATTATCTTCCTTAAAAAATCTGAGGCGAGCTGGGGGTGGTGGCGCATGTCTTTAATCCCAGCACTAGGAAGGCAGAGGGAGGTGGATCTCTCTGTGAGTTCAAGACTAGCCTGGTCTACAAAGTGAGTCCAGGACAGCCAGGAATACACAAAGAAGCCTTGCCTCGAAAACCAAACAAACAAAAAATCCGAGACGAGAGGCCAGCAAAGGCATGTATCTGTTACATAACATAGACTCAAGGTGCTTATTTAAATACATGAGGACCAGGGGTTGGGGATTTAGCTCAGTGGTAGAGCGCTTGCCTAGCAAGCACAAGGCCCTGGGTTCGGTCCTCAGCTCTGGAAAAAAAAAAAAAAAAAAAAAAAAACATGAGGACCAGTGTCTACTGGCCACCTTTCAGACAGGGGAAGGCATGCAGGATGAAAACGGTAAGATCCAGGACAGGTAACACAGCACCATACGTGTGTGCTGACGCTTGTACACACCACTGACACTGAGCAGTGGTCCCAAACATGGAGAAAGCTCCCACAAGGAAAGACTCAAGGCAGGGTCTGGCTTCAATTTACAGTACTGAGCAGCTAGAAAATACTTCAGGTGCCTACCCAAGGAACTGTACCCCACCCCAACCCCACCAGGCTAGATGTTAAAATCGGGTCACTCTGGTCAAGTTCTACAGCTTTAAAAGGAACCTGCTACCCAGCCTTCTGAGAAATCAGGAGAGAAAGATAATGACCACATGCCCGAAACAGGACCCGGCAAGCCACAGGAAGATGTGTTCCCTTTGTTTCCCTCTTTATATTGGTTTTCTTTGCCCCTAACTGCTTTTTCCTTTTTTTCTTCTCCTACCTTCCTTCTTTCCTTCCTTCTCTTTCTCTATCTATAAACCCAAGCTCTCCTGCTCAGCCTGTCAGAAAACTCACCCTATTTTATGGAATGAAGTGTTGTTCAATTGTTAAAGAGAAACAAAATCCAATCAATATATTTAAACTACATTTGCTATAAATTTGGCTTTGAGCATTTTAAACATTAGAATGCTATACAACCACACAAACACACACACAAAAAAGGTATTTGTGGAAGTCATATGTAAACAGTAATCTCATTAGTATAAGAATGTTCTAGTCTGTTCAAATAATATTTTTAAGTTAAAAGATCTAAAAAGCAGGGAGTGAGGAGATGGCTGTGAATGTAAGGCTCTCGCTGTGCAAGCCTGAAGACTTGAGTTTAGACACCCAGCACCCATCTAAATCACTGCAGGCATGAAGAACCATCTATACTTCCAGTGTTCAAAAGGCAGAGACAGGGGATTTCCAGATTAAGCTAGACAGATAGATTAGCTCAAACAGTGAGCCTCAGGCCTCATGCATACCCCTACTCCCTGAGCCCACGAATACGTAAACATGCACACACAGAGAAACATGCAAAAAAAAAGGGGGGGTGGAGGGGGATCTAGTTATTTGTTTTCAAATTATTTGTTGCCCGTATCTCTTTCTACCTGAATGACTGTGAATATGTGAGAAAGAAAGCATCCTGAAAACGGTGCATTTCCCTGAATGTCTTCATTTTTAATGACACTTATAAGGTACATATTTCATTGTCCTTTTTCTTCACATCAAGAGAAAAGACATTTCTGATGTGCTAAACAAACATGGGGGTAAATAAGCAGCGTGACTACTTTGGCCCCTGCTGTCAGTCACCTTCAGACAAGTATTGATTTTTAAAAACAAATCACAGAAGGAAAATGAAGTGCCTGTAGAGTTGGGAGGGTTTTACTTTTGAAAGGGGTGAAAGACAGTGTCAGCCTTGTTTTAATCTTCTTTTTGTCACTTTTGTCATTTTGTTTTCTTTGTGTGTGTGTTTTTCTTTTTGTGTTTTATTTTTATAGGGGAAAAAAGAACAGTTACAGGATAATTAACAGATGTGACACAACCTTCAAAGTCTGGTTGTCATCTTGGCATTTGAATTTGAATACTGCGACCAGTTTTCCTTACTATATTACTTTGAAACATTCCCACAGAATTACTCTTAGCTGAAGCTACCAATGGACAACAGACACATGGAAGTTCCGGAGAAAATCTAATAGCTTTGTGAGGTAGCCTATAAGTTCATATTAATAGATCCTCATTTGGGTTGTTTCCGTCTCCTAGTTTCAGAAAACACATATAAAGAAGTAAGCCTATTGAGGGAGTAGTGCATATTCACTCCTGAAACACTTTTTGTTGGCACATTTGCTTTGAGGTAACACTGGGAACAGAGAGTAGGAGAAAAGACTCATGGGGAAAAGATCTGTTCCAAGGAACTTACAAATTCAACCCTGATCCCATTAGGGAGGGTGCATGTTTGAGGATCTTCAGCAGGAGGTGTCTGAAGAAGGCCTGGGAAGCCTTTGGTGTCAGAAGAGACAGTGAAAGGACAGCCCAGGCGCTTTCCCCCCAACCGCAACAGCCAAAGTCCCCTTGCCCAGGCCAGAACTGTGTACCTTGTCCTTTGTGATTCACTTCCTTTGCAGCTATCACTTTATTTAAAACCGAAGTGAGTGGCTCGTTCTCTCCAATCACGTGTGAGGCTATCAAGGGTGACATGATGAGCTGTCTCTGGCGGATGTAGGTTTCCATTGCAATTCTGGGGAAGATAGGAGAGGTAAGGAGGAAGCCGGAAGTAGAGACCTGAGAACACGGAGGTCCTTATGGGAGCAATCTGGAAGTTTGATCACAAAGCTTCGCCAGAGGGCTCTGAGGTCAAATAGAAAGTCACTACAGGAAGTCATGGTTGTGGACTGAGTTCCTGCACGGGCCCCCAACAGACCAAGCCAACATGGGGTCCCTCACCACAGTGCAAACACAGCAAAGGCTGTGGCCAGGTGCATTGACTACCCTCCCAGACCTCAGCATGGAAAGATAACAGCTTAACTCCCCAAAGAAGTATGACAACAAATCCCCCCCCAAAAGGTGACCTACAAAAATGACCTGACGTTGGCTACCTTCTGCCTTCTGTCTCTGCCTTAAGAGCATAATGACTCTGCTATGACTAATCCCACTTTGCTTTCTGCTTCCCTCTACAAGCCAGTGTGCTGTGCTCTGCTTGGCTGACTGGAACACTTACTTACTCGGTTTTTTGGCATGCAGTGTTGCCTAATCCTAGATCATAAGGATTGGGCAACAGAATAGAAAATAAGGTCAACCAAGTAAATTGTTGGAATTTTGTCCCCGGTACTTTCTTCCCTTCACACTTCCATTGAGCATATATCATATTCATACTGAGATTACAATTACAACATTTCTCTCTTCCGTTTTCTCCCCCCAAATCCTGCCATTTGCCCCTTCCTGCTCGCTCTCCTTCAAACTCATGGTCTCTTTTCTCATTAATTGTTACTGCATGAATATATATGAATATATATATTCCTAATATCTTTTTCTGTCCATATAATGATACCTGTATGTTTTCAAGGCTGACCACCTGGCACTGTAGAAACCAACTGCCTTTAGTTCTTTGAATAGAGCTGAGAGGACTTGTGGGTTTTTCCTTGTCCACTTTGGCATGTCCACTGGTGTAGTTCTTGTTCAGCTCATGATTGGGTAGTCATGCTGATGAGGCTTTACGGGTGCAGCTTCTTATATTATTACTAGGCAAGTTTGGAATCTCACAGCAAACTCCCTGATCCTCTGGCTCTTACAATCTTTTCACCTCCTCTTCTTAAAACATGTTGTGGAAATGACCATCCAAATGAGAAGGTAGGGCTTGGGCAACAATGGCCAAGTGTTAAAACAGCTGAAGTTCAAGGCAACGATCAAGGAGAAGTCAAAACAGTTATAGTCAGGGGCAAAGCTTAAACTCTTAAATGTGGCCGCTGGGACGGGACTGAAGAAGAGCCAAAGGACAGGAGGCCTGGCTCCTGAGTCCAGCTCCACCGGACAGTGTGCTCTGCTCGATCCTATCTCCCTCTAAGGCCACATCCACATGGCCATTTGATACATGATACAGTATGTGTGGAAGACACTGGGAAGGTGTTCTGAGACACTCAATGACATTAAATTTAGGATTGCATTGGCCAACCAGCAAATGAGATCCAGTTGAGTTAGCACAGCAGGTGAGGTCCATAGAGGGGGAGGTCAAAGGACCAAACACATCTCCCATTCTCTTGAAGTTGCATTATCATCCTGTTGCCATAAAGGATGATAGTCTTTAGTCTTTCATCAGGTAACATACAGGCAGCGTTATATGGATGGAATAGGATATTAGGAATATATATGCAACTATATGCATGCAATAACAATTGGTGAGAAAAAAGGCCATGAATTTGAAGGAGAGCAAGCAGGGGAGCAAATGGGAGGATTTGGAGGGAGAAAAATCTAATAGTCTTTCTCCTTCTCTGCCTACCAGGCTGCTTTCTTTGTGTACATCTTTTTACCTGATGATAAAACATACTGAAACATGGGGCTGGAAATGTGGAGCTGTTTCCTTTGAATGATTCTCCCCAGGTAAACTAGCGGAGGCCACATATGAACCCGCTCACCATAAGCCAATGTAGGTTAGGAAAGTAGGAGGATGGGGGTTGCAATGGGGAACATGAAAATCATTATGCAGTGGTTGTTTGCTGCACACTGGGTGGTAATTTGGGGACTTTAATGAAAGCGCATGCTATTCTGCAGTGGGGCCATCCCAGAGTTCGCAGCCACCACGTGAATGGTGGTTCAGAAGTTGGGCAGGGAAGTATGACACAGAAGAAAGAAGCTCACCATAAAGGTGAATACAAATAAAGGAATTTTTCAGATTGGTTTTTTGTTTGTTTTGTCTATTAATTCAGACCTTGAATGGTCATATATGTAAGAAAAAGTAGTAGTAGTCATGGATAAGAAAGTTATATATGTACATGTTATGATTACAATAGCTGTCTGCCTCTATTTAAAATGTTAAAATGTTTATTTTTAATTTTTTTAGACAACATTCTGTTATGCTTCACAGGCTGGCTTCACATTCATAATCCTCCTGCCTCAGCTTTCTAAGTAACTGGGATTACAGACATGCACCACTGTGCCCAACTCTATTTTGCATATTTGTATTTATTTGATGCATTTTATTGGCTTAATATGTTAGATTTAATACATTCATAAATTTAATGCCATATACTGAAGATGAATTAAATCTAATATACTTGTCTAAGCATATTTATGCATGTCACATAACACACATGCACACTGCCATGTGTGTTATGTGACCTAACATTTCAGTCATCTATGAAAAGCTACATATTTGATGGTGCTCCCCTAATATTTTTGTTACTGAGTGACACTATAGCTATCTTCCTTTATAGACATATACTCTGTCAGGTTGACACAAAGACACAAATTGTCTAAAAATGAATTCCTGAGCCATGTACCCCCATTAAGAAACACATGCTGAGTGCAGGCTTGTGCAACCACTATGGAGGTCTGTCTGGTGATATCTTAGAAATCTTGGAATAACCTTGCCTCAGGACCCAGCCATACCACTTCTGGGTATACACCCAAAGGACCCCTCACGGAGACATAGAGAAGTCTCATCATCTATGTTCATAGCAGCCTTATTTGTAATAGCTAGAAATTGGAAACAACCCAGATGTCCCTCAACTGAAGAATGGATTAAAAAACTGTGGTACATCTATACAATAGAATATTACTCAGCTATCAGAAACAATGAAATCATGCAATTTGCAACCAAATGGATGGATCTAGAGAAGCTCATCCTGAGTGAGCTAACCCAGACTCAGAAGGATGCACATGGCATCTATTCACTTATAGTAGGATTTTAGCTATATCGTACAGGATATCTGTACTACAACCAACACACCAAAAGGAACATGGACATAAACTTTTTTTCTTTTTCTTTTTCCTTTTTTTTTTCCTTTTCCCTTTTCTTTTTCCTCTCTTTTTGTTGTTATTCTTTGTTTTTGTGGGTTTGTGTGTTTGTTGGTCTTTTTTTAGTATTCCCCCAGTAGCAAGGAGACACCTTTCACTGGCAGTACTTCCTCGTAGGCCCCTGGTGAATGAAGAGGCTCTTGGCCCTCATATGACTCCTGATCTGTGGTGAGAGACTGTTATGCAGGGACACTCCAGAGGAACAAGACGGAAGGGTCAGGGGGTAGAGCATGGGAGGGTGGGACTGGGAAGCGGGAAAAGAGGACATTATGATAAGGATGTAACCTGAAGCAACAAACAAATAAATTTATTAATTAAAAAAAAGCAGGTAACAATGCAAAAAAAAAAAAAAAAAGAAAGAAAGAAACACATGCTGTGTGTGGGCACTCATGTGCCTGCATATGTGTAAGAGGCAGTATTTCACCAGACCAAAGTTTTCAGATAATCAGTGTCAGAAACAAGCTATGTGAAATACTGAGTTCTCCATAGTCTTGGAAAGTTGGTAAGTAGGTTGAAGACTCTTAAAAATAATTAGTAGCAGTCTCAGGAAAAGAGAAAATCTACTTGGCATATACTCGTGTACTATTAACTTGGAATAATGCAAAGGTACAAGGCTTAAGAGTGAAAAAGGAGAATTTTTGTATTTTAAATATAATTATGTATAGTATGTTTTTTGTGGAAAAATAGGAAACAACAAAAAGTGGGGTGAAATCATGAATAAACCAAGAGATATAATCGATTAATTGGTGATACATTCTCCAAAGAATCTAAAAACTTAAGGCTTAAAATTTTTATGTATTTTTTTACACTTTTTTATGTATGTGTGTGTGTTTGTGGGTGATGTGTGTCATGGCACTCATGTGTAGGTTGGAGCACAACCTGTGGGGGTCAGTTCTCTCCTCCCACCATGTGGGACCTGGGAAGTGAACTCAGCTGTCCAGTGGCAGGTGCCTTTATCTGTTGAAGACACTGTGAATACACACACACACACACACACACACACACACACACACACACACACACAGTGAACAATATGGGCTTCCTTTCAGCCACCAAACGAGTGCCTAATATACTTTTAAAACTTGGTCAGATCCCAAACTTAACCTTGTTTTAAACTGAGGTTCACTGACCCTCTGATTTTGCATACCATTTGTTTGTATGTTTATTTTCTTTCTATAACCTAATTAATCCCTATTAATTCTACAAATGTATCAAGAACATTTTCTCTAATATCTGTTGCAAATATTTTAATTTTTCCTATATATAAGTTAAAAATGGGGGATAAGCTCATTTTTTTATTTTTAAATTTTTGTTTGCATGTATTGATATGTGATTTAAAAATAGCTCTCCAGATCTCACTATTATATATAGTTTCTATTGTCCTGTAGCTTTTAAAGTTTTAAGCTGTTCAATTTTATGCTTAATTATTTGGACTCTATATTGGTATATATTGTGATGTTAGAGCTCACTGACTTGTCTTTTTTCTGTTTCTGTTTTGTTTTGTTTTGAGACAGGGTTTCTCTGTGTAGCCTTAGCTGTCCTTGCTCTGTAGGGCAGGCAAACTGTGAAATCAGAGAACTGATTTCCTTCCTCATCTTCCTGAGTGGTGGCATTTAAGGCGTGTGCCACCACTGCTCAGCTGAGTTTTGTTTCTTAACACTGACCTATCATTTACAAAGTACTTCTTGGGCTGGAGAGATGCCTCAGCCATTGAAGGCTAAGCTCACAACCAAAAAAGTACTTTTCTTATACAATTATGTGTGTGTGTGTGTATACACATAAATACATATATGTATGATTTATTTTTATTTACATGTATGCACGTATGTCTAGGTGAGTGTCTGCCACATGTATGGAGTTGCTTGCACGAACTACAAGAGGATACCAGATCTTCTGGAGTTACAGGTGGTTATGAACCACTCAACGTAAGTTCTGAGAACCACACTTTGGTCCTCTGGAAGAGCAGCTAGTGCTGTTAGCCACTGAGCCGTCTCTTCAGCACCATCATTTATATGTATTTTAAAAACTGTCTCTTCACTCAAACATCCTCAGGCTGGCTTCTGAAGTTCCATCTGTTCTACAGATCTGCAGTGGCCATTGAAAGTTAGAAGAAACAATGTCCTGTAACTGGCATGTAACCCGTGACATGGGCATCATTTCCAGAAACATGTAGGCCTCTTCCTAGGCCACCATCACATGTGCTGAACGCTAAAGTGGCCACAATGCTCACATTTGAACTTGACAGAGTTACAGGGATGAGATTTGTTCACTTGCAGCCCCCAGTATCATGGAAGGGTCCAGTTCCTGCAGCCCAGCATAGAGCCCTGGGTCAAGTTCTGAGCTGGTCTTGCCCTGTACTACCAGACAGGCTCCCTCTGTTCCTTGCAGGAACCCTATCCAGCCTTTCACACTCTTCCTGCCTAACCCCTTTATAGTCTGAGTGTGTTCCCTGGACCAGCACCCTTACCCAGAAGCTTGTCAGATGCAGTCAGACCTACTAGAGCAAACGCTGATTCTAACAAGACTGCCCTGACAATTCGTACACATCATCCAGGCTGAGAAGTCATGTGATCCTTAGTCAAACTTGCTCAAAACAACAGAAGACAGATACACTGTGGCATCTCTGGCAATCAAATGACATTATTCTCTGGATTCCAGTGCAGAGGTATGTGTGCCCTTTATGTTGTAGTTCTCCAGTTATTTCGAATGAGTCAGGAAATGCTCAGTTTACCCTTTTTTGAGTCCAACATGAAGCCCCTGGATGAAGCCTTCTGCAGAGGTCCCACATGACAGTCTTCCAGCAGACACGCCTTTCTTTCTCCAATAGTAAAGAGTTCTTCCCTCCTGCTTCTGCCTCAGTGCCCCACTAGAATGGCTAACCTGCACCTCAAGTCATCTGGGATAAGTGCCAGATACTCACTGCTGAAAGGGAATAAAATGCTGCTTTTCTTCATCGTCCACCTTCCCATGTATGATATCAGTAATATCCATCACTAGGAGAGAGATAAATGTCATTAGAGACACTAATGGCTTCATGCCTCCCCGAGGTGTATAGAAAAGGACGGTATCAGCAAACACAGAACACCAGAAGAAGAAAGGGACCAGGGATCAAGCAACAACAATTACCTAATACACCACACCAGCAGGGCAGCAAGCCATGAAAGGCTCAGATATTCTATATCCAAGCCCGCAGGACACACTTTCAAAACTTTGCAAGATTAACTTGCTATATTCCTGAGAAACTTAACCCTGATTTTTTTTTTAATGTTATAAACCCTCACTGATGGCCAATGCAAATACATATTTCTAGCAGGTCTGTCAGAAGAATTAAAGATCTGGAGAGAAACTCAAGATCTGAAGTGGCCACCTGTGCCTTTGATTTGACATACTCTTGGTTCCTACACCAGCATTAAGAGTATCAGAAAAGGGGCTGGAGAGATGGCTCAGCGGTTAAGAGCACTGCCTAGTGCTCTTCCAAAGGTCCTGAGTTCAATTCCCAGCAACCACATGGTGGCTTAAAACCATCCACAATGTGATCTGGTGCCCTCTTCTGGAATGCAGGTGTACATGCAGATAGAGCACACATATGCATAAAATAAATAAAGTAAATCTTTAAAAAAAAAAAAAAGAGTATCAGAAAAGAGACCACCAGCAATTGGTCGCCCCACCCCCATCCCAGGAGAGTACTCCAATAAAGCCAGGAGGTAAGCCTGCTGCACCCGCTGTCTCCTTTACACAGCAGTGAGGAGCCCCACGTTAAGGAATGGGAAGGGTTAACCTGCTCTTGTTCCCAAGCTTTGCTTTTGTTGGCTGTGTTTATTTGTTGTTTGCTCTGTTTTGCAGCGGTTGGCTCTAACCCGGGGCCTTGGATCATGCTGGGGAAGTAAGGTACATCCGCACAGTTAGTTTTAAGTTTTTAGCACAGCCACCATGCCCAGCTACACAGAGAACTAATAAGCAAGCCACAAAGCTGCTGGCAGACATGAGGCAGAGCCCCGGGTAAGAGGTGAAATTCTGGTTAATAAATTACAGTCTGGACATAAAAACACACATTAACAATCCATTTCTCTACAGCCTGGATAGCTTGTCTGTAGACAAGAGAAGTAAGTACTGAGAAACGCACTCGGACAACACGGTCCACTAGGCCAGGGGATAATGTCGGCGCTAGCTGGGAAGGTGTGCACAGCTGAGCGTCACACGCAGCTTGTCGTTCCACTAACAGGACCTTAGAAAAACTGCACCAAAAAACACTGAGGAACTCAGCTGTCAGGGTCATCATCTCATGACACCTACCTGGGGTCAACGATTGGCATCAAGGTTGAGAACGAATTAGTCCTCTCTGCGTTCAATACCCAGATAGGCATACATACTCCCCGCCACTCCTATGCACACACACACACATATACTAATACAGAAAAGCATACAAAAGCCTCAGGTTTAATGTTGTAGTTTCTTTGGCCTGTTATGAATGTGGCAGTGATCCCTAAAACATCCTTCTTTCTTTTATAGACAAATAAATGCACTTACATTGCCATGTGGATGGATAAACAGCCCTGGGTTCCTTGTATCTTTGAGACCCCATTTTAAGTCTTGATAAAAAGTAGCAATGCTGAGCAAGGTGGGGTAGCACATACCCCTAATCTCAGTACTTGAAAAGCTGAGACATGAGTATCTCTGTTAAGTTCCAGGCTAACCTGGGCTACAGAATGAGACTGTGTCTCCAAAAGCCAATTAAAAAGCAACACTGCTTACTTAGGCACTCCTTGAGCAGCAGATAGGATGGGAACAGGTCAAAAGCCATGGTACACAGACAGTCATATGGGACAGGGAGGCCACCTCTTTATCCACAGAAGCCACAAGGATGACTAAAGAACATGGAATACCCGGTCCTGATCCCAGGAGCAAATTTCTGACATTTTACGAATAACTTTTAAAAAGCACTACTGATGCAAATGTCACTACAAACCAAATATCTGTTCTTGAAATTTAGGAAAGGGTCAAGATGTAGGACCTCTTGGGAAGTCCTGAGGACTGATTTAAGCTAAGGACCCTCTTTGAAGGTCCTTAGTGGCACAAAGACACCTTTGAGAAGTGAGTCTCCTAAGCAGAGTAAACACTTTGCAGTGGATCACAGTACAGCAGGAGAGCACATGTTAGTAAGCCGCCCTACTGTGTGTGAGACTCAGTGTGCCAGCAAGCAGCCCTACTGTGTGTGAGACTCGGTGTGCCAGCAAGCAGTCCTACTGTGTGTGAGACTCGGTGTGCCAGCAAGCAGCCCTACTGTGTGTGAGACTCGGTGTGCCAGCAAGCAGCCCTACTGTGTGTGAGACTTGGTGTGCTAGCAAGAAGCCCTACTGTGTGTGAGACACGGTGGCTGGGCACAAAGGAGAAACATGAGCAGTGACTACATGAGGACACAGACTCAAGGAAAGGAAACTGTCCATCTTGGGGCATGAATGTGTGCTGAAGACCAACCACGACAACACTATCCATTGCTTCCAATCTTTAGAGGCCCCTCCTGCCATCTCAGAGCCTGCCCTCCAGCCAGCCACCTGCCTTCTTTTCTCTATCTCTATCTCTTTCTTCTTTCTCTATCTCTTTTCATCATTTGTAAGTGCAGTAAAAGATACATAACAGGGGCTGGAGAGATGGCTCAGAGATTAAGAGCACTGGCTGCTCTTCCAGAGGTCCTGAGTTCAATTCCCAGCAACCACATGGTGGCTCACAACCATCTGTAATGGGATCTGATTCTGTCTTCTGTCACGGAGGCACGCATTCAAATGGAGTGCTCATATGAATAAATAAATAAGTCTTTAAAAAATATGGAACTGTTCAGGCAGCCACTGGTATGTCATTTCTTAGTTTTGGAAGCTGCAGGCCCTGCACTTCCTATATATTTATCCCTCAGATATATTTATCCCTCTCAGGTCTCTGAGGTGGTTGAAGAATAGATAGCTAGAGTCTCATAGTTAAATTTTGAGTTGTTTAGGAATCAAGAGGGTGTTCTGGATCTAAGAAGATATTTTTAAAATTGTGAGGCAAGTTAGTATGAAAGCTGAGTTAGATATAGAACTTTAAACTCATGGAGATGGTTAGATGGTAGAATGTTAAAGTCAGGTGCCAAATACATATGGACTGGACATTGGGAATGTATGCTAAGCCATATAACTCTTATAATTGTGGCCTATTTATTTCTGTTGTTTTGTATTATATTTATAGTTATAAGAAAAAGAACCATTTGGACTGAAAGGGAGAGCTGTTGGGGGGAAAAAGAAATACCTTAA